>CAWUFW010013500.1:0-472357 GCA_963921515.1 Calotriton arnoldi
CACATTACGATACCCGGCGTAAATAAATCCGCCAGGCATGGAAGCGGCAAAAATCCGCCCGCACACACCGCCTGAACACCGACCACGCCATTATGAGTACACAAACTGAAAACCGCCATCGGCGGAAAAATCATACAAAATACCGCCCGCCATCGTCCGAGTCGGAGTCAAACCGCCCGCCACGGACGGAAACACGCACGACAACACAAAACCGCCCGCCCACACGGCCGACACACCGCACGTGAAATTACGATCGCACCGCCATGAGCGCGGAAAAACAACAAAAATACCGCCCGCCAGCGCAAACAACGCCGATGAGAATCGACACGGCAGAAGCCATGGCGCCCACGTACCTGCACAGAAACCATCCGCACACAAAACCAATAGCACACAACATGGCCAACAAGTCCACACAGCAAGGCACGCACAAATACACAAGCACAGTACACATCCCGAAAACACCCCCCGGACAAACAAAAAATACAAAGGCCAGAACCCCAGACACAACACACCTGAAAACAACAGACCATGAGGACACACCCACATAGGTGAGTACAAAAGCAGCACTCCCACAGACCACAACCCCTTGCTACATTGCAAACCAGAGAGGAGAGGAGAGGACACAGTGACACAGCAAGGACAGCAGCACACCACAGAAACGCACACATCACAACCACCACCACCACCACCACCACCAAACACCGGCACCACAAACCCCCTGCACATTACACAACACACACCGCACCACCACCACAAACACCATGGCACCACAAAGGATGCCCAAGTTCACGCCCATGGAGCTGACGGTCATGGTCGACGAGATCATCAAGGTGTACCCACAAATCTATGGGAACATGGTCCAGCACACACCACTAGCCACCAGAAACAGAATGTGGACCCGGATCGTAGACCAGGTCAATGCAGTCGGGACCCTGCCCAGGAACAGAACCGAGATAAACAAACGTTGGAATGACGTAAAGAGCCTGGTCAAGAAGAAGGAGGGCAAAAACAGAGAGCTGGCTGCCGTCACTGGCGGAGGGAATCCCGCGCTCTTTAAGACCTTCAAAGCGTGGGAGGAGAAGGTGCGAGTCGTAATACATCCGGAGATCCTCGCCGGATTAGCAGGGGGAGTGGAGGCTGGTAAGTACAAACTAATGTATACCAGCACACCGCTATGTACACACATGCGCAACCACCATGCCACAGCTCCCAGGGACAAACACCCCCATGTCCAGCACACAATACACAACACATCACACGCACATGCAACAGACACTACCACACACAGGCCAAACCGAACAACTGTAAGATGCGTGGGGACATGTGTACACTAAGCCAGCCACGTAACCACCAACAGGTCCACAAATATGCCAGAAGCGCCACAACGAGCACCCACCACACCCATGTGTCCGCCACAGCTGCACCAACTGACAAGTAACAGGTAAGTGGCAGGAACACAAAGTGCAGTGGGTCGGAGGGGGACAGCTGAAGTACAACACCCACCAGGCCCCCACTCCCACAGACCAGCAAGGTGGAGCACTCCCCACACCCATGTGTCAGGCACAGCTGCACCAACCGACAAGTAACAGGTAAGTGGCAGGAACACAAAGTGCAGTGGGTGGGACGGTGGACAGCCCAAGTACAACACACACCAGGCCCCAGTCCCACAGCACAGCAAGGAGGAGCATCCCCCACACCCCACACCCACGTGTCAGCCACCGCAGTGCACAACGACAGCCGAAAGGCAGACATCACGGTCCACAGCAATCGGTGTCAGTGGGTGTACAGCCACCCCCACGACCCACTACACCCCCCCACCCCCACAGACCTGCAACATGGAGCACCCCCGCTAAGAGCCATGTGGCATCCAGTACAGTGCACGCACGAACAACTTGCAGGTGGGAAACTGGACAGGGCTGGATTACTGGAGGCATGAGGACCATAACACCACCAACACATGGGACATGTCACGTAGCACACGAACACGCAGCACCGCCCACCGTCACGAACAAGTGAACAATGTGCACACGGACATGAACAGCAGACTCACACCCCACATGACCCATCACAGACATAGCAACACCCAAGGAGCCACGTCTGCATGCACAAGCCACACTGAATATAGTCCCACACGGCAGCCACTGTGCAACTCATCACACACAACCGAAACACCATTGAAGTCCTGTCCATGTAGCCCCTACTGCCTGTCAACCACACACCCCACAACTACGCCTATGTAAGACAAACAACACTAGACGCAACAGAGCGGAACAACAGAAATGCACACGAACACCACTGAACCCATCAAACACACAGACACACCATGCACATACAACATACCATCCATCCCATCCGTCAGCCCCAGTCTCATGAAAGGCATGTCATCCGCACAGCTGCCACACATACAGCAGTCACGCTAAGACACATGCCCATGACCAACCATGTGCCAGAAGTCAATTAAGCGCACGACACACTGTGAGCAACAACACACAACATGGGCCACACCCCCCCGAGCACTGCAGTGATGCACATGGCACAGGGCAGCACGCACACCAAGGAGATGGGACAACTGCAATACGTTGGCTGGCACACAACTATCACTCACTCATAACGATGCGTCCAATGCCATGTCCAGTAACCACAACAGACAGCAAATATGCAGGGCATGTCAGGCATGCACACACCTCAGACCATGCACTGTCATGCTGCCACAACACATGTCACGTTCGGCACCCATGGCTCACAGCATGTACCCCAAAAGCATATACCCTCCCAAATGCGAATCTGGGGCATGGCCCCCATGTTGCCATATGCGTTCCTAAGCGTTCCATTTGAACTCCAAAAGCAAAGTACAAACCAGACCCAGGATGGGCCAGGAGCCCGCATACACCAGAGTCACAATGAGTAGGGGCAAAGCAACACACCCATCGGCATGGCCAATCCGTCCCATGCCACATGTGCACAGCACACAGTCCCATTGCCTAGCACACACAACTACAGATGCCACAGCCACACACTCGCCTCCGGGAAACCCATGTACGAGATTGCACGAACTGCCAATGTCAGACGACTAATACATACTTCGCCAGGTGCAACACAATAACAAATCTCATTCTCTCCACAGGTGACGAACTGCTGGACGCTGGGGATGGAGACAGCAGCCAGCACAGCCAGCCTACAAGCCCCCAACGAGGACACACGGATCTGGAGGATCTGTCCACCTCTTCGGACACGGACCACCAAGCTGGCCCATCTGGCGTGGCAGGGCCCAGCCGCTCCCCAGGACCCCTCCTACCCACCAACCCATCATCCAGGGATGCTGAACAGTCCCAGTCCCCTGCTGCCACTGTCGTTGCGGCCACACCCACGGTCATTGCGGCCACTACCACTGCCGCAACCGCCACCATCGCCGCACCGACCACCACCGCCTCCACCACCACCACGTCTTCGCTGGCACCAGCCCCAGCGCAGGTGGTGGCCCGGCCGACTGGATCCACCCTGGGAGCCACAGCGAGGACCGTGGTGAGCAATGTGGCTAGTGGGCAGGCCGGTGGCAGCAGGACTGGTAGGAGGAGCAGGGTCAGGGAAACGCCAGCCTCCCCTGGGAGCCATGCCCTGCCTCAAATGGCCAGAGTCCTTGGGGCCTATGAAGAGGCCCAAGGACAATGGGCCAGGTCTGCTACTGACACGCGGGAGGTGCTGGGGGTGCTGAGGTCCATGGACGCCCATATGGGCCAATTCGTGTCCCGTATGGACCAACTCGTGGACCTCATGGGCCAGCTGGTGGTGGCGGTGGGGTCACAGGCAAGGCCAGCAACACCACCTCCGCCACCACCTGCTAGGGCGCAGGGTCGGCCAGCAGTGTCCACTTCCCCTGCGTCCACAGCCAGTGAGCACACCTCACCCACCACCAGCAGGTCGCCACCACACACCCCCCTCCCAAACGTGGAAGGGGCCGTCCGAAGAGGAAACAGATCTCCCGGGAGGACTTCGCACGCTCCAGTCGCAAGTGAGGCAGCCAGCCAGCCTTCCGCCAGCCTTCCGCCAGCCTTCCTTGACCAGCCACTGCATTGACTTGCTCTACGATCCCACTCCACACAGCCATCTGGATGGCATGTGTGTGTTGGACTATGGACATAGAACCAGTGGGTACACCCTGATCATCACGCAGCCATGACCGACAGCTCATTGTCACTGCACGCACCACTTTTGTCATCACCTTACACACAATCACATGTCACAGTTTGTAATAAATGCACCTTTTTCACTAACTGCTGTTTGTGCCCTGTGTCTTTATTGTACGGAATACAACGGCCACCTTGGGCGGAAAGGCACCTGATGCGTGGCATGGAAATGGAATCCGGAGGGCCTGTAGGGACCTAGGGGTGGGAGACAGAACAGGAGCACATTCAATGAGTGTGTCACACACCCATCACACAGTACATGTCAACAACTACAAGCAATGTACACACATCGCACAGAGCAATAGGGCACAATGCCACAGCCACCAACAGTGGCATACTACCCTGGCCATGGAGCGTTGACACACTGCACGCAGTGAACATACGGCCACCCTGACACAGCACACACACACCTGCATAGATACAGACACATCATCCGTCGTACATGGACACTCACCGTCAAGTGAAGTAGCGGGCGATGAGCTGCTGGCGCACATTCCCAGCTTCCTCCTCTCCGCTGTCCACCTCACTCGAGCTGTCCTGGTCTGCGGGCTGGGGCCCTGGTTGATCTCCGTCATCCACAATGAGGGGGATCTGCTTCCGAATGGCCAGATTGTGCAGCATGCAGCACGCCACCACTATCTGGCACACCTTCTGTGGGGAGTACGCCAGTGCACCCTCGGTGCGGTCCAGGCACCTGAACCTGGACTTGAGGAGGCCAAAGGTACGCTCGACCACACGTCTGGTCCTCCCATGTGCCTCATTGTATCGATCGTCTGCTGGGGTGCGAGGATTCCTCAATGGACTGAGCAGCCATGCCCCATTCGGATACGCAGAGTCACCTGGGTGTGAGGGACACAGAGAACCGTTGCTATTCCAACTGGACAGGGGACAGCATCGCACAACCAGCACGCTACACCACTCCACATACTCACCGACAATACAGCCACGATCCTGTTGCAGATTGGCCATCAGTAGTGGCAAGATGCTGTTGCGCATTATGTGTGCGTCATGGGCCGAGCCTGGAAACTTTGCACACACGTGGGTGATCACCATGTCCGCAAGGCACACCACTTGCACATTCAGGGAGTGCGTGTGCTTCCTGTTGCGGTACAGGTGCTCAGTGGCCTGTGGTGGAACAAGGCCAACATGAGTGCAGTCAATGGCTCCCACGACGTGTGGGATTCTGCCAAGGGCATAGAATGCACCCTTCACTGCCGCCAATTCACGAGCCCTGGGGAATCTGATGTACCTGTTCCGGTACAGCATCATGGCTGCCAGTACATCCCTCAGCACCTTGCTGAACATGGGCTGGGACATCCCTCCTCCACTGCCCACTGTGTGCTGGAATGACCCAGTGGCGAAGAAATGCATGGCGGCCATCACCTTAGCCGTGGGGGTGACAGCAGTCGGATACACCCTGCGGGGACGGAGATGGGGCTCTAACATGGCACACAGTCGATGCAGAGTTGGCCTGTCCAGCCGAAACTTCCTGATTACCTCTGTATCGTCCATGTCCGCCAGCAATTGGTATGGGCGGTCAATGTTCGGTCTCCGCCTGGGTTAAATGACAGAGGACACATGTCAAAGCAACACGGCACATAGCAATTTCGCATACACATCACTGACATGACTGAGCAAGCACATGAGCCACAGCCCAGCTGTCAAGCTGGGACGGCACGGCCACAATACACTTACACAGGTCTCCCAACAATGGCAATGGCAAGTGAGACATACCACTGCCATGTGCATGCACATGGGGATCTAGGCCCCAATGACTTGCGGGGCGTGCTGATGGGGACTGACTGCATATTCGTCAAGCGGCAACGCCACGGCAACATGAGTGTCTGCTGAGCATGGTACTGCTTCCGAGGCTGGATGAGTATGGCACACGACGACGACGATGTGGGCACGGGCTGAGCGGCCAATACAAGTGGGACCTGTGGCACGAGGGGATATGAGACAGTAGTAGGTGTCAGCACTGCACCCTATGTACAGCACTGTACGGATCACAGCTCCCGAAACATTGACTGGTGTCCACATTGACAGCCCCATGCCAAGACGGCTGTGTGCTTGCAGTCACACGTCACAGGTGAGAGGTTACATTGCACGTGCCAGGTGGCAGTCGTACATAGTGGGAGCTGGCATGTGTGTGCATGTGTCTCCTGTTCAGGATCCACCAGATGGGCGCTGACTCTGTACTGACCATTGGACACAGCATGTTCCGTGGAAGGCTTGTGTGTGTGGGATGGTGGCACTGGATGTGCCTCCGTTGGGTGGGGGGCCATGCACAGGGCGGGTACGTCGATGATTGCGCATTGTTGGTCACGGTGGGTGCACCAGCTAAGATGTGTTGCCCTGTGTTCAATTCCTATGTCCGCATGATGATGGACTGTGGATGTGGGCAGACTACACATTGGTCGATGTGCTGTCTATATGCATGTGCCTTCACACCAGGCACAGCTGCCCCTGCACATGTGACCCCTGCTGGACTCGCTGCTGGGTCTGTGGAGCTGATGCACCTTCTGCGCGTGGGGCGGACAGCTCTCCTCACTTCCCTCATTGCGCATGTCATGTCTTTGCCGCAGGTGACATGGATCATGGAGGGCCCACATGTACGCGTGGGTAGGCTACACATGATTGTTCACTGGTCGCCACCCCCAGTCAGTGTTTCGAATGGGAAGGTTGTCGTGCTGGTGGTATGTTCGATGTGGCGGATGGGCGGGCCTAGGTGCGGGCTTACATTCCGGACATGGGGGGTAGTTGGATTGGCGACTAGTTGCAGTACACACGGGACACGTCTCTTCCTTTCCACATCTGGGTCATCCCTTGTACTAACTGACAGTGATACAGTCATCTTCGCCCCAGCCCTCATGTCCTCCCCTCGCCCCCCAATATGCATGCTCACCTGCGAGGCTAGCGCTTGCACAGGCAGCCCCAAGCTCGCACCAGAGAGGGCAAGGAGTGTATGTGTGGGTCCAGTTGCACGAGTGGGCTGTCTCAGGGTATGATGTGTGGCGGGACACCGTCCACCTGCGTGGTGCCCCAAATGGAGACCCGGCCTGCATGGACTATGCATCACAGTCTTCGCCTTCCGGATCCGCCACCTGCGACACCCAGTGGCTGTGGCTGCCCTTGCGGCCATGCCGCGTCCGTCTGTGGCTGATGGCCCACACATTCACTCTTTGGCCTCTCTGGGGAGGGCTCAGGGGTGGTGGCGCACGCGCTTGCACTTAGTCGCAATGGCATGTGGCGTGGTTGGTATGATGGGCAATGGATGGGATGGTGCGAGCCACCTCCCGTGACGTCAGTGCTGCTCGTGCTGTGGTGCGTCCCCCCTACACTTCCATTTGACTTTTTGCCATGCTGGACGTTGAGGTTCTATTGCCTGCGTGATATGACCAGGAGGAGCGCGAGGAGACCTCTCACACACCATGCTCCACTGCCATCCCGTGCCCTGTATCGCCTGTGCGGATTGACTATGTTGGGGTTACACCTGGTCGACTGGGGCTGTGTGTGCCTTGTCAAGGGGCATGGCGGGCGCACAACAGGATCCAGCTTGTCCACAGAGGGTGGGCTGAGGTGCGCCTGGTACCGCTTTGTACGTGTGCCCGGCTGCTGTGCACACACGTGTTCACTCCCCCCGACAGGTGTCCTCTCACAATGCCCAGGGAAGCGGTGGTGTACTGTTCATGAGCCCTCCCAACACGGCGTGCTCCAACTTGGCATGTGCGCATCTACCCGTCGCACCCACCCACCTGAGCACTGCGTCCATACGACTTCACACGACACATGTGTGTCTTCCACAGTAGTGCTACTCATTTGCGTTGACATCCAATACCAGTGGACTACATGGTCATGTCACGACTGCCGTGTACTTCACATACTCTCATCCTCTCTCATTCGTACTTGTGAAATGAGTCAGCGGAGACAGTTCTGGTTTCAAACATTATATTGAGTCTTCTGTCCTCTGTGATGCAGTATAGTGGACACTACTGGCAGCGGAATACATATTGAGGATATACTGAGCATGATTACAAATGGGATAGGGTGTGGGGTTACATCTGCTTGGCCAAGGCTGTGCTAATGTACATTTACGTATAGCTGCGGAGCTGCGGACTTTGACACAGACGGTATACATGTAGCCTACCAGACCGCTCGGCATCATGGGCACAGTCCATCTCAGTTCCATGTGACAGGTTTGCTGCGGTTGTTCCTCATGCACGCGTGCATGTGAGATGACATCAGGGCATGTGCTTGCGTGCATGCAGCGGCGTGCCACTTGTTGTTGCACTGTGGTGGTTACTGGACATGTCACAGTCACTGGGGTCGTGTTGTTGTTGTATGCACTTGTCGTCCATGCAAAGGTCCTGGTATGGGATTCCCGGGGCGGGGGTGGGAGGGGTGCAGCACCCACAGACTCCAGGCGACCTATTCATGTCCACTGAGCGGTGTGTGTGTCCATGTGCGCTGGATCCATGTCGTGTCCTGGTTGTTCGTGCAGTTCCGTCCATGTGGGTGCGATGCACAGAGCCCATGCCACTGCCTCCCACGATGCATGCGGTGTTCCTGGATGTGATGGGGAACAGTGTGCATGTCCCGGTCATATCCGATGTCATGGCGATGTCGTTGATGGTGTGGTTACAGTTGCCGGTCGTTTGGTATGGCTGTTGTGGTGGTGACTGGCCAGTCCGTGCGGAAGCTGAGCATGGGTGCGGGGTTGGACTTCATAGGTCACTCGGGGAACCTGCGTTGTGGTCCGACGTATTTACAGGTTGTCAGGTATGCGATGCCGTCCAGCAGGGCTTCCATGTCATTGGTGGTGTACATGTTTGCCAGCCAATGAAGCGGATGGTGGCTGTCAAGGTGTTGTTCGTAGGTTGTCCCTTGGAGGACCATGATGGGGCATGCTGGGTGACATTCGATGTAGCTGTTCTCGATGATCCGTCGTGTGGAGGCACAGTGGTTCCATTTCAGTGCGCGTGCGATGTTGGCCACATACGCCATGCCCCCATAGGCAGAGCAGGCCCTGTCGTGTGCGTCCAGAGGGAGGAGTAGTGGTAGCAGGTCCGCCTTCAGACATGCCGGGTTGGAGAGGCATATCTCGACGGGATGCTGGTAGGGACACCTCCGACAGTAGAAGACGGGCATGACGCAGCTGAACAATGTGATGCGGTAAGTCAGTCGGTAACTTACGTTCAGCAGGGACAGGAGATCGCATCCCAATGTATGTATCGTGCTGGTTTGGTACAGCTTGAGCTCTTCGGCGTAGTTGGGTAGGTGTGTTGCGGTTGCCATTTCGCAGCGGTGCGTTGTGGTGGCGTGCTCCGGCTGTGTGTGCAGTCTGCAATGTGCACGCTCCGAGGTTGCTGTGAGCTCTGTGTAGTCGTAGGGAGACAGGACTTGTGTTCTGTTGGCTTGTTTGGAGGACACGGGCCCTCTTCCCACATGCTTCTCAGACAGTTCAAGGTCAGTGCTGTGTGACTCCTTCCAATTAACTTGCATGTGGCCGACATGGGGGAGTGTTTTCTTCTTTCTTCCCCGTCCGTTGTGTGCTTCTGTGATATGCGCTATCTGCCGTGTGGTCGGTCTCCTCGGCATGCCTGTGTTGGTCTATTCTTGGACAATGGCTGTATTCACCGGCTTCTGTCGTAGGGCTGTGGTTTCGGAGTTGGAATGGAAGGTCATTCAGTGCTGTCTGCTCTCCCTTGTGTGGGCGGCAGGCTGCCTTTCCGCTCTGCGTTGGGCCTTGTGTGTGGATGTAATTCTTGGGCCACCTGTTGTCGGTCACCGGGCTCTTTGGTGTTCCGTTTCATGTGTCTTGTTCATATGTGCAGGGTGGTATGGGTTTTTCAGTGTGGTACTGGCGTTCCTCTTCCCGAAGGGGCCCTGCTTCTCCTAGTTGGTGTTGCCGCCGCTGTGTGCTTCGCCATGTTTGTTACACTGGGGTGTGTCCTGCTGTTGCGTGACTTCACTGACATGTGTGCGTCGGTTGTGTGGCGTTGGGTGTTGTCCGTGAATTGGGCGTTGGGGACATGTCTGTGGCCGGCCTGTCACGTGTCATGTGCGTTCGGGGTGGGGCTGGTGTGTGTGCTGCTTGGTTGTGTCCCTGTGTCTGTGTGCGACGCATGCATGGCGCTGCGGTTGGCCTCTGCGTTGTGCGCATGTGTGGCGGCGTCATCGGCGCTTTGGGGCCGTGACGGGGTGGTTGGTTCCTAGTCCCAGGTGGTGTGTACACATGTGTTCCGCGATGTTTGGATTTGGCCTGTGTGTCATATGTGGATGCAATGGTGGATGTGTAGTGTGCACGCGCTGGTGGGGGGTTGTCCGCTTTTTCCGCCCTTGCACTGTGTGCGCTGTTTGCGTGCACTTGCTGTGTGTGTGCCTACCTGCGTCTCCGCGGTACGTTGCGTCCTTGGTGGTGCATCAGCAGAAGCATGGGAAGGGCCTGCAGTGCTGGATTCATGCCCGGGGTGCCGCTTCTTCGTTGTCCGTGCTCTGCGTCCGTGTTTCCGCCTCTCTTTCACGTGCGGTGTCTCTTTGCCGTGGGAGCCGTTTGTTTGCGGCATCGTAATTTATGCGCCGGGCGGGACGTGTTTCGTCGGACGGTGTGTGTCAGTTGTGCTGCGCCGCTACGTGTGCGGGCGCACTTTGATGGCGGACGGTGTTGCTGGCTTGCCGGCGGTGTTTGGCCTGCTTTTCGCATCGTAATTGGGCGGGCGTGTGGACTGCTGCGTGCCGGCGGTAACTGGTGGTTTTTGCATCCGCCAGCACGGCGGTAGTGCTTCCGCCCGCCATCGTAATGGGCCCCTATGTTTTTGGTAACAGTGATACAGAATGAATTTATATTGTAAATATTCAGTACATTATCATATATAGTGTACATTAATAATAACATATGGGCTTTAACAATTTTTTTAAAAACGTTTTTACAATTATTTTTATTAAAGAACATATAGTGGCCGATTCCGATTCGGGCCGGAAATCTCTCCGACCGAGCCGGACCCGGAGAGATTTCCGACCGAATCGGACCCGTGCAGCCCGACCGAACGAGTACGATGCGTCCGTATGCTATCGGACTCGAGTCAGTCGGACTCCCATTGAAGTCAATGGGACCCGGTCGTACAACGCGTACGCGGGCTCCCATTGCCTCAATGGGAGCGAGGCGAACAAGGGCGCCCCCTACAGCGGGTACGCGGTGAGAGCGACTCGCGCCGTACACGCACAGGTAGGGGGACCCATGGGTCCCCCCTGTGTGCGACTTGCGCGGCTACGCGCACAGGGGGTCCGACACGGACCCCCAAAGTACGGCTCCGACTGCTCTTTTGAGCCGGGCAGCGCGTGTCGGTCGGACTGCCCGCAGCGCGCATCGTACTTACCCGGCCGGGGAACGTCTCCATTGCGCGGTGCGAGTCGCGTGTCCGAGCGAGTCGGTCGGTGCGGTTAGACCCGGGAACGAGTCAGTCGGAGCGGTTGGGACGCCCGAACGAGTCGGTCGGCGATTTCGCATCGTACTCGCTCGTCCGGACGCGCGTACGAATCGGTCGGGAAATAGGGCTCCGAATCGGATCCGGTTATGCCGAATCCGATTCGGAGCCCTACCGGCCGAGATCGGAATCGGCCCCATAATGTTATATTTTAGGTAATATTATTTATATTTTAAATATAAATAATATTAACTAGTACATAAGTCATTTTGCAAACACAATTTTTTCATAACATTCATACATTTTTCCACATTATTTAAAAATAGTCCAGATTTTTAATATACATTGGTCATTAAATGTATATTTTAGAATTATAATAATAAATATTAATTGTTTAATAATATTTATTATTATAAATTAACATTTGAAAAATATGTCAAACAATTTTTTATACATGAGAATTATTTTGTAGTATTTTTTCAAAAATATATAGTAAGTATTTCTAATGTACAATAATTTTAATAAAGAGAAATATACATCTTTATTGTTTAAGGCAGCCATTTTTATTCTTAAGCTATATTTTGTAAGCTATCGGTTTTGTTTTAGGTCATTTCTGAGGAGAGAAGCTCGCGGTTGGAAGCTGCGTCGCATCGGGTAAGGTAAGTTTAATTTTCTTTATTTAAACTTTTATTTTGGGTTAATTAGAAGGTAGTTAGTTAGTATATAGTGTATGTAGTGTTAGGTTTTTCTATTTTTGGTATGTTGTATGTTTTACTAATGCGTTTGCGAAATGAGGTTAGTTTGTTAATCGGTCGGTGTTAGAGTTTGATAGATGTGTGTAATTATGTTTATAGTATGGTGTTAGTGTTATATTTATTTGTATTATGGTATAATGTATATGTATATTTGTGCGGGAGGGATTGTTTTTTTCCCTAACAGGTTTTTGTCGATTGGAAGTTGCCGTTGGGAGAAGAATGCATTTTTTTTAAGAAAGTGTGTATTAGTTTCAGTAAACTAATAATTATTTTACACTTCCTTAATTTTTTGAGTTTTCCTGGAGCGTTTTTTTTTTAAAATACTTTTTTCTGTATTTTTATGGTTTATCGTTTGTGGGGCTATTGCCGGTGGATTGCTTTTTGTACAGTTGGATTTTTTCCATTTTTGGGGGGATTTTTCTTTACTTATTGGGATTATCATACATGTGGATTTATTCATGGCAGTTTTGATTACTTTTTTTCAGCTACGAAAACAGTAAGGGGGTCACTATGATGGCAGGCGGATCGGCACCGCCCGGCCGGCCGGCGGTGGCGATCCGCCCGCCATCACAACATGATTTACGGAAAGTCCGTCCGCCGCTATTCCGCCGGTCGGCAATCGTTACGCTTGCCGGCCGGGCGGAGCTGGGGCATAACATGGTGGCGGTGCCTGGAACCATATTATGTTGACGGGTTGACAATGCATGGCGGGAATTGCTTTGGGGGCCTGTTGCGGGCCCCCGGTGGGGTGGGAGGCCGGGGGGCTGCACTTGGGGGGTACCTATGGTACCCCCCTTCATTGCCATGCACAAGGTGGCAGGCACTGGCGGTGCCTGTCACGTTGTGCATGGCAATGCACAGCATGCCTCTTTGGCATTGGGGCGGGTGCTGCTTACAGCAGCACCCACCACAATGTTGAAGATGCGGAATGCGACCGCCAGGGTGGCGGTCGCATCCTAATTGGCGGTGTGGGACCGCCGCACCGCTGGCGGCCGGTCCCAGCACCGCTAGGGTGGCGGGAGGACTGATGTCCGCCTGCCATCCTAATAAGCCCCTAAGTCATATTAAATTATTTATACTGGGAGGGAAATGTTAATACTGTAATTGTTAGTGTTATTATGTTATATAAAATATATTTATTATGTCAATTTATTTTTTCTATATTAATTAAATTAATTGACAAAATAATTATATTTTTGGAGTTTAAAAAAAATTCTTCATTTGACTGCTTTTTTTTATATTACGAGTTTTTGGGATTTTGATGGAATATTTATTTAAAGTAGGCTTTTAGCTATTGTTTCAAGATATTCTAGTCCTTTAGTTGTTGGGTAGAGTCTTACTTTGTATTGTAAGTACTCAAACATTTGTTTAGTTTGCTTGGTTAGTTTTGGGCCTAGTTGTGTTATAGACTGTTCCATTCTTAGTTGTAGGTAGCTTTGTTCTTTTTGGATACATTGTGATAGTTTATGTAGAGTAGGTTGGGTTCTGCCTGTTGTGGCTTGGAAGGCTTTGTGCCATCCTTCCACAGCATTATTAGTTTTAGCTTCTTTGTTTAGGGTACTGTTATATACATTCCACCATGGAATATGGTATTTAGGCTGTCTTCTGTGTCCAGATCTGTGTAGCCTTCCCACCCAGGTATCCTCAAAATAGTCAAGTAGGGGAGTTAGTTTTTGCTCATTTTGTTCGTAGTAGGCACTTTCAATTAATAAAGTGTAGTGTTCGGCTACGTCAGTAATTGGGACATATGCTAGTGCTATGAATTTTTTATTTTGATATGCAAAGGTGCTATTTGTTGCATATTCTACACTTAGGGGCTCACTATGATGGCGGACGGCCCGCCACCGCCAGCCGTGCAGTGGCAATCCGTCCGCCATCAAACTTGGATTGACCGCCTGCCAGATTAGGATGGCGGGCGGATCCACACTGCGACCGTGGCGGACGCAAAGACCGTCCGCCACGGAACCGCCACAGGCAATCGTACCGATTGCCTGGCGGAGCGGTCTGCATCCATAAAATGGTGGTGGTGCCTAGCAGGCACCGTCCACCATATTATGATGCAGGCTTTGACCCAGCCTTTCCATGACAGTGAAACCGTCATGGAAAGGCTGGCGGAGATTCATTTCGGGGGCCCGTTGTGGGCCCCCAATGTGTTGGGGGAGGTGTATGTGCACTGGGAGGGTACCCATGGTACCCCCCTACATTTCAGTGCACTAAGTGGCAGGCACCCGCCGCAATGTTAAAATGCAAGATGCGACCGCCATGGTGGCGGTCGCATCCTAATTTGGTGTGCGGAACCGCTGCATGTATTGCGGACGGTCACGGTCACCACCACGATGGCTGATGGACTGTTGTCCGTCCGCCAACGTAATCGACCCTTTAGTGTAGATTTTTGGAGGAGTCTCCAAATGCATTGGTTAAAGTGATAATAGCAACCTTGAATTGCTGTGTGAGAGTAGTTTTTTAGTATGGCTTGTATCATTGACTGTTCAAAGTCAATGATCATTTTTTGTGGAAAGTAATTATTGGTTTCTTGTTTTACTTTGGTTAAAAGTTCAACATAGGTGGTTGTTTGCTTGTTTGGTAATAGAGCATATATAAAGGGGATGTTTGTATTTTGATAAAGTCCATGTATTGTATATAACTGGTAAAATGGTTTCGGACATATTTTAAAAGTCCCATCCATCATCCAATTTTCACAGTTTTGCAGTTTCAGTAAATTTGTAGGAGTTCCAAATATTATTATTCTTTTGTCAGCTTCTTTATTGTCATAAAGAAGAAATTGTTCTTCATTATGAGTAACTGTGAGTTCAGGTGGTATTTCTACTTCAGCAAAAGTTTTGGGGATAGGTGTGGTGGTAGCAGTAGCTTTTTTAGTTCTAGCTATTGTTCTTTTTAGTGATGCTATTGAGGGCATTTGGCCAGTTGCATGTTGTGGGACTGTGGGGAGCATGTCTTTAAGTATTTCAGTTGTTGCTTTTTCAGATCTAGTGCTAGCTTCTTTTATATTTTCTAAAGCATTTTGGACTTCAATTTCAGCTACGTTAGGGGGCTGGTTATGCTCTCTAACATATAGTACAGTTTCTTCCTTTGTTGCAGCCTTTCCATAACATTTGTTAGAATAATATTTACTACATTTCCAGTTAACTTTGTCACCTGTTTGCTTTTCTTGGGTGTACATATAACCCATATAACATAATAAGAATTTGCCCTTCTGGGAAGTAATGAATTGGGCCCCTTCAGTCATGATGATGCTTCAAATGCTAAGAGAAATGGATAAAAAATGTGTTCAAAATAATACTGTGCTGTGTTATCATCTAAAACATGTACATTGTCAATTTAATACTTACAATGTTGTATTTGAAGATTTTTTCCAATGCTGATGCTTTTTCTTTGCTGTTTGCCTTTAGTATTTCTTTAGACATTTCTGTTGAAAAAAAGAGTAATTTTAATACATTTGTTTAACTGTGTTTTTAGCGGGGGAGTTGTGCACTTCTGTTTGGCATTTTAGAAAACTTGTCTTAATTTATATGCGTTTAATACTTACTTTATTTGCAAGTTGATATTTCACACTGTTCTGTGGTTTTTTCAGTGTCTTCAGAATTATCTGTAGAGGAGATATAATTTTATAAATATATATTAATTATTTTGTTCCTATAAAAAGTGCTTTGAGAACATTTTCGGTAGCAGTACTTTTAAAATGCTAATTTACTTACTTTGTGGAGCTGGAATAAGATTTTTCTATGATGCATTCCAATGTTGTAGTAGCAATCCGGTAGAGTTTCTCCTTATTCTTGCTTTTTTGGTTGCAGTGTAAAATAATGTTTAATTTTCGTGTGTTTATATAGTGTTTCATTAATTGTTGTTTTAATCTTATTGGGTTATTTCAATTGTATGTGTATTTCATTGGTTGTTATTTAGTGTTTTAATTAATTTTGCAGTTGTTTTCCATATATGGAAAACGCTAATTAAGTTTCAGTTACTCTGTTTTTTTTTTTAAGTGGTATGGTATATTATATGTCATTTATATTCTTTTAAATCTTAAATATTATTTGTTTAATTTAGCTATATTGTCTGAAGTTGTAAATAATGTGCATGTAATAATTTTCATGATATTATTTTTAAATGTTATTAAAATATGTGTTAATCGATTAATTTTGTGTGCTGTGTGTATTAATTAATATTTTTATATTTTTTGTGGTATGTATTGTGTTATTATAAATAATTTTAACATGTCGATATATTTTTTAAACGATAATATTGCTGTCTATATTTTTGTCATCGATATTATTGTAACTTTGTATCTTTTCTTAATATATTCGATAATAGTTGTCACGATATTTTGTGGTTCGATAATACTGATATCGATGTAAATGTTTAACGATATTATGTCTGTCGATATTATGTCAGTAATTCTTAATTAACAGTCAGAAATAGAGCTCCTTCTTGTCAAAAAGAATTACTTTGATAGGTATGCCTGCAGGTTTAAAATATGCTGCAGTCGGGCTACACATATAGGCCTGAAGTCATGTTTTTCTTGTCAGTTTAATGGATGATACAATATGTGCTTCAGCCACAGAAGACATTAAACCTTTCATGCCCTTGTGTATTCTGGAGGAGCCAGAAGAACAGTATACCATTCAGCCAATTCTTGTGGCTCCGCAGAAATTGCACTACCATTCAGAACTTCGACTTTCATGCTGAACAACTTAAAATCAAACTTCTAAACAGAGGTTATCCTCATAGACTGATTAGAGAGTCCTACAAGAGGGCCACATATTACAACAGAGAGGCCCTTTTTCAGTTAAACAATAAGAAGGATGACACTAAATTGGTAGTTGTCACTACACATTCTAATTTCAATGATAAATTACGTCAGATCATCAATTCCCAATGGCATATCCTTAATTCTGACAAGTCTACCCAGACCCTACCCAAACCACTCTTTGCTTTCCGATGGAATAAAAACCTGAGGAATTCTCTGGTCAAATCTGCGGTCCCACAGAGTAGTACATCAAGCCAAAGATCCATAGTAGGGTCTAACCCTATCTGTGGGACACACAGATGTGGCAATTGCCATGTCTGTGATTCCGCCTTGGTCACATCAGAACTTGAGTGGGGAAAGAAAAAATTCCTATTCAAAGAAATGACTAATTGTCAAACTGCAAACGTGATGTACCTCATTCTCTGTCCGTGCAAAAAGGGCTATGTTGGCGAAACCAGCAGAGAATTTAGAGTGAGGTTCAGTGAACATAAATCCTCCATCCGAAACAAACGGACAGGTGCTCCTTTGGTCGCTCATTGGTATGAAGAACAACTTTCAGTACAAGATCTTAAATGGCTAATTTTGGAACGTATCCACTGCCCCAAGGATGGTAATGTGGATGCGCTGAGGCGGGAAAGAGAAGTATTCTGGATCTACATCCTACAAACGGCCATTGTTGGTCTGAACGAATCCCTACCATGGGAGAACTCAATAATGTGAGAAGTATATTTGTTTTTTTTAGGTGGTTGTTTTCCTCCCAGTTTTCAATTATACACCCTTGTAACGACCGTGTGTTCAGGAATTTTTCTTTAATAACCCCTAATATGCCTATCAATGCATTTGGCACACTTTTGTAGCGCCATTCTCCTTATTGTTATCTTCTTCATCTAGCTTATGGTGCACATACACTAGTATCTGAGGATTTTCTGGCACGAACAATAGCCGTGTCCCTAAGTATTAGGCCAGTTGATTAGATCCAGCGTCCGATTGAGATCATGGTTATTTGGCTGTCTTTCAGCACATAGGCCCTTATTCACATTAGGATTTCAACCCTATCGGGATGCTTGCCCTAGGTTAGAAACCTACAGTCCTTCTCTGTAATAGTTTAGAGCCAGGTACTTATATCACTTCATTGGCACCTACCTATCAGTACACCTGCAATAGGAGCCGTTAAGTTTTATAGAACTTAACCAACATTGGATTTTTACGTCTTCATCATCTAGCCTTGCTCCCTCATAACATGGCCGCCGTTCTAGCCTATTACTCTCGGTTTCGGCGTACTAGTGAATTCCCACTAACTTTAACAGGCTTTCCATCGTGCCTTCGGGCGCTGTTATCAGTTTTTTCCCCGGTTTATTTTCCTCACGTTTTATTATTTTTTTCATTATTTTTCTTATGGTTTTAAGCCCTATCGGCTATTGTGCTACCTTGCTGCCATTAGATTCATTCCCAGTACTATTTTTATGCCATTTCAATATGGCCGACGTTTTAGCTCCTGCACAACATGGCCGCCGCTTTAGTTTACTCTCGATTTCGGCATACTAGTCAATTCCCACCAACTCTAATAAGTTTTTGCCAGTGCATTTTCCTCATGGTTATGAGCTCAGTCAACTATTTCATTTTTGCTCTACCTTGCTGCCATCAGATTCTTTCCCAGTACTATTTGCATGCCATTTCAATATGGCCGATGTTTTTTCCACACTCCGCTGATCCTTTGTCGCTCTAGATTCCTACCGCACACGTGTGCGTCCTTTAACCATTAAGGGGCCGATTCCGATCTCGCTGGGAAAGCCCTACGGCCGACTGGCGCCCGTAGAGCTTTCCGTGAGACTCGGGCTCCTGGGCTCCAAGCGACAGAGTACGATGCGCTGCAGCGCTGACGGACTCGTGTCGCTCGGAGCACCATTGAAGTCAATGGGAGCCTGGTGTACGTTGCGTACATGGGCTCCAATAGACCAAAAACGCACGTCTCCGGGGATGCATCGGTCCCGCCAGCACCGTGTAGGCATGTGTAGAGGGGACCCTTGGGACCCCCCCAGTGATCGAGTTGTAGGGCTGCGGGTGAAGGGGGGTCCGCTACGGACACCTGAAGTCCGCTTCCCGGAGCTTTTTTGAGTCGGTGGCTCCGACTCGATCCGGCTGCTCGACGTGCGCATCGTACTTGGTCGCTCGAAAATCAGACCCATTGCGCGGTGCGCGGAGATGAAGTCGGAGTCGTCTGGACGGCGTCGCTGATGGGTATGAGTCGGTCAGAGCGCAAGGCTATCCTCGCATCGTACTTGCTTGCTCGTACAGCGGTACGAGTTGTCCGCAAACTGGGTCTACGAATCGGACTCGCTCGCTGCGGATCTCGTTCGGTGCCCTCCCGAGCGAGATCGGAATCGGCCCTAAAGTGTGATGGTTGACCAGATATAAGGACCGGCTTTCCACTCTTCTGTATCAGGCACGACCTCGGAGTAGCAGGGACGCGGACCGCGCAGCGTGAACCCAATGTGAGTATACTCTGCCCCGTAAACATAAGGGGAGGGGGGAGATTACTATTTATGCCATAGGCTTATCTCCCATATGTTCCTTTGTGCCCGAATCTTATTATCTGCAGACTTCTGGACATCATTCTCGGACCCTATATTCTACCTATCATGGCCGCGGGAACTCTACTACCCATATAACCTTTGTAAGTAATCTGTGGCCTTGGGGCTGTACAGTTGTTTCCATATATTGCAGTCCATACTTCATCTTATATATTCTGTCTATCTGTAGATTTTTAGACCCTCTGAAAGTGTGGGCATTTTCGACACTGGGCTGGCGAATCTCAGCATTACTAGAACAAATAGACTATCTACAGACTTACACCCTCTCGATAAATAAGTAAGTCTGTCCGCATTATCGACCTCACTTGACTGCAGGCAGAGAACATGGGAAGGTTAATTTCTAAGTACTCCACCTATTCTCTTTCAGCATTGCCTGCCCTGCTGTGTCACTTTTTATTATATACTTATGGCACCACTTTCAGGACTGGGTTGAGGCTTGCTTCCCCCCTCTCTGAACCCCAGGTGCACCATCTTCATGTATGTACCACTATTCCTGTGAACTATTATGATCCGTCTACAGATAGGAATATCGATTATTATGCTTTCAGGAATTTTATACACTATATAAGATTACCTGGGGTATGATCTCTTTACGTGACGCCTCACTACCATCCTCAGCATTCTGGTTCCGCCTGGGCCAGGAACTGCCTTGACAGCATGTAAATAGTGGCTTCTTCATTCTCCATTCTAGATTGATTCCTGGTTGCTATATCTTGCTCTCTGACTTCTTTTTTGGTATTATGTGTCTATATACTTCACACTTTTTGGGTTTACTGGCATTACTATTTTCCATACTCTAGGTGATGGTCTCTTGTCTTTGGATTGCACATATTTCGGACATCGGTATCTGACATAGTGATCTTGCTACATATTATTAGCATTGTTTAATGTACATAAACATATGTTTATTCATTGTTTGCTTGCCCCCACAGACACTTGACTTTCATTGTGCAGAGCCCTGCTGTTTTATTATAATTGGATAAAGTACCATAATTACAGATGGCCTCTTTTGACCACTACCCGATAATGGTGAACCTTGCGCCCTGATGAAGGATTTCTAAGTACATGGCATTTCCGAAACGCGCGTCGGCGCACACACCCCTCTTTCCCGTTTTTTGTCATTCTTTGTACTTATTTTGTGATCTTTTTGTGTTACGTTTATGTCTATTGTAGTTGTGTATTTTATTGTAGTGTTGCTTCACATGATTTGTATGTCTGTTATTTTGGATACATGTACAGCCACTGAATGTTCTTCTAGTATAGATTTAGGGCTCTTCTTCTTTGTACACACTATTATGTGGATTGCTTATTATATGTATGAGTGTGTCTTTTAGAACAAACTTTGATAAAACAAATGAAAAATAAATAAGAAAGATATGTATATTTTTGATAATAAATGATTAAAAATTAAAAGTGCTGTGGGGCATATATTTGTCTGGATATATTACCTATCTTTATAAATATTAAGTGGGGGACATTGTTCATGTTGATTAATGTTGTATTCTTCCCTGCACCATATACTATGGCTTTACTGGAAAGTTTTAAAAAAAATGTCTTTATTGTTTTTAATGTATCTACATGAATGTTGGACACAAAGAAACATATTCTTTAATAGTCAGTGTTCACTTCCACAATACATTTGTGCAAGTACCTTAACCAAAAGAACACAAAACAATAACTCAGTCATCAAATTGCAGCAGATTCCATAAAAAATAAATTTACTATACTATAGTGTCAGGCTTGATAGTCATAAAAAGGAACAAAGAGGAAGTTACCTTCTTTAAGGCAAAGTAGGAGCATTGCTAGAAAGCAATAGGAACACAGTCTCAGTCATACTGCAATCTCCTATACCTACTATTTACTGATGAGGAAGGGCTGCGTGGGATTTAATCTGTCTTTTCCTTGTAAAGAACTATGTAGGTGTACCCCTAAAAAAATATAAAGTGGGAATTCTCCAGCATGTTATTAATCATAGAGGTCTTTCGTCGTTTCTGTGTATCAGAGTGTGCAAGTATTCATCCCACATCTTTAACACAGTTGAACGATGCACCGGTTTATCCTTTGATGAAAATGAATTGCCTCAGCCCATTTGTACAACTATCTTAGCCACAGATCATGTGGAGGTATATGCAAGGAATCCATAACATAGCGATTTGGCCACCAACAGGACTAAGACAATAAAACTATTTGCTAAATTTCCTTTTTTAGGTCTAGCTTTTAGTCCTAGAATGCAATTCTCAGGAGCCAATAATCTTGTTGCTCCAGAAATCTTAGATAGAATATCAGTGACCTCCTTCCAATATCCTAAGGGCTGTGCAGTCCCGGAACATGTGGGATAAGTTGCCTGATAACTGAGGACATTTCGGGCACATGTCAATGGCTTCAGGTTAAATTCTGTGAAGTCATTTGGGATAAAATATGCTTTATATATTACCTTGGATTACCTGAAATCTCACATTCCTAGGGACTTTCAAGGGGAATTCAAGGGTCTGCACCCATTCTTTATCAATGAGTTGTCAGGACAAATCTATTTCCAATCTTTCCCACAGTGTCATGACTATGTTCAGCCATAGTATAGTATAACATCATAGTGGCCTTTCATTCCGTCCCTTGCATCAACACCACTTGCAATGTATTGCGCACATCTAGCTCGGCAGTCCCGCATTTCCAGACATTTTTAAGAGCTCGGGAAACAGCATCATAGGTCAGACTGTAGGTTATATGACTGACAATCCATCAAACGTTGATACAATGTGTTCAGCATACATATAGCTATGGTTGACCATGCCAGCTCTTGCAAAGGGTTCAGAGTTTATTTATGCACTAATTTTCTTGAATTCTGAATAGAGCCGGGGGTTTCCAGAGCATAGGTCACTGTTGTCTTAGTTTTGGACAAGTATTTTCACCAGCAGTACTTTGCCACTGCTATCAGACTGGATTGACACTGTTTCTCTGCATTCTTATTTAACACCTATGGCACCAACTGATTATCAGTGTTCTTATTGAAATTCCTCTGCATACCACCTAACCACCCACTGCTTTTGTGAAGCTATATGGTGAATCTCATAATCAGTGGCCTTAAGACCACCACCAGCAATAGGGAGTTGTCAATCAATCAATCAGGGGTTTGTTAAAGCGCGACTACTCACCCGTAAGGGTCTCAAGGCGCTGGGGGGTGCAGGTTCCATCCATCAAGGAGGGGTCTGTCGAAAAGCCAGGTTTTGAGGTTTCTTGCGAAGATGGGGAGCGATGTTGTCTGTCTGAGGTGGAGCGGAAGGGCGTTCCATGCTTTGGCCGCGAGGAAGGAGAAGGAGCGGCCTCCCGATCTGGTCTTTCTGGTGCGGGGGACCACGGCGTAGGAGAGCTGGGCTGATCGTAGGGTCCTTTGGGGTGCGTGGAATTTGAGTCGGCTGTTCAGGTATGCTGGTCCGGTGCCGTGGAGGGCCTTGTGTGCGTGGGTGAGCATCTTGAAGGTGATTCTCGCCTCGACAGGGAGCCAGTGGAGTGTGCGCAGGTGCTGGGAGATGTGGCAGTGTTTTGGCAGGTTGAGGACCAGTCTTGCGGCAGCGTTCTGGATGTTCTGTAGCTTGCGGTGAGGTTTTTGTTTATTCCGGCGAGGAGTGCGTTGCCGTAGTCGAGTCTGCTGGTGACCAGGGCATGAGTGACGGTCTTTCGGTGTTCGAGGGGGACCCATTTGAAGGTCTTACGAAGGAGGCGGAGGGTGTGGAAGCAGGAAGACGAGACAGAGTTGATCTGGCGGTCCATTTTGAGCTCGGAGTCCAGGATGATTCCCAGGTTGCGTGCGTGGTCCGTGGGGGTTGGCGGGTTTCCGAGGGCGGGGGGCCACCAGGTGTCGCTCCAGGCATCGGGGTTTGGGCCCATGATGAGTACTTCTGTTTTGTTGGTGTTTAGTTGTAGGCAGCTGTTTTTCATCCATTTGGTGACGGCTTCCATGCCTTCTCGAAAGTTGCGTCTGGCGGTGTTGGGCTCGTTGGATAGGGAGAGGATGAGCTGGGTGTCGTCTGCGTATGACAGGATGTTGAGTCCGTAGGTTCTGACGATGGGGGCGAGTGGAGCCATGTAGACGTTGAAGAGCGTCGGGCTGAAGGAGGAGCCCTGGGGGACTCCGCAGGTGGTAGGTGTGGGGTCCGAGAGGAAAGGGGGGAGTCTGACCCGCTGCGTCCTGCCGGAGAGGAAGGAGCAGATCCAGTCGAGGGCCTTGTCCTGGATTCCTGCGTCGTAGAGTCTGCGTATTAGGGTGCGGTGGGAGACTGTGTCGAACGCTGCTGATAGGTCGAGGAGGATGAGGGCTACTGTTTCTCCTTTGTCCAGTAGGGTGCGGATGTCGTCTGTTGCGGCGAGGAGGGCGGTTTCCGTACTGTGGTTTTTTCTGAAGCCGGATTGGGAGGAGTCGAGGATGTTGTGTTCATCAATGAATGTGGCGAGTTGGCTGTTGATGGCTTTCTCGATGACTTTCGCTGGGAACGGGAGCAGGGAGATGGGTCTGTAGTTTTTGAGGTCGGTGGGGTCCGCTGAGGGTTTCTTTAGGAGGGGGTTGACCTCGGCGTGTTTCCAGTCATCGGGGAACGAGGCGGTCGCCAGGGAGCGGTTGATGGTGTGGCGGAGCATGGGTGCGATGGTGTCGGCGGCTCTGTTGAAGATGTGGTGGGGGCAGGGGTCCGTGGGGGCCCCTGAGTGGATTGACTTCATTGTCTTCAGTGTCTGTTCCGTGGTGAGGGCTGTCCAGCCGTCAATCGCTGGTTTCCGGGTGTCGGGGGTGGTTGGTGAGGGTTCAGTGTGTTGGTTGTCTTCGTCGAAGTTGTCGTAGATGCTCTTGATTTTGTGGTGGAAAAAGGTGCTGAGTTTGTCGCAGAGGTCTTGTGAGGGAGGGATGTCGGTAGACTCGCTAGTGGGTTGGGCGAACTCCTTGATGATGCTGAAGAGTTCCTTGCTGTTGTGCGCGTGGGTGGAGATTCTGTCTTCAATCGCTTTTTTCCTCGTTTCTCTGATGAGTTGATGGTGGGCATTGGTGGCGGCTCTGAAGTTGTCGTGGGCTTCTGTGGATTTGGTGTTCCTCCAGGCCTTTTCGAGGCGGCGGCATGTGCTTCTGGACTCTCGAAGTTCGGTGGTAAACCATCTGGCTTTCTTGCCAGTTCACCTAGTGCTATTTTGCACCTTCCAAATCCAAATCCCACACCAATTCCAGCAGTAAGGTATTCAACATTTTAAATATATGCTTGGTCACCACAAATGGTCTGTTTGCAAAAGAAACATAAAGTGCATGAATTATTTTGCCTCTAGCATACAACAACAGTTTGTTCCAAATTGTACAGAAGCTTTCTCTGCACTAATAATCTTACCTAAATTTCCCTTTATGATATCCACATCTTCATATCAAACCTAGTTACCCAGATTTTTTATCGCCCTTTCAGACCACTGTACAGAGAGAGGACAGGCGCTGCCTGTGGAGCGCGCCCAGCGAGCTTCCAACAGATTTATTGGGGACTTTGTCTGTGTGCAAAACCACTAGCCTTGCACCTTGCTATCCCACCCTTGACGTTACCTGATGTAGAAAGTATATTCTTCTACCGCATGGGAGGTCTGACTGTTATTAGTTGAGGGTCAGTACGGCGAAGCCACACTCCCTTGTAGAATCCTGAAGAGGCCGAATTTTGAATGGCCGAAATGCGTTGACTTTCACTCAAGAGGAGACCACGGTGATATTGGAAAAGGAAGACTGATGCAAGAATTACCGGCCTAATTACATTTAATTACATTGAAAGTCCAGCATGTACCTATTAGGCTACGGGTAGAAAGAATGGAAAGTGGACTACCTCAAGACGGATCCTATTTGGAATGATGTTTTGAGCCGTCCATTAACTGATGCAGATATACCAGGCCAATGTGTTGTTGGTTTTAAAGGTTTTTGTCATCTGATATATGATAAGCATCCACAAATACATTTTTTATGTATAGCAAGATTGAAAGAAGTGTCGGGATGGATGAATACGTTTGAATAATGTGTGGTAAAAGTTGATATGATCAAATAATAATTCAAGTATTATTGTAGATTCAATCATGTGCATCTATCCTGCTAGAGGTAATGCTTTTTTTGGTTCTGTGTATAATTGCCCAAACTCTAGTGAGTCACTCAGACTACCCCACCTAGGATAAGCGGTACAGAGAGTAAAGGCAGCAGATCCAGCAACTCCCCACACAGAGTGGGAACAGAGAACACTTCCCACTATTAGGTTTGAGGCCTGACCCTCTGCCAAATTGATCAAATTGATAAGAAGGGGGTCCAATTCAACTCTTAGGTTCTTAAAGAAGAGCAAGACAGCGTCTGCACATACCAAGATTAAATTACTATTGTCAAACACAGAGATTCCATTGGGCATCATTTCATTTCTAGTTAGTGCTGCCAACAGTTTGGCTGCTAACGTGAACAGCAGGTGTAACAAGGGCACCCTGCCTCATTCCTCCCTGCACCTCCCAGGATGCTTACATTATTTTACTGTCATCAACTATAGCTATAAGTGGACTACAAAAGAAAAGGGTGACTAGAGTAATGTCAGTGCATATACTCCAAATTTTAACACAGTGAATATATACATATACAAAGTGCTAAAGAAAGAAGGAGTAGCCACATCAACCCTCCAGGTTAGGACAATCCCAGTAAGAATTTTATAAAAATTATATTGAGCACTCTTTTCTATCCAGTCAAATGTGTTCAGAGTTCTTCCAGTAATGATTCTTTATTCCATTCTCTCGATCAAATACTTGAAGCCAATCAAATGCGTCTAGCCAAAACATTTTTCATCCAGTCTCGCTGCCAAGACTTCATCAGGGCTAAAATCACAGTAACAATACTTTAACAATCCTCTCCCGATCCTAAATCAATGACAGTATGGTTGAATTCACCAATATGTTAGCGTCCTTCCTTCTACCATCTTATTTCATAGTCAATGCTCTGTATTCCAAAATTTGTAGTCCCATCAAATTTGACATTTACCTGGTCCTTGTAGTATTAGCGCCTCATAATTCAACTATTTTGCCACAATTGGTCTTAGGGAACTTCCAGGGGTTGGCATTGCTCCACAACAAACAATGGGGACAGTCCCTCCAGTGCCACCTTCATCTTAAGAAAGGTTGCCATATCTGAACCTTTGCTCTGCTCAGGCATCCCATCTATTCTTAGGTTGCCATGGCAGGACCGTCTCCCTACATCTTTGGGTTCTGTTCTGGGAGCTTGATTCAAGATTGTAGGTCATTTGTTTTTTGTGAGCCTCTTTAAGGTCAGGCCGCATTTTTGCTAGGGTCATTTCCACATGTGTCACTCTCTCCGCAGTTTTATTCTGGCCTGCTCTCAAAAGATTAAATTCCAACATTACAGAATCTATTTTCTGCTTGAGAGCCATTTGTGACTCAAGTATTGCTATCAGTATATTGGCAGTTTTTTGTGGTGTGCCTCATCCCCATATGAGTCGTTAGTTTCTTTGTCATCCGCTGGGAGAGAGTCATTCTATATCGTGCCCCATTGCCCTGACTGCCGTAAGCAGCAAAGACTGATTTACCAGTTTTTGCTGGGGAGGTGGTATCCTGACACATGTGTTTTATGTTTACACTGGTGGTCCTGCCCCCCTTACACCTAATGCAGGTCTCATTGTCTTCACTGCTGTCACTACCATACAGGGAGCCCTCAATCCAACTACCTGCCCAACGTCCTCAGAAGTGTTCAGTGGTTGACAAAATGATTAGGACACTTGTTGCCTAGAGTAATGATGGTGATAGCATATCATGTATGCTGCATGTGGGGGGGTACTGCTAACATGGTGGAGTCACAGTACATTCCTTATTAGCTCTGGGTTCTTAAGGGCCAGTTAAAATAGGCCTCTTGGGCCTGGCAGGTTCACAAAGACCAATTTCCAGGGCTAAAGTGCATATGCTCTGTGTAAATTACAAATCTGATTGGTTATCCATGATTGGCATATTTGATTTACTGATTAGTCCCTAGTAAAGTGTACTGAGTGTGCCAGGGCCTGCAAATCAAATGCTACTAGTAGGCCGTCAGCACTGGTTGTGCCACCCACATGAGTAGCCCTATAAATGTATCTCAGACCTGCCACTGCAGTGTCTGCATGCAGAGTTGTAAACTGCCATGTTGCCCTGGCAAGTGCACCTACTTACCAGGCCCAAACCTTCCCTTTTTATACATATAAGCCACCGTAAGGAAGGGCCAAGGTACCCCCATGGGCTGGGTGCAAGTGTATGTGAAAGGAAGGACATGTACTGGTGTGTGTAACATGTCCTGATAGTGAAACACTGTGGGGCATATTCTCAAGGACTTATCGCCGATTTATCGGCACTTTAGCGCCGCAAAAGTGGCGATAGATCAATCGCCCCATTCTCAAGCTGGTGCAAACTGCCGATATCGCCAGTTTTCCAGCAAAAGCTGCCGCAAAAAACATCGCCGCCGATGAGAGTGACAACTAACGCTAATGATATGCAGAGTAGGCGTTCCCGTGCAAAGACACACAAAAACACCACTTCATGATATTCTCAACGACCAGCCAGATCGGCGAAGCGAACCAAAAACAGGCGATAAGGCGCGTTAGCAGCAGGGATTTAACACCTGCCTTCTACTGGGGTTAAGCAGGACGACAACCTGCAGTATGAAAGGGAGCCCAGCCCAGAGCCACATCTGAAGACCAACAGATGCCATGGAGCCAATGATCATGCAGCTCGGAGACCCAAGAGGGCCACAACACTCACCGCCACCACCCCCAGGACCACCCCTCCCCCCCCCGGACCACCCCCCCGGACTACCACCTAGGCAGAGCAGAAGAAGACAGCGGACGTTCCTAAAATGCACCAGCCTCAGACACACAACGCCAGAGGATGCCATTGCCCGCTACAGGCTCAAAAGGACAACCATCCTCCACATCCTGACCCACATTGCCCACAGGCTGACGGTACCAACACAGCGGGCAACCAACATCCCTCCGCAGACAAAGCTGCTGGCTGTGCTGCACCTGTTGGCCTCTGGCACCTTCCAACCTACAACAGCCAGAGTCGGAGGAGTCTCACAGCCAGCCCTATCAAATCTCCTCACACATGTCTTGGATGCATGTCCACAAAAGCAACGGCGGGCCCCTGTATCCGCACCACACGCTAGTTCCAATTCATAGTGTACCTGCGCAACCAACCCCAACACCAGCCGTTGCCTGACGCCTCTGTGCTCCAGATCCAAGATTGTAGTTACTGAAATGGGCGTGCGCCAGGTCATGTAGTCCAGTAGTCAACAGTAGTGTAAAAACAGTTCTTTATTACAAATACATAAATCAACAATACGAAAAGCTCAGCCAACGCGTTCCATTCCCAACAGGGAACTCCATCAGGGCAACGTGTGGATTCAATTAACTGTATATGCTGCGGAAACTCCCCAATACAATTCCATATCCCGAAAGTCAGTATTCAGAAACCTGTTGGATAAATGATGACAATGGTCAAGCGTCCGTATAGTCACAAACGTAATATGGTACAGTGTATTGCACTTGGACAAACCGGAATGCTAACAGGTATGATAAATCCTGCATAGAAAAGACCGTAACTGAAGTTCGTGTGGGCGTAACCTTCGTAGGAAAGAAAAGGAAGGTCACGTGCACACGAACTTCTGTCAAGGTCTCATTATGCAGGAGTCATCATACCTGTAAGCATCACGGTTTGTATCAGCTTGATACCCCTGCACCTTCACTACCCCAATACTGCGCAGGAACAGCTGGAGACCAAGCAAGGGAACTATGCCAAAGTTGGCTTCCCGCACGTGTTGGGGCAATTGACTACACACATGTACTACTTGTGCCCTCTGCCGACACTGCACACAATAACCGCAACAGAAACAACACGCATTCCATCAATGTGCAGGCAAGAGTGGACCACCGGGGCCTGTACACCAATGTCGTCACAAACTTCCCAGGCAGTGTGCTTGATTCCTACATCTTCCGCAAGTCCATCACCAACCAGCGAATTGAGGATGGCACCTATGGAAGTGCACTGCTTGTCGGTAAGTACCAACTGAACACACCACTCACCTCAACTCCACAATCATACAACTCCCAACTGTGGGAATGCACACGTTACAAAATCACATACAACATGCCAATCAACAGGCCCAACTACCAGACACGACAACACAAGTAACTGTGGTAACCGTGGCCAGCCATGTAGACAAACCATCCACGGCATGGCACCTCTACCACACAATTGCAGAATGTGGGGAGAGGTGGGAACAAAGTATGTGCGAAGGAGGCAAGTGACCCATCAATAAGAATGTACACAATGCCAAGTGTGGGGGTGATGTGCTGGACAGACTTCAGTATGCAGGGCACAAACATGTCCATGTGGACATAAACTGCTGGTGTTTGTAGTGTTGTGGACAGTGGACGCAAACGGGTTACCTCAGGCAGTGTGGAAGACCTTGGACATGTAGCTTTGTCGCCCCCCCTTGTAAGCGTAAGCGGAGTGGGCTGGGCTGGCGTATGCCAGTCCAGCGTAGGGGTGTGAACAATGAGCCTGGGGCTCTGGGCGTGGTTCAGTACTGGGCTGGACAAGGAACTATCTAATGCGTGTGTCTCTGTTGTAGTGTCGGCGCCACCCCGACCGCAGTCGGCAATGTTGCACCCTGTGACTCAAGTCCCACAACATGAGCAACAAGGACGTAAGGGGGAATCACTGACCCTACATTCATCCATACTTTCATACCTGAATGATCATAGACATGACACATCTGTGTGAATCTGAATGTTTTATTCACATTCAGTGGAGTGTTGCAGCTGGAGCAGTACAGGGCCATGCAAACCCCACTTTACATTGTTGCCCCGTGGAGGGCCAGCCAGAGTCCTTCAGGGAATGACAAGTTCATCGGAAGAGGAAGAGTTCAGTCCGCAGTCTGATTGCTGTGTCCTTGGTAACCAAACAGAATATGGCAGTCCATGTCGAGGTCCAAGGTGAGTGTCGCAGAGTGTATCGGGTGACAGTGGAAGGTTATGATGCAGAAGGCAGAAACAAGCAGAAACAGGCCATAAGGCGGAGATGAATGCTATCGCTTCCTTCTTACCACTAAGGCGGAATCATCTGCATCTTCGTCCTCTGATGTTTCATGTGCCTCACATGTGGGTGGTGATGTTTTGTCAGCAGCACTGTGTGGCACTGACTGTGAGAAGTTGGCCTGGCATATGCTGTCCACTAATTATAGTGGGCACCTTGCACCAGTCCAAACAACCCCTTATTGGAGATAGGTTAAAGACAACCTTATTTAAAGCTATCCTAGTGGTAGCTATGGAGAGCAGCCTTCAGGCTAAGTCTTGAAGGAATGTAAAGCAGCTTGTTTTACCAGTCTATAATCTCTTGAGTGACCAAATGAAAGAGCACCACACCAGGTATATATTCAAAATATATGTATTTATTGCTAAACACACCCCTCTAGTCTCTTTATGAGGCTAGAGTTCGAAGTACATAAGTTATAAGTTATTTAAACACAGTAATAGCACAAATACACGTTTGGGCCCTAGGGGCGTACCAAACCATATACCAATAAAGTGGTATAAGAACCACGACTGAGCTAGACACTAGGCCTAGAGCCTCTAGAAGTGCTTGGACCACAAGGAACCACCCAAGGTAGTGACACAGGGGACCCACGGGGGACGCGTGCAGTGTAATTACACAGCCGCAAAACGCCGTTAACTTCTATGGAGAAAGTCGCGGTTTGGAAATTAAAGAAAAGGGACACTTAAAGAAGGACTTGGAGCAAACCCTTTGAGAACTAGGTCGTTCTAGAGTCTCTACCCACGGGAACACCGGAGTACTCTTGTTACCTCACCCAGGGAAGCCGGGTGCATAGGTGCCTTTCGGGGTCGGGTTTCGTCGTCGATTTGAATGGCGATCTGCTGCAAAGTGCTGCTGGCGACCAAGTGGAAAGTGTCCGGGTGGATCCAAGAGTGGATCGGAGATCTGAAGAACCTGAAAGCAGAGGGGTCAGAGTCTGGGTCACTAGCCAGTGACCAGGAAGGCGATGAGCAGATGCCCACCGATGTCGAGTGCTTCAGGTAGGTTGACGGTCATCTTGACTCTTCAGCCACGAGGTCCAGGAGGCGTTGTCGGTGACCAGGAGCAGGTTTCGGGCTGGTACACGATGTCTGTCGAGTGCTGAGGTGTCGGCGACCAGATTGGACCCAACAAGCCTTGGCAACGGCAAGTCTCAATGAAGTTGAAGATTGACAATGATGCAGACCAGCAAGGTCTGAGGAACTCACCCAGCACGGGTAAGTGAGGGCAAGCCTGGAGCAACCAGGGAGCCCAAGAAGAAAAGGATTGGCCTTCGTGAAGGGCTACTAGCCAATGGGCTAGCGACCGCGAAGGAGCCTCGAGACGGTGCACGTGGAGCTGGCTCACAGGACACTCGTGGAGTGGAGGCCAGTGATCTTCGGTGCAGTTGGTGCTGGAGGCTAGGGATACTCGAAGCCCAAAGTACGACTTCGTGGAAGACCCAGAAGAGGATGCACTAGCAAATGCGTGCGGTGTCCAGGGGTCACGGTTCCACGTTACCCACGACAGCTACGGGCCTCAGCTTTGCTGGGGACTCAGGGCAGCCTCAGTGAAGTCTGGAAATCCACCTCTGGTGATGCAAAGACTTCGACGTCTGACGGGAGCTTAGGCGATGCAGACCGGACAATTGCTTCTTTGGTGCCTGCCAAGCAGGTGAGTCACTCCTTGACCCCAAGGGAGATTCTTCTGTCCTCTAATCTTGTAGTAGAGCGTCGAAGCTCCAGGATTCTGTGTCAGAGTTTCGTCCAGGGATAATCTAAAGTCCTAAGGACTGGGTTCCTATACTTATACTAAGTTTAGGGGTTGGACTACTCTGTGGCCCCACCTATGGGTGGGTCAGGGCAGAGGGGTGGCTACACCCCTTTCCCTTTGTCCAGTTCGCGCCAAAGCAGGGGCTGCAAGCCCCTGATCCGGTTTGAACTGGGGTATGCACAGGGACACCAAGTGTGCCCCCAGTGCAGGACTTCAAAGCACCCGAAAGTGCTCCCGCCCAGCCCCAATACACACTATCCTGTCTGGGGAGGTGGTCACACCTCCCTGGGACAGGAAACCTATTGTCCAGGCCTCCCCTGCCGGAGTTTCGTCCAGCAGCAGGAGGCCAGACTTGTGTCTGTGGCAGCAGCATCCATTTTGTGATGCCAGGGCTTTAGAAAGAAGTTACCGGCCAGGCCAGGGTTAACATGTCTCTCCCTCTAGAAGGGTGGAATGCTACCCCCGCCGCCAGAATTGGCGGGGGGTAGTATTCCAAGATGTTTGACACCAAACACGACATGTTTTGGTGCAGCCATTCCAAAGTTAGCATTTAACGCGAGGTTATAATGCGCTTAAGAGTATATGGTCAGGCTGCACTACAAACAGCATCAGAGAAGGGTCTCCCAACGCTGCAGAGGGGCCCTGCTCATGCAGGGGCACCCTCTCACATAGGAACCACGCACTCTGCCTTCAGGATTGACAAGGCCTGCCATAGGAGTGACTTATAGGTTTATATGTGTGTATGTATATAGTGATATAGGTAACCTATACCACAGTAAGGGGTGCATGCACCACCTTACCCAGGCTGCAGTAGCAGACCCGTGGTGTCAGTTTGGATGGCCTTCCAGGGGTGGCACAATACATGCTGCAGCCCCTGGTAGGCCTCTGAGGTACCTATGCCCTGGGTACATAGTATACCATATACTAGGGACTTATAAGGGCACTCCAGATTCCAATCAGAGATGTGCCTAAGGCACATGGAAACCATTTTACAGAGAAAGCAGATAGACTGGGGCCCTGAATAGCAGGATCCCAGTCCAACTAAGTCATAAACAAGCAAAACACCAGAAAAAAAGTGGGGGCAACCATATAGTCAGAATCCACCTTCCTACATAACCCCCCCCAAACAAAAGGAGATAAGGCTAACCTTGGCCAGTTGAGCCTTTATTGACTAAGTGGCCATATAAGGAAGCACCTGCACTAGCATGGTTGCCCCCTGTCTTATGGTCCACTAAGCAATCCCTCACCCTAAGGGTATGAGAGGGTCTCCACCGTGGGGAATCACTACCTGTGGTGTGCTTAGGGAAAGTACAAGGCTGGTAAGGTGTCTGAGTAGGGAAGTGAGGCCCTAGGAATGTTGGTCTCAGCTTCCTCAGATCACTGGTCACCATGTATGCCTGTCTTTCCATGACTGAGTTGCACTTTGCTCTAAGGGTCAACCTTTGGCTGCCTACAGCTGGGGGTTGGGTCCCTTTGGATGGAACACTGGAGGGACATGGCAGGTTTGGAACCTTCTGGTCCCAGGTTTGCCCTTGCCTACCAGAGTCCTTCTGGGGAGGTCCCTACATAAAGGTATGGGGGATCCCTCAGTGTGTAGAGGAGTTTTCACCTGGCTAGGGCTACTAGCCTGGGTGCCCCTAATCTGCTGATGGGGGTTCCTCTGGACAGGGGGCCCTGGGGGTCCACTGACCTCCCTGACCTCTGCAGCCCTGGGCTGACTGAGGCAGGGTAGAGAGGGGCAGGTTACCTGCTCCAGACTGGGTACCACCTTGGAAGGGTCCTCTGCCATCAGGGGGTGGCCAGGCCAGGCCTGACTACCTCTGTGGCAGTTCCTTCACTAGGGGTAGGGTCAGTTCCCTGAGGAGGCTGACTCTTACCTACTGTCTGGGGGAAGAAGACTTTTCTTCAACCCTTGTGCTCTCTGTTGGGGGAGAGGGGGCCATTCTTTCAGGCTCCATCTCTCCAAATTCTTGGGCTGGGGCTGTGGCCATTACAGCCCCACTAACCTTTACAGGGACACCCAACATCCTGAGATGGGTTTGGTGTTCAACTTCAGCCCAGGCTGAAATTTCCAGGTCATTGCCCATCAGGCAATCTACAGGTAAGGTTGGGGACACTGCCACTCTTTTTGGGCCTGTGACCCCCTCCCAGCTGAGATTGACTATGGCCATGGGGTGATCTGTTCTGACACCATCAATGTTGGTCACCTGGTATTTAAACTCAGGTAAAAGCTGGTGAGGGGGGACTAGTTTCCCTGCCACCATGGTGACACTAGCCCGTTTCCCTAAATGCCACAGCTTTCTGACCATTAATTATTGGCTCCAATCTGTACCTGCCCAATGCTGTGGGACCCATGGTAAAGGTGGCAAATCCTATACCACCATCAGAGTCAGAGGAGTCTGTTGAGGGGTCCCTGTCTAAACTAGGGCCCACCTCTGTTCCTCTTGCAAAAGCACCTAACTTTTTGGGTGCACTACTCCCAACTGGAGGATTACTACTGGTAGTACCAGGAGGGGTGGTAGTAGTTGTGGGAGGAACATTTTCTTTATTGCCAATCCTGGGGCAACTGGGATCAGTTTTCCAGTGCCCAGGCTTTTTACAGACATGGCAATATGGTTTCTTTTCAGGAGAAGAAGGAGTTTGGGACCCACCCCCAGAAGAGGAATTTTGGGGCCCTGTAGGGGACTTATCCTTAGATTTATCCCCACCTTTCTCTTGGGACTTAGTAGAATCTTTCTTCTGGTCACCACCCTGATTTTTAGTTTTTACTCTGGTTCTGACCCATTTGTCTGCCTTTTTTCCCAATTCTTGGGGAGAGGTCAGATCAGAGTCCACCAGATACTGGTGCAAAAGCTGGTTTTGACAATTATTAAGGATCTGCTCCCTCATAATCAAATTGTACAATCCTAAAAAGTCCTGCACTTTGTTGCCATGTATCCAACCTTCCAGAGCCTTAGTAGCACAATCTACAAAATCAACCCAGTCTTGAGTCTGAGCTTTTTGGGTGTCTCTGAACTTCAACCTATACTGTTCAGTGGTTAGGCCAAACCCATCTATCAGAGCACTCTTCAAGACTGTGTAATTGTCAGCATCCTCTTCTCTTACAGTGAGGAGCTTGTCTCTACCTTTGTCTGCAAAGGAGAGCCACAAGATTGCTGCCCACTGCTTCTGGGGGACCCTCTGAACTTTACAGGCCCTCTCCAGTGCAGTTATCCATTTGTGGATGTCATCCCCACTCTGGTAGGGAGGGACAATCTTGTTTAGGTTTCTATGGTCATAAGACCTTTCCCTATCTTTAGGGATATTGCTGCCACCATGGGACTCTAGTCCCAACTTTTTCTCTCTTTGTAGAGATCTAGGGACTCCCTGTCTATAGCCAACTGCTGTTTTCTGAGTTCAAGCTGGGCTTGCTCATACTGAATCAGTCTTTTTCTCCTCTCATGAGAGGATTCCCTCCTAATAGAGGAGACCGAGGTCCCTACTGAGGTGCTAGAGTGGTTAGACTCCTGAGAAGGAGATCTAGACCTTCTAGGCACACTCACAATCCTTCCTGGGGGGACAAAGTGGAGGTCATTCTGATCCTCCTCCTCATCCACAGGAGGAATTGGGTTTTCCAGGTCAGGGTCATTGTCACCCTCCTGGTCAGTTCCAGAGGGGGGGTTGGGGGTGTTGCTACCCCTGGCTCCATCCTCATCTTCTGCCCCACCCTCTGCACCTACCCCTTCAGTCCCTAAGGGCCTGCTGAGATCATAAGCCTCTAACATCTCTCTCAGATGTTGGGTGGTGGGGCTTTGGCCTGTCTTCAGTTTCCTCAAATTGCATAATGCTCTCAATTCCAAGAATGGGAGTGTATCATACTTGGAGGGAAGAAGCCCAGGGGCTTCTGGCAAGGACTCACTGGGTCCTGGCTTTGAAGACATCACTAGTGAGGTGTGGTGTATGCACTACCTACTCTAGTGTGGCCTACTAAACTCTCTTGAGTTGTAGAAAGGGTGTGCTATCCCTTAACACACAACTCTAAGTTCAGTAGAACTTACTGTATACTAAGCTTAATTTATATGTACCTTAGGTACCTTTAGTGGTTTTCAGTTGATCAATTCAATTGAGATTATCTGGTAAAACAATAGCAAGCTGGAATCCCACACGCTGCACACCAATGTGAGAAGTTGGCCTGGCATATGCTGTCCACTAATTATAGTGGGCACCTTGCACCAGTCCAAACAACCCCTTATTGGAGATAGGTTAAAGACAACCTTATTGAAAGCTATCCTAGTGGTAGCTATGGAGAGCAGCCTTCAGGCTAAGTCTTGAAGGAATGTAAAGCAGCTTGTTTTACCAGTCTATAATCTCTTGAGTGACCAAATGAAAGAGCACCACACCAGGTATAAATTCAAAATATATGTATTTATTGCTAAACACACCCCTCTAGTCTCTTTATGAGGCTAGAGTTCAAAGTACATAAGTTATAAGTTATTTAAACACAGTAATCGCACAAATACACGTTTGGGCCCTAGGGGCGTACCAAACCATATACCAATAAAGTGGTATAAGAACCACGACTGAGCTAGACACTAGGCCTAGAGCCTCTAGAAGTGCTTGGACCACAAGGAACCACCCAAGGTAATTACACAGGGGACCCACGGGGGACGCGTGCAGTGTAATTACACAGCCGCGAAACGCCGTTAACTTCTATGGAGAAAGTCGCGGTTTGGAAATTAAAGAAAAGGGACACTTAAAGAAGGACTTGGAGCAAACCCTTTGAGAACTAGGTCGTTCTAGAGTCTCTACCCACGGGAGCACCGGAGTACTCTTGTTACCTCACCCAGGGAAGCCGGGTGCATAGGTGCCTTTCGGGGTCGGGTTTCGTTGTCGATTTGAATGGCGATCTGCTGCAAAGTGCTGCTGGCGACCAAGTGGAAAGTGTCCGGGTGGATCCAAGAGTGGATCGGAGATCTGAAGAACCTGAAAGCAGAGGGGACAGAGTCTGGGTCACTAGCCAGTGACCAGGAAGGCGATGAGCAGATGCCCACCGATGTCGAGTGCTTCAGGTAGGTTGACGGTCATCTTGACTCTTCAGCCACGAGGTCCAGGAGGCGTTGTCGGTGACCAGGATTCGGGCTGGTACACGATGTCTGTCGAGTGCTGAGGTGTCGGCGACCGGATTGGACCCAACAAGCCTTGGCAACGGCAAGTCTCAATGAAGTTGAAGATTGACAATGATGCAGACCAGCAAGGTCTGAGGAACTCACCCAGCAAGGGTAAGTGAGGGCAAGCCTGGAGCAACCAGGGAGCCCAAGAAGAAAAGGATTGGCCTTCGTGAAGGGCTACTAGCCAATGGGCTAGCGACCGCGAAGGAGCCTCGAGACGGTGCACGTGGAGCTGGCTCACAGGACACTCGTGGAGTGGAGGCCAGTGATCTTCGGTGCAGTTGGTGCTGGAGGCTAGGGATACTCGAAGCCCAAAGCACGACTTCGTGGGAGACCCAGAAGAGGATGCACTAGCAAATGCGTGCGGTGTCCAGGGGTCACGGTTCCACGTTACCCACGACAGCTACGGGCCTCAGCTTTGCTGGGGACTCAGGGCAGCCTCAGGAAAGTCTGGAAATCCACCTCTGGTGATGCAAAGACTTCGACGTCCGACGGGAGCTTAGGCGATGCAGACCGGACAATTGCTTCTTTGGTGCCTGCCAAGCAGGGGAGTCACTCCTTGACCCCAAGGGAGATTCTTCTGTCCTCTAATCTTGTAGTAGAGCGTCGAAGCTCCAGGATTCTGTGTCATAGTTTCGTCCAGGGATAATCTAAAGTCCTAAGGACTGGGTTACTATACTTATACTAAGTTTAGGGGTTGGACTACTCTGTGGCCCCACCTATGGGTGGGTCAGGGCAGAGGGGTGGCTACACCCCTTTCCCTTTGTCCAGTTCACGCCAAAGCAGGGGCTGCAAGCCCCTGATCCGGTTTGAACTGGGGTATGCACAGGGACACCAAGTGTGCCCCCAGTGCAGGACTTCAAAGCACCCGAAAGTGCTCCCGCCCAGCCCCAATACACACTATCCTGTCTGGGGAGGTGGTCACACCTCCCTGGGACAGGAAACCTATTGTCCAGGCCTCCCCTGCCGGAGTTTCGTCCAGCGGCAGGAGGCCAGACTTGTGTCTGTGGCAGCAGCATCCATTTTGTGATGCCAGGGCTTTAGAAAGAAGTTACCGGCCAGGCCAGGGTTAACATGTCTCTCCCTCTAGAAGGGTGGAATGCTACCCCCGCCGCCAGAATTGGCGGGGGGTAGTATTCCAAGATGTTTGACACCAAACACGACATGTTTCGGTGCAGCCATTCCAAAGTTAGCATTTAACGCGAGCTTATAATGCGCTTAAGAGTATATGGTCAGGCTGCACTACAAACAGCATCAGAGAAGGGTCTCCGAATGCTGCAGAGGGGCCCTGCTCATGCAGGGGCACCCTCTCACATAGGAACCACGCACTCTGCCTTCAGGATTGACAAGGCCTGCCATAGGAGTGACTTATAGGTTTATATGTGTGTATGTATATAGTGATATAGGTAACCTATACCACAGTAAGGGGTGCATGCACCACCTTACCCAGGCTGCAGTAGCAGACCCGTGGTGTCAGTTTGGATGGCCTTCCAGGGGTGGCACAATACATGCTGCAGCCCCTGGTAGGCCTCTGAGGTACCTATGCCCTGGGTACATAGTATACCATATACTAGGGACTTATAAGGGCACTCCAGATTCCAATCAGAGATGTGCCTAAGGCACATGGAAACCATTTTACAGAGAAAGCAGATAGACTGGGGCCCTGAATAGCAGGATCCCAGTCCAACTAAGTCATAAACCAGCAAAACACCAGAAACAAAGTGGGGGCAACCATATAGTCAGATTCCACCTTCCTACATAACCCCCCCCAAACAAAAGGAGATAAGGCTAACCTTGGCCAGTTGAGCCTTTATTGACTAAGTGGCCATATAAGGAAGCACCTGCACTAGCATGGTTGCCCCCTGTCTTATGGTCCACTAAGCAATCCCTCACCCTAAGGGTATGAGAGGGTCTCCACCATGGGGAATCACTACCTGTGGTGTGCTTAGGTAAAGTACAAGGCTGGTAAGGTGTCTGAGTAGGGAAGTGAGGCCCTAGGAATGTTGGTCTCAGCTTCCTCAGATCACTGGTCACCATGTATGCCTGTCTTTCCATGACTGAGTTGCACTTTGCTCTAAGGGTCAACCTTTGGCTGCCTACAGCTGGGGGTTGGGTCCCTTTGGATGGAACACTGGAGGGACATGGCAGGTTTGGAACCTTCTGGTCCCAGGTTTGCCCTTGCCTACCAGAGTCCTTCTGGGGGAGGTCCCTACATAAAGGTATGGGGGATCCCTCAGTGTGTAGAGGAGTTTTCACCTGGCTAGGGCTACTAGCCTGGGTGCCCCTAATCTGCTGATGGGGGGGTTCCTCTGGACAGGGGGCCCTGGGGGGTCCACTGACCTCCCTGACCTCTGCAGCCCTGGGCTGACTGAGGCAGGGTAGAGAGGGGCAGGTTACCTGCTCCAGACTGGGTACCACCTTGGAAGGGTCCTCTGCCATCAGGGGGTGGCCAGGCCAGGCCTGACTACCTCTGTGGCAGTTCCTTCACTAGGGGTAGGGTCAGTTCCCTGAGGAGGCTGACTCTTACCTACTGTCTGGGGGGAAGAAGACTTTTCTTCAACCCTTGTGCTCTCTGTTGGGGGAGAGGGGGCCATTCTTTCAGGCTCCATCTCTCCAAATTCTTGGGCTGGGGCTGTGGCCATCACAGCCCCACTAACCCTTACAGGGACACCCAACATCCTGAGATGGGTTTGGTGTTCAACTTCAGCCCAGGCTGAAATTTCCAGGTCATTGCCCATCAGGCAATCTACAGGTAAGGTTGGGGACACTGCCACTGTTTTTGGGCCTGTGACCCCCTCCCAGCTGAGATTGACTATGGCCATGGGGTGATCTGTTCTGACACCATCAATGTTGGTCACCTGGTATTTAAACTCAGGTAAAAGCTGGTGAGGGGGACTAGTTTCCCTGCCACCATGGTGACACTAGCCCCTGTGTCCCTAAATGCCACAGCTTTCTGACCATTAATTATTGGCTCCAATCTGAACCTGCCCAATGCTGTGGGACCCATGGTAAAGGTGGCAAATCCTATACCACCATCAGAGTCAGAGGAGTCTGTTGAGGGGTCCCTGTCTAAACTAGGGCCCACCTCTGTTCCTCTTGCAAAAGCACCTAACTTTTTGGGTGCACTACTCCCAACTGGAGGATTACTACTGGTAGTACCAGGAGGGGTGGTAGTAGTTGTGGGAGGAACATTTTCTTTATTGCCAATCCTGGGGCAACTGGGATCAGTTTTCCAGTGCCCAGGCTTTTTACAGACATGGCAATATGGTTTCTTTTCAGGAGAAGAAGGAGTTTGGGACCCACCACCAGAAGAGGAATTTTGGGGCCCTGTAGGGGACTTATCCTTAGATTTATCCCCACCTTTCTCTTGGGACTTACTAGAATCTTTCTTCTGGTCACCACCCTGATTTTTTGTTTTTACTCTGGTTCTGACCCATTTGTCTGCCTTCTTTCCCAATTCTTGGGGAGAGGTCAGATCAGAGTCCACCAGATACTGGTGCAAAAGCTGGTTTTGACAATTATTAAGGATCTGCTCCCTCATAATCAAATTGTACAATCCTAAAAAGTCCTGCACTTTGTTGCCATGTATCCAACCTTCCAGAGCCTTAGTAGCACAATCTACAAAATCAACCCAGTCTTGAGTCTGAGCTTTTTGGGTGTCTCTGAACTTCAACCTATACTGTTCAGTGGTTAGGCCAAACCCATCTATCAGAGCACTCTTCAAGACTGTGTAATTGTCAGCATCCTCTTCTCTTACAGTGAGGAGCTTGTCTCTACCTTTGTCTGCAAAGGAGAGCCACAAGATTGCTGCCCACTGCTTCTGGGGGACCCTCTGAACTTTACAGGCCCTCTCCAGTGCAGTTATCGATTTGTGGATGTCATCCCCACTCTGGTAGGGAGGGACAATCTTGTTTAGGTTTCTATGGTCATAAGACCTTTCCCTATCTTTAGGGATATTGCTGCCACCATGGGACTCTAGTCCCAACTTTTTCTCTCTTTGTAGAGATCTAGGGACTCCCTGTCTATAGCCAACTGCTGTTTTCTGAGTTCAAGCTGGGCTTGCTCATACTGAATCAGTCTTTTTCTCCTCTCATGAGAGGATTCCCTCCTAATAGAGGAGACCGAGGTCCCTACTGAGGTGCTAGAGTGGTTAGACTCCTGAGAAGGAGATCTAGACCTTCTAGGCACACTCACAATCCTTCCTGGGGGGACAAAGTGGAGGTCATTCTGATCCTCCTCCTCATCCACAGGAGGAATTGGGTTTTCCAGGTCAGGGTCATTGTCACCCTCCTGGTCAGTTCCAGAGGGGGGGTTGGGGGTGTTGCTACCCCTGGCCCCATCCTTATCTTCTGCCCCACCCTCTGCACCTACCCCTTCAGTCCCTAAGGGCCTGCTGAGATCATAAGCCTCTAACATCTCTCTCAGATGTTGGGTGGTGGGGCTTTGGCCTGTCTTCAGTTTCCTCAAATTGCATAATGCTCTCAATTCCAAGAATGGGAGTGTATCATACTTGGAGGGAAGAAGCCCAGGGGCTTCTGGCAAGGACTCACTGGGTCCTGGCTTTGAAGACATCACTAGTGAGGTGTGGTGTATGCACTACCTACTCTAGTGTGGCCTACTAAACTCTCTTGAGTTGTAGAAAGGGTGTGCTATCCCTTAACACACAACTCTAAGTTCAGTAGAACTTACTGTATACTAAGCTTAATTTATATGTACCTTAGGTACCTTTAGTGGTTTTCAGTTGATCAATTCAATTGAGATTATCTGGTAAATCAATAGCAAGCTGGAATCCCACACGCTGCACACCAATGTGAGAAGTTGGCCTGGCATATGCTGTCCACTAATTATAGTGGGCACCTTGCACCAGTCCAAACAACCCCTTATTGGAGATAGGTTAAAGACAACCTTATTGAAAGCTATCCTAGTGGTAGCTATGGAGAGCAGCCTTCAGGCTAAGTCTTGAAGGAATGTAAAGCAGCTTGTTTTACCAGTCTATAATCTCTTGAGTGACCAAATGAAAGAGCACCACACCAGGTATATATTCAAAATATATGTATTTATTGCTAAACACACCCCTCTAGTCTCTTTATGAGGCTAGAGTTCGAAGTACATAAGTTATAAGTTATTTAAACACAGTAATAGCACAAATACACGTTTGGGCCCTAGGGGCGTACCAAACCATATACCAATAAAGTGGTATAAGAACCACGACTGAGCTAGACACTAGGCCTAGAGCCTCTAGAAGTGCTTGGACCACAAGGAACCACCCAAGGTAGTGACACAGGGGACCCACGGGGGACGCGTGCAGTGTAATTACACAGCCGCGAAACGCCGTTAACTTCTATGGAGAAAGTCGCGGTTTGGAAATTAAAGAAAAGGGACACTTAAAGAAGGACTTGGAGCAAACCCTTTGAGAACTAGGTCGTTCTAGAGTCTCTACCCACGGGAGCACCGGAGTACTCTTGTTACCTCACCCAGGGAAGCAGGGTGCATAGGTGCCTTTCGGGGTCGGGTTTCGTCGTCGATTTGAATGGCGATCTGCTGCAAAGTGCTGCTGGCGACCAAGTGGAAAGTGTCCGGGTGGATCCAAGAGTGGATCAGAGATCTGAAGAACCTGAAAGCAGAAGGGACAAAGTCTGGGTCACTAGCCAGTGACCAGGAAGGCGATGAGCAGATGCCCACCGATGTCGAGTGCTTCAGGTAGGTTGACAATTGTCTTGACTCTTCAGCCACGAGGTCCAGGAGGCGTTGTCGGCAACCAGGAGCAGGATTCGGGCTGGTACACGATGTCTGTCGAGTGCTGAGGTGACAGCGACCGGATTGGACCCAACAAGCCTTGGCAACGGCAAGTCTCGATGAAGTTGAAGATTGACGATGATGCAGACCAGCAAGGTCTGAGGAACTCACCCAGCAAGGATAAGTGAGGGCAAGCCTGGAGCAACCAGAGAGCCCAAGAAGAAAAGGATTGGCCTTCGTGAAGGGCTACTAGCCAACGGGCTAGCGACCGCAAAGGAGCCTCAAGACGGTGCACGTGGAGCTGGCTCACAGGACACTCGTGGAGTGGAGGCCAGTGATCTTTGGTGCAGTTGGTGCTGGAGGCTAGGGCTATTTGGAGCCCAAAGCACGACTTCGTGGGAGACCCAGAAGAGGATGCACTAGCAAATGCGTGCGGTGTCCAGGGGTCACGGTTCCACATTACCCACGACAGCTACGGGCCTCAGCTTTGCTGGGGACTCAGGGAAGCCTCTGGAAAGTCTGGAAATCCACCTCTGGTGATGCAAAGACTTCGACGTCCGACGGGAGCTTAGGCGATGCAGACTGGACAATTGCTTCTTTGGTGCCTGCCAAGCAGGGGAGTCACTCCTTGACCCCAAGGGAGATTCTTCTGTCCTCTAATCTTGTAGTAGAGCGTCGAAGGTCGAGGATTCTGTGTCAGAGTTTCGTCCAGGGATAATCTAAAGTCCTAAGGACTGGGTTCCTATACTTATACTAAGTTTAGGGGTTGGACTACTCTGTGGCCCCACCTATGGGTGGGTCAGGGCAGAGGGGTGGCTACACCCCTTTCCCTTTGTCCACTTCGCGCCAAAGCAGGGGCTGCAAGCCCCTGATCCGGTTTGAACTGGGGTATGCACAGGGACACCAAGTGTGCCCCCAGTGCAGGACTTCAAAGCACCCGAAAGTGCTCCCGCCCAGCCCCAATACACACTATCCTGTCTGGGGAGGTGGTCACACCTCCCTGGCTCAGGAAACCTATTGTCCAGGCCTCCCCTGCCGGAGTTTCATCCAGCAGCAGGAGGCCAGTCTTGTGTCTGTGGCAGCAGCATCCATTTTGTGATGCCAGGGCTTTAGAAAGAAGTTACCGGCCAGGCCAGGGTTAACATGTCTCTCCCTCTAGAAGGGTGGAATGCTACCCCCGCCGCCAGAATTGGTGGGGGGGTAGTATTCCTAGATGTTTGACACCAAACACGACATGTTTCGGTGCAGCCATTCCAAACTTATCATTTAACGCGAGGTTATAATGCGCTTAAGAGTATATGGTCAGGCTGCACTACAAACAGCATCAGAGAAGGGTCTCCCAACGCTGCAGAGGGGCCCTGCTCATGCAGGGGCACCCTCTCACATAGGAACCACGCACTCTGCCTTCAGGATTGACAAGGCCTGCCATAGGAGTGACTTATAGGTTTATATGTGTGTATGTATATAGTGATATAGGTAACCTATACCACAGTAAGGGGTGCATGCACCACCTTACCCAGGCTGCAGTAGCAGACCCATGGTGTCAGTTTGGATGGCCTTCCAGGGGTGGCACAATACATGCTGCAGCCCCTGGTAGGCCTCTGAGGTACCTATGCCCTGGGTACATAGTATACCATATACTAGGGACTTATAAGGGCACTCCAGATTCCAATCAGAGATGTGCCTAAGGCACATGGAAACCATTTTACAGAGAAAGCAGATAGACTGGGGCCCTGAATAGCAGGATCCCAGTCCAACTAAGTCATAAACCAGCAAAACACCAGAAAAAAAGTGGGGGCAACCATATAGTCAGATTCCACCTTCCTACACTGACACATCAGGGGCCGGAGGTGGAATGTTTGCCGCACTGTGTGGCACTGACACATCAGGGACCGGAGGTCGAATGTCTGCCGCACTGTGAGGCACTGAAACATCAGGGGCCGGAGATGTGGATGTAGAAGCAGCAGCAGCATTCATGGGCGCCAGGCCTTGTGGCAGCAATGCCATGATGAGGATCTGCAGGGCATGGAAGATCCCAGCTACATCTCGCTGGTGTGCAGCCGTGGCAGCCATTCTTTCCACCTCCATCCGCTCCCTGTTCTCCATGATCCTCCGCATGTCCCAACTCCCGGCTGAGATCGCTGGAGCCACTCTGACTAGACAGTTGTCCTTGTCTCAGAGTCAGGACTCCAGCAATATCAGCCATGGATCGTTGGAGAGCATGGAGCCGACTGTGGGTGTCCATTAGGGACTGTAAGTGGTCCCTGATGGGACTTAGACACCCACGTATGGCATCTAGTTTGGCTGCCATGAGGTTGAACCCCACCCGCACCTGTTCAGCCATCTTCTCCTGGCCCCCTAACACACGGCGTTGGAAGGCCATGTGTTGTTCGTGGGGGTCCTGGGAGACAGCCGGGGTGGTGGGTGCTTCCTGCTGTGTAGTCTGTGCAGGGGGTGAGGTCTCCTCGATGCAGCTGGGCTGCCCTGCTCCTGGAGGTGAGGTGCCAAAGCTGTCCATGAGCTCTTGGAGGGCGTCGGTGTCGAAGGTGTGGAGGCCCTCTTCGTCATCAGTGAAGAGATGTTGGGTCTGCTCTGCAGGAGGTTTTGATTCTCCCTCTGCAATGTGAAGGGGAGATGCAGTTTAACATTGTGTTCACATGTATGTTGACGCATTGTACAAGTTTACATACAGACTGCATGACAATGTACATTGTGACTGTTTGGGAGGAGCTGCCTATTTGATGCGGGACAGTGGACATTTCGACAACATCACGGATGTGTGTTTGTACTTGTTCATTATCATCTCACATTTCCCTGCTATGCCAAATATGATTGGCCAGTTTCTACACACAAGCGGCACCAGTTGTGTCCTCTATACTGTTGTGTACGTGTTGCAGTTTGTACCACATTGTTGTCAATGTTGATGTGCTCTGAATTTTATGTGTGTGTGCTGCATTGTGGGAGAGTCGCCACCGCAGCTCTGATTTTGCTGCCCCTTATCCCTTTCAGGCAGTGTGCCTTTGACTTCTGTGCTTATACAGTGCTGAGATGTTGCATACTTGGGTAAATTGGGCTCTTGGTGGGAGTTGGGACTCTGGGGCATGGTTTGTCCGCAGTTGTGTTGTTGAGGTCAGGGGTTGTTTGTGCATGTGGATGTGTCAGAGTGTGACCTGCTCCTTTACAGATGTTGTCCACACTCAGCCACCTCAGTGTCGTGGCGTGCAACATGTCATGATATATTGACTGCAGCCATGCTATTCGTCATGCAGTGTCACTTGCATTGTCAGTGTGGCTCACAGACATGCCGCTTTGCTGGGTTTGGCACATGTGCATCGGTTGGTTGTGAGATTGGTGATGTGTAGGAAGGGCCCCCTCTGGGCACATAGTCAAGGGGGGCCTACTTGCTGTTTATAGTTGTGCTGCAGTGTGCCAAGGGGATCAGGGACATGATCCAGAGTCATTGTGGGTGTGCACTGTGCTATACTTAATTGTGCATGTGTGACATTGTGCCCATCTCCCCCCTTCCCCCAGTCCCTGGTCGTTACTCACCCTGTTGCTGTTGTGTCAGGTCATGTTGAGCAGTGTCCGGTCCCCCAACTCCTGCCACCGTCTCCCCACTGATGACTGTGGACACCATTTCCTCCATCTCATCCAGCTCCTGCGGCGCTGGACTCCCACCTCCAGTCTGCATTGCTGCCTTCTGGTTGTTGCTGAGTTTCTGCTTGGTTTTGCGCTTCACATCATTCCAGCTCCTCTTGAGCTCTTCCATTGTCCTCCTCAGCACTCCGACTGCATTCACCTTGTCCAGGATGGACTGCCATATTCCATTTTTTGTTGCCAATGACACGGTGGAGGTGACGAACAGTTGTTGATGGTGTTCTACCACCTCCGTTATCAGGATCCTGTTTTCCTGTGGACTGAAACGCGTCTTCCTCTTCTTCTTCTCCTTGCCCTTCCCTGACCCCGAGGTCCCAGGCTGGTCCTCCGTGGGGCTTGTGGGGTTCTGGTTGTCCTCTGTACTTGCTCCGGCTACCTCCATTGTGCTTCGCAGTTGTTTTAGTTTTGTTTGTGTTTTTTTTTCTGCTTTTATAATGATTTTTCCCGCCTGGCGTGTGTGAATTGCAGGCCTGGCGCAGCTTATCGCTGATTTTTTTATCGCGGTTGGGCCCTTCGCCACTTTTTTCACGTTCGGCTTTCGATTTTTATCGCAGACCCGGTGATTTTGTCACGGACATTTGACGAGTCATCGGGGAACTATCGCATGTTACCGCCGTGTTGAGAATGAGACGTTAACACTGAGTTATTTTCCCGCGATAGACGGCGATGTGTAAAATTGCGTTAAACTATTTTGCCGATGATTATCGCACGTTCTTGAGAATATCCCCCTGTGTATTTCGTTTTTCACTATTGAAAGTCTGTCTGTCCCATATGCTTATCATTGGGGCTGCACTGTAACAATTTTACATGTGTAACTTGCAATAGGGACAAGATAGGAAATAAGAGTTTAGGCTCTCTGAACTCAGAATTTACAAACGCACCTTTTGGTAAGGGTGGTTTTTAAATTCTGTGTTTGAAAATGCCACTTTCATTAAGTGTTGTGTGAATTGGGGGTTTGGCCCTTACCTACAACCACCTTGGGCCTTAGACAATTGTATACACAAAACAAAATCAGATGGTTGTGAGATTTAAATACATCTTTACTTATGCATGAGGTACATTTTACTCAATAATCATGACCTCAAATTTGTTTTAGTAATGATTGAACACAAACGTTTTTTAAACTTTCACATTTGGTGCGATAAAAGAAAGGACAATCCATATTCAACTCGATGGATATACAGTGAAAAATATTTGAAAAACATGTGTGAAATATGAAAAGATAAATCAAAAATACATTGTGATAACGCAAAATTTATACATGAACTAGGCTAAAATTGCATCTTCACCAAACCAAGATTTTGCAAGACCAGAGCATTGCATTCACAGACAATTCTCTTAGTACTGGAACGTATAAAGGGTCCAGAGGTATCTAATATGGGCTTCCAATAGTTTCTTTAGACAAATGAATTTATACGTCCATATTGATACTGGTTGAACTAGGATCCCCTATTGATCCCGGTCTACTCATTTCGAACCCACACTTTCTTTGGGGGTTCTCTTCAGGACAAAAGTTTGGTGAATTCTGCAAGGGTGAAGGAAAAAGACTTTTGAGTTGAGTGATCAGCAAACTCTAATATACTATCAAGATGCAATTTTAGCCTAGTTCATGTATAAATGTTGCGTTATCACAATGTACTTTTGATTTATCTTTTCATATTTCACACGTTTTTCAATTTTTTTTCACTGTATATCCATCAAGTTGAATGTGGATTGTCCTTTCTTTTATCGCACCAATTGTGAAAGTTTAAAAAACGTTTGTGTTCGATCATTACTAAAACAAATTTGAGGTCACGATTATTGAGTAAAATGTCCCTCATGCATAAGTAAAGATGTGTTTAGATCTCACAACCACCTGATTTTGTTTTGTGTATACTTTTATTAAGTGGGCATTTTTTTACTTTACCATTCTGTGTGCCTCTGGCTGTTTGTGTAGTCAGCGTCTGGTGTTTGAGTGACAGGAGCTGGGGATGTGCTTCACTCAAGACAGTCATGGGGGGGAGGGGTTGAGGTGTGTCCTGCCTTACCTGGGTGACTCATTGCTGGGCTGAATAGACCTGGTCTGCATTTAGAGTGGTGGGAGGAGCTTCACTTGCACCTGAATAGGCTGTGTCTCCTTTTCACAATGCTGCCTCCGCCCCCTGTGGTTTGGACTGGGTTCAGAGACCCTTGCCACAAAGAGAACAATGACAAAATGGGGTATAAGTATTAGATCTAAAGTCCCAGGACTTTAGATTACTTCAAGGAACAAGAAGACCCTGCCAAGAAGAAGAGTGGAAGGACTTTGTGAGAAGTGCTGCCTCTTTTGAGTGAGGGGTGGGATGTCCTGCAGTTGCTGCTTCTGTCTGTGGTGGAGGAAAAGGACTAACTCTTTTTGCCCTCCTGTGGTATCCTTTTGTGAAGAATCTCCAAGGGCTTTTGTGAGCAGATCCCCTGCTGGAAGTCTCAGGGATACAAAAGACTTCAGGAAAGATACTTTCTGGATTTAAAAAGAACCTGTCTGGAGCAGGAGAAGGACTGGACTGCTCTTCACCTTTTTAAAAGGAAGCCAGCAATGGCGCTTTATGATTTTCTTCCTTGCAAAGTGTGCATGGAGCTCTTTGATGTTCACTCCAAGTTAAGGAAGTACCGAAACAAAACCAACCACAACAAGTGCCTGGTGAGCGATGTGTTCTTCGTTTCCTTCATTTTAAAGAAAGCGTGTGTCAAGCGCTTTTAGTGGCCACCCAGTGCACTGAGAGTGCTATTTTTCCAGTCCTAGCGCCGATGAGCTGCATTGTCCTCATGTGGCAGTTGCCAGGGAGAAACAAAGGAAGCGCATGTTGAGTGCTTCTATTCCTTTTGTCTCTTTTCCGCTTACAAAAGTAGCCCCTGCTCCATGAAAGCCCCAGCACGGCCCGGCTTCTGAGGCAGTCGCACCAGGAGGGGATGGGGCCCGTGCCCGAAGTGCTGACGAGAGCTGAGGAGCTGGCAGGAGGGCGAACCAGTCGGCACAGTCTCCGCAAGAGGCTGCTGGAGTGAGACCAGGAAGCCCCAGAGCAGAGGGGGAAAGGTGGGGCCAGCCACGCGGCTGCTGTGCAAGGTGACAGCTGCCCCGGGCAAGAATGCACTGAAGAGGCCAGGGAGAGAGAGGTCTGTCGCCCGAGCAGGAGGTGGGAGGAGTGCCTCTGCCCTTCGCCGGCCGCGTGGTATGACCAGGAGCCCTGTGAGGGCTCGAGGCCCGCAAACGCACCAGTGACCGGGCGAGGGTTCTTCCCCCACCTCCTTGCTGAAACCACGTGCCACCCTAGAGCAGGCAGCAGCGCTTGTAATCATGGTTGGAAAGCGCCGATTGGATGCAGCAGCCCTGCGTGTCCACGGGCAGCTACACTCCATTGTTGAACACGGGGTACCCAGGGAGATCTCCCCACAGGGTCATGGTGTGTGTGTCCTCCCCCACTCCACAGTAGGCACGTACCTGGGGGCACGGGAGAAGTAGCCTCAGAGAGCAGGACGGGTGGCGATCCTCAACAGAGGTCCGGATACTGCTTAGGCTGTTGTCGAGATTACCGGGTACCCTGTTGAAACAGTGCAGGAGCGCTGTGGCCTCATGTTTGGGGGGCACCCGGGTAATTACTGTGAATTGTGGCAGTAACATCCATCTCCTTCCCTGATGTGATTTGTTTTTGATGTGTGCCCTAACTACTGCAGATTATGCCCTACTGTGGTGTCCTGTATGGTTAGGATAGCAAGTACTGTTATTCCTAGAAACTGCACCGTAGGTACAGTGAGGGTGCACAGTAATGATGTTCTTGTGACAGGGGCCATATACATGTCTTGATATTATTGCCCTGCCTATGATGTTTATGATTCTGGCTTTATGGCAAAATTATTTATGATCTATGTGACATTATGACAATTGCCTGTTGGCAAACTGATTTCTGGTCTTTGTGATGTCATGACAATTGCCTAGTTTGCAAAGTGAATTATGTGATTGTGGTCTAATATGTTTTTGGTTTAATACAAAGGACATTTTTGATTTAACTGTGTGGGGAGTCTCTTATTGTGGTGTATGTTGTCTGTCACTGGGTGTGTGTCTGTTTCGCAAACACTTTACACATTGCCTCTGGGATAAGCCTGACTGCTCTGCCAAGCTACCAGGGGTTATCTTGGGTGAGCAACTCCCTTATCCTGACTAGAGTGATGGGTTCTGCCTGGCTTAGGCGCATACCCTAGCCAACCAGAAACCCAATTTCTAACAGTGGACAAATGTAGAAAGGCTTAACAAAAAAGAGGCAAACTAGTTAATGAGCCATCGATTTATCAATCAGAGCAAATATCACCTTTGAACATGAGTCAAATATAACCATAGGAGGACAAAAGGTTTCAGACCTGCAGGTTTCTAAACCCTGGCATATTGAATCAGACTTGGAGGCTTTTGGGCATTGAAATGGCAAGGGCATTCATACAGGATATCAGAAACTAGTGCACTATACAGACTTCTGGTATGTTAGCCTCAATGAAGTTATCACGGTTTGCTGTAACAACGGCGGCAATGTTAGAGGGGAGAGAAATGAGAACTATTAAGGAACACAGTGGTCCTTCTGACCTCAACCATGCTCCTTTGATGAGAAACAGGTTTGCTGAGTCACAAAACAGAATAAAATAGAAGTACTGAAAAAAGAGGGTATGTGTAGGATTAAGAACAGTTGTATAAAAGAATTTGGCTTAAACGTGTCTCAATGTGAAATAATTGTAAGGCATTCTTCATATTTGGAAAGAGATCTATTATAGTAGATCAATGACAAAATGTAACATACATACTCTGACATACAACATAAGGCAGTTAACAGTGTGATCAGTACTGTTGTTCAACTGATACATGAATGAATGAGAAAGATTTATACACCACAACAGCTGCTCCAATCAGAGCATCCCAGCACTAGTTTCAGGAGTAAGAAGCAGGTGGCTAACAATCCTTATTAGCAAGAAAGGGGAAGAAGAAAGAGATTCAAATGTATTTAAAAAGATGGGGATTTAAAAGTACCTTGAACCTAGCCTCCATGGGAATATTCCGCAGCTGGTCAGGAAGAGAGTCCTAAAGTTTAGGAGCCAGATAGGAAAAAACCCTGCTTCTAGCTCTATGTACAAAAGATGTTGTTGGGTAGAATGTAAATTTCTAAGAGATTGGTACTTCTTTATCTTGTTTTCGATGTAGATAGGGCCAGCCTCTTGCAGCATCCTGAAGAGTGCTTTGAATTTTACTTCTTTGCCTGATAGAAAGCCAATGAAGTGTTTTCAACCCCTTTCGGATTGATTTTCAGTAAGGAATATTCAACACAAGGTGAGCAGCTGCATACTGAACCCACAGCAGTATGTTTATCAGCTCTTGGGGAGGCACCAAATAACAAGACATTTGCATAGTCTAGCCTAGATGTGATTAAGGCATGAGTGATGCACTTTAGTGTATTTTCTGGTAGAAATGTAAAAATGTTTTTAAGTGATTTCACTAAGGCAAAACAGATTCTGATAATGGTCTTGACCAAATGAGAGTGAGTTATCTATTTTTACCCCCAAATATTTTGCAGCAGTACTGGGGGCTGGAGGTTTTTCCAACTCCGATGGCCAGATTCTCATTGTATCAAGCGTGAAGGGTGTGCCAAACACCAAGATCCCAGATTTATCAGAGTTCAGGCAGAGCAGCTCTAATGCATCCATTCTGCAACTGCAAAAAGACATCCCTGGACGATGGCTGTGACAGAGTCATCCAAGTTATTAAAGGCAAACATCACTAGTGTATTGTCAGCATATGACACAACATTAAAACCTCAGGCTAGTGCAACAGAAGTGAGGATGGCCATATAGATAATAAATAGGGTAGGACTAAGGGCAAACCCTGCAGCACACAGCAATTAACCTAGATATATGAAAGATTTAGTAAGCAAATCATAACACATTCAAATTCTGAAACATTGGATAAAATGTCATGGACCTTATTTTCTTATTTCTAGTTTCAAAACATTTTTGTTTATGTAGAATATCTGAGTTCTAATATCAACAAGTTCTGATAGTTAATTTATTGTGTATATTTTGCACTGCTATATAATAATGGTCAATAATGTAATGTATCATACATATTCGATATTGAGATATAAAATCACAGTTGGAATCATCAATCAATACGCCAATCAGTCCAAGCAGATAGACAGGTGGTGCCAGGTGTGGATGTGTTCCATAAGGAAAAAAGGGGTACTAGTGTACTCAATTTATCTTTTTGGAACAATAATAGGTATGTTGAAATGGTATTTTAGGGCCCAAGGAAATAATGTAATTCCCTATCTTGACGGATAACCAACTCAAATGATCTTAGTTTGGCAATACAGTTTGCTTCCGTTTGTCTAAACAATTCTGTCTCACCCCCCTGGAGTTAAGCCTCACATTGTCAAATCCATGGAACTGAAGTTCTAGTGTATGTTCCTTCCAATGGTATCTTAAATAATGACTATACTATGCACATTATGAATAAATTCACTGACTAAGAGCTGCAAAAAATCATATTGTGGAGCATGATCTAAGCTAAGCAGTGATAGAGATATTCCTTTAAAGAACAGACTTTGTTGCTAGATGAACTTAGTTGGCCTAACCCAGACTAATTACAGGTTCCAATTAAAACGAAATATTTGTTCACTCCAAATCGTTAAGTTTTCGAATAAATAGAGTTAAAATGTCACTGCCATGACACCAGTACCAAAATTTCAAAGCAGGATGTTCATTTTACAAATCTTCCACTTCAATCATTATAATCCGATGGATTCAAGTGAACTAAACCAATACTACAATTGGACATTGGAGTCATGAGGAAATACTACTAAATGTTATTGTACAAGCTAATGTCCCCTACTTCTTTGAATATATGCTAGGTAACAACATCAGATGCCACTGATATTATGTCATTGTATAGCTTTCTAAGGGGGGTTACATAGTGAAAGTGTTCTCCATAATTGCATCTTCATTCTGCTTAAAAACTCCTGATATAGATCTAGTAGAGAGAGGGTGGCAAAAGAGCATAGCTTGTTCACAGCCCAATTCACTGCATTTCCCCCTCTTTTTATGTACTTGACAAAACCTCAAATTCCATGGATATGAAAAACAGTAATATAGCCTGATAGCCTTTTGCTGAGGGCTATACCAACTGCTAAAGTCCTTGAATCTGAGTAATAGGCCTGAGCCGCAGGTGAGCGCCTATAACGAGGGAGAGGGCCTTTAACAACAGCTAAAGCAAGCAACAGAAGTGCTTCAAGGCTATTAGAATCTTCCACCCACTGTGGGTAGAATGTTCTAAATTAAAAAGGGAGAAAAGAATGATAAACATTGGAATGTAGTAGCAGAAGGAGTAAACCCACCAACACTGGCCCTTAGCCATTCCATTGTCTTCTGTAATGCTCTCAACATTTCTATGTTCCAATAGTGCATATAGAGAATCTGAAAATTAACAACGTGGTTCAGTTTTGGTTTAAATGTAGATGCACTTTCAATGCGCTAACAGTTGTTTTTTTATCAGGTTTTGCAAAACAGTAAACATGTATATTTGGATGAGATATTACAGTAAACATATCAAGTACAATTTTTAAATCGTGGACGTAATGAACATATAGGCACAACAGGAAATCACATTAGGTTTTCAGAATCAAATGCATTCATATATAGTATGCTATTCTTAGTAAACATGTCAAAACACAAATATTATATACTACGTTTAGAATTTTTGGGGTAAAATGAAGCTTGGCATGAGCTACAAGGCAATGTTCAGAAAAATCCACAATGGGTTATTAACAAACTATCCAAACAATAACATGTTCAAATGAATATCAAACATAAAGGCCCAGACCATGTTTAAGTAAAACAATAAACATTTAATAGTAAAAACAAACCATAAATGTAAGAAATATACCAATCTGTCAAAAGTTTATAAGAGAAAAGAAATATCATCATAGAAAACAAGCAGGGAGAACTGCCAATATCTGTCAATATGAAAAGCCACAAAAACTCTAGATTTGGCAAAGTCCTTATATGGAAGTCTTAGGGGACTCAAAGTACCCAAGCTAGTCTGACACAGGTGGACCTTTGGATATCTTGGATAAGGGGTTTGAGTCAGTAGAACATTTTACATTTTGAGCCCAACTGCTCAGTTTGAAGCATTCCCAGTGCGTAAAGCGAGGGAGCCCTGTTTATTAATCCAGAGGTGAGTCTAGATGCAGGTGATTTGAAGTCTAAGTGAACAAGGCAGTAGCTGTGGAAAGGTGTTTGAACAGGCAGAAGTTGAATTCAATATCAGATGATGGTGTGTTCTTCTAGTTTGACATTTTTGGAGTTTCTTGAAGGTCAGTTGGTCTAACCATGACATGGTGTCCATAAATGCGGCATCAAATCTGGATGTGCTTGATTTGAAGAGTTGAACAGCTAGGTGTGAACGTTTTTTAGGTAGAGGCTTGAAAAGCATTAGATAGCTACATTTTTAATTGTTCTCTGATTTACTGCAAGAGATAGTGTGGTTCAAGGTTCTGAGTGGATGAAGCCAGATTTATCAAAAATTCATTCTTATTCATAGTTTCAGGACAAATCCCAATGAACCTAGTCCTCCAGGAAAAAGCTGAGGCATGTTATCCTTATCACTTTTCCCTTGTTATAGTGGACTTTGAAGTTCCATTGGGATTCTCGCAATCCTGCCACTTCATAAACATTAACAGCTGGCAAGTATCTGACCTTATTTGCATGCAAGATATCGGTTTCTTGTGTACCTGAGGGAGCAAGGATTCTAAAATCTCAAACATCGGGTATAATCATCATACAGACCTCGCTGCTAGTCTTATGGACCTTTGATCATTGACAAGGAGAGGGTTTTAGGAGCAATTATTGACATGGATTGTCATAACAGTGAAGATCTATTGGTCTCCACAGGTAAATGAAAAAAAGAATTTGAAATGAATTTAAAGTGTTTTATTAACAAAGTTTGTATGGTTAAAGCATTGATTACCAGATAATTAAATCTTAATTATTATCATTACACATTTAAATTGTTCAAAAAGCCAACATTTTGCTTGAGATAAAGCATTACAGGAACCAAATTTATATAAAGAATACAGAATATCCAAAAGAGTGTTCCATGAAGGAAAGCCCTTAATCTACATAGAGAAAGGAAAGGGATTTCACACTGATAAGGTGTCAGTTTCAGAAAAACAATTAAAGGTTTCTTATGAGAGAAATAATTATGTTTAGTCATGAAGCCTATGCACTCAGGCAGTGGAGATTCAGCAGCGGGGAGAAGGACCTTCTTAGCTCAAAGTCAGCATGCATCAAGCATGTGTAAAAAATGAGTAAGGGAAAGAGAAAGTGTGGGAGGGTAGGTGAGACTCTCCCTAAATGGGCAGAAGTCCGAACTAGTCTATGGAACACACTATTGTATTTTGACAAAAATATTAATTGCAACATTCCAGCTTGTTTCCACTGTCAAGAACCAATCCGTTTTTTTTCAACTCTGGGAGCAGGTATACTCTCCTTTTTCTCATGTCTAAACAATGATCCATGCATGGCCATGTCCTTGAGTTCTTATACTGGACAAACTGCTGGGTACATTCAGCTCTTCCCCTGAGTCTTTCATCCTGGCATCGTCTCCTCCTCCTGATGGGAACCTTACTATCAGTCGTCTAATACATAACAAACTATTCTTCACTAACTAATAGAAGGCTTCTGGAAAAACACTGCATCTGTAGTGAAAAGAAAAAAACATAGGGGCATATTCTCAAGGACTTATCGCCGAGTTAGCGGCACTTTATCGCAGCCAAAGTGGCAATAGGTTTATCCCACCATTCACAAGCTGGTGCTAACAGCCGACATCGCCAGTTTTCCTGCCATAGCAGCCGCAAAAAACATCGCCACGGATGACACCGGCAACTAACGCTAATGAGATGCAGATTAGGCGTTCCTGTGCAAAAAGCAGCGAAAACACTGCTTCGCAATATTCTCTATGACCAGCCAGATCGGCAATAAGATCCCAAAACGGGCGATAAGGCGAGTTAGCAGCAGGGATTTAACACCTGCTCCTACCTGGTGTTAAGTCGGACGACAACCTGCACCACAAAAGGGAGCCCAGAACAGAGCCACACCTGAAGAACAACAGATGCCATGGAGCTACTGATCATGCAGCTCGGAGCCCCAATAGGGCCACAACACCCACCGCCATCACACCCAGGGAGAGGTGGGAACCAGGCATGTGCGAAGGAGGCAAGTGACCCATGAATGAGAATGTACACAATGCCAAGTGTGGCGTGGATGTGCTGGCCAGACTGCAGTATGCAGACCACAGACATGTCCATGTCGACATATGCTGCTGGTGTTTGGAGTGTAGTGGACAGTGGACGCAACCATGTCACCCAAGGCAGTGGGGAAGATTGCGGAAATGTAGCTTGTTACGTCCCCCCCTGTAAGCGTGAGCAGAGTGGGCTGGCCCGGCGTACGCCAGGCCAGCGTAGGGGTGTGAATAAAAAGCCCGTTGCTCTGGGCGTGGTTCTCTTCCGGAATGGCCAACGTGTCTGCCAGAGCAGCGCCTCTCAGCCCGCCATGAGGCCGACGCCATGAGCGGCAGTGCCTGCGATCCTGTGCGCCTGCTGCACCCCAGGCCGCTGGTCCCCAGACCCGTCTTGGCCGCCCCTGCGCAACCAGGCCTCACTGCTCACCTGCCGACACCGGCGTGTGTCAAAGAGGGCCCACCATGTGCCGGTGCAAGCTCCAAGCCCGAGGCCCGCAACCTTGACAGCCTCCTCAGACCATCACGGCCCCGCGACACAGGCCCCCAGCACTCCTTTCTCGTTGACGTACTCCACCGCTGCCTCCGGCCTACACTGCGGTCCAGTAGGTCACACATTTGGAACTGAGTCTTGATTTATTTATGGCAGAGTTTATACCATTGTACAGGCCTCATCGCAGCCTGCATCCCCTTTCAGCTCTGCCACTAACTCTGTGCCCCGAAAATCATGGACCTCTCTGGTTGAACTTTGGTGGCATCTGAGTCTATGGCCTGGGGGTTGTCTTTATCATCATGTAGCTGATACTGACTTGGTGTTAAAAATGAGTCAGTAGCATTAATCTCCTCCATATTGCCTGTTTCTGCTTGGTTCTGCCCTCTGCATCATGCCCTGGAAGAACACCTGCCACTGTCCCCCGAAACACTCCGCGACATCCACCTTCGACATCGACGAGGACCCGCTCAGCTCTCGTGGCCCTACCTCAGTGCACCGCAAGTCACCGTCCCATGGTGGTGTGCCTGTGCCAGCCGCAGTGCATCCGGATCACTAACTCTGTGCAGCTCAAGTCGTGGACCCTTGCTGTTTGAACTTTGAACTTCTGATTGTCTGATCACTGTTGTAGTTGTTGCCAGCACCAACCACTCCCTGAGGGCTGGCTTACACTCACCCCACACCCATCCAGCACAGGCGTCACTGGACATGTGACCCTGGCAATAAAAGTGGCCAGGCGCACGTGCCCGTTGCCAGTTCCACAAACTATCTAAGTGTGTCCGTGTGGTCATTATGTATGCATGAGGGCCCCGGGTCCTACCACATTACGTTGTGCTGTGTACAGCGGACACAACCATGTCACCGCAGGCAGTGTGGAAGACCTGGGACATGTAGCTGTGTCGTACACCCCTGTAAGCGCAGGGGTGTGGATGATCAGCCCGGGGCTCTGGGCGTTGCTATGTGTTGGCCTTGCCAAGGAAGTAACTAATGCGTGTGTCTCCTTTGTAGTGTCGGCGCCACCCGTCCCACAATGGACAATATTGTGATGTAGCATGCCCCCGGAGTGCGGGCTCAGCCGAAGGGATAAATGAAGGGGCGCAAGCCCGCTCGGGGTCCAGGATCATACATGCCAACTGTTGTGCGTGTCGCTATTACCGCAGCATAGGCCATAGGACTACCCTCAACCGCATCGCAAGATCAGCCAGCCATGAACTCTACATCTGTGTCCGCCCTATCCTTACCGTAGGCCTACACACACGTGGCCGCCCACCTGCAGCGCACAACATCACAGTGTCGTTGTCAGGCTTGTGGACATGCGCAGACAGGCATAACAATGGTGTGCAATAGGAGTGCAAGTGATGCAACCGCGCTGCGCACACTAGTAAATAGGCTCGGGGGGAGGGAGGAGCAGCAGTGAGTCTACATAATACACATTGATGCCGCTCATTTGCTACAAGCAGTACCTGTCAAACAGGAATCACTAAGTCACACATATCACACACCAATGAACTAGTGAGCCTGCCAACACATCATGCAGAACCAACTTTTGACTCATGTCTCTCTGCACTGTCACAGGTGATCAAGGATATGCACTCTGCCCTTGGATGATGACACCCCTCCGAGCCCCGAACACACAGGCCCAGAGGCAGTACAATGCGGCCCACAAACGCACCAGGGGCATCGTGGAACGCACATTTGGCGTGTTGAAGTCACGTTTCAGGTGCCTGGACATCACAGGTGGAAGGCTCCTGTACAGCCCAGGCATCGTGTGCAAGATGATCGTTGCATGTTGTGTGTTGCACAACATATGTGTATGCACCAATGCCCCATGGCTACAAGTGCCAGATGCACCGGACGATGATGAGGAAGATGAGGCAGGTGGACCACACCCCACTGCAGGAATAGCCCGTAGGAACACCATCATTGACAATTTCATCACATGAGCACGTCACATTGTCACAGTCCTTAGCAATCATGGGACAGTACAAAATGACCACAGGCACAGCATGTGCAAATAAATTCATTACAACACACATTCCCTGTGTGCATGTTACTCCTCTGTACAAGCACATCACTCTGACAAGTGTAAGTGCAACATGTAGTGCTAACAATCTCATAAATTGGAAATAGATGGTGGGTGTGTCACCTCTGTACAGAGAGGCTGTTTAGGGTGTCACGTATTCGAAATGCCATTTCTGTGTGTCAAAGATAGTACGGAATCCCACTCATCAGCATTTCACATGTGTCCCAAATCATTACATGTAGGCTGTCATTTGTGACCTAAAATTGACAACAGGGCTTCTTTTGGGGTCAAATATGTACCACCATGATGCAGGGATGCACCCTGTGACTCAAGTCCCACAACATGAGCTACATGGACGTAAGGGGGAATCACTGCCCCTACATTCGTCCATGCTTTCATACTTGATTAATCATAGACATAACACATCTGTGTGTATTAGAATGTGTTATTCACGTTCAGTGGAGTGTTGAAGCTGTCTTAGTAGTGGGCCATTCAGACAACACTTTACAATGTTGCCCCGTGGAGGGCCAGCCAGAGTCCTTTAGGGATTGACAAGTTACTCGGAAGGGGAAGAGTCCAGTCCGCAGGCTGATTGCTGTGTCATTGTTGAGCATGCAAAATATGGCAGTCCATGTCGAGGTCCAAGGTTGGTGTCGCAGAGTGTGTCGGGGGACAGTGGAAGGTGTTATTCCAGGGCATGATGCAGAGGGCAGACCCAAGCAGACACAAGCCATAGGGCGGAGATGAATGCTACTGCTTCCTCCTTACCACTAAGGCAGATTCAGCCTCATCTTCGTCCTCTGATGTTTCATGTGCCTCACATGTGGGTGGTGGTGTTTGGTTTGCAGCACTGTGTGATACTGACACATCAGGGGCCGGAGATGTGGATGTAGAAGTAGCAGCAGCATTCATCTGCGCAATGTCTTGTGGCATCACTCCCATGATGAGGATCTGCAGGGCATGGAAGATCCCATCTACAGCTTTCTCGTGTGCAACCGTGGTAGCCGTTCTTTGCGCCTGCATCCGCTCCATGTTCTCCATGACCCTCCTTATGTTTCCAAATCACGGATGACATCGCTGTAGCCACTCTGACTAGACAGTTGTTGTTGTCTCTGAGTCATGACTCCAGCGATGGATTGTTGGAGGGCATGGGGTGGACTGTGGGTGTCCGTTAGGGAGTGTAAGTGGTCCCTGATGGGACTTAGACACCCACGTTTGGCATCTAGTTTGGCTGCCATGAGGTCGAACCCCACCCGCACCTGTTCAGCCAGCTCCTTCTGGCAGACTAACATACGGCGTTGGAACGCCATGTGTTCTTCGTTGAGGTGCTGGGAGCCAGACGTGGTGGTGGGTGCTTCCTGCTGTGTGGTCTGTGCAGGGGGTGGGATCACCTCGATGGTGCTGGGCTGCCCTGCTACTGGAGGTGGGGTGCGGAGGTTGTCCATGAACTGTTGGAGTTCGTCGTAATCGATGTCCTGGAGGTCGTCTCCATCATCGCTGACGTGATGTAGGGTCTGCTCTGCAGGAGGTGTTGATTGTCCCTCTGCAATGTAAAGGGGAGATGCAGTTTCACAGTGTGTTCCATGTATGTTGACTAACCCTGGGCAAAGCACTACGCTACGCTCGCGTAGTTCGCGAAGTTTGCGCTACTTCGCACAACGCGAATTGCACGTAGCACAGAGCAAACACGCGTAGCGTAGCGTAGTGCAGCGGTCATTTTTTGCTTGCTCGCGGTCCTCAACGTCAAGTTGGCGACTGCGAGCAAGCAAAATGACATCCCGGCGAGACTTTTCCTCGTTCGCGATCAGCAACATCAAGTTGCCGATCGCGAGCGTGGAAAATAAACCTCCGCGAGATTCTCAACGCGGGAGGTCAGGATTTCTCATTGCGAGTGGTCGCGTATGCTCGCGACCGCTCGCGATGAGAAACTACCAGTCCGCGTTGGAAAGCTGCCGCTCGAGTAAAAATCTACTCGAGCGGCAGTAAACGACAGCTCGCACTGTGCAAGATGCCGTTTTCAATGATTGCACAGTGCGGACAAGCATCCGGCACTGTGCAATCATTGCGAACAGTGCACTACGCCGTTCGCGTAGTGCTACGCGTAGCTTCGCGTAGTGCGAACTGCACTTTGCGTAGCTTCGCGTAGCGCTACTTCGCGAACTACGCCCAGGCTTAATGTTGACGCATTGGCGGAGTTTACATACAGACTGCATGACAATGTACATTGTGACTGTTTGTGAGGACATGCCTATTTGATGCGGGACAGTGGACATTTGTACTACATCACGGATGTGAGGTTGTACTCGTACATTGTCATCTCACAGTTTCCTGCTATGCCAGATGTGATTGGCCATTTTGTGCACACATGCGGCACCAGTTGTGTCCTCTGTTTTGTTGTGAAAGTGTTGCAGGTTGTACCACATTGTTGTCAATGTTGAGGTGTTCTTATTTGTGCTGCATTGTGGGTGAGTCGCCCCTGCCGCTCAGATTTGGCTGCCCCTTATCCCTTTCAGGCGGTGTGCCTTTGACTTCTGTGCTTCTACAGTGCTGAGATGTTGCGGACTTGGGTGAATTGGGTTCTTGGTCAAGTTGTGACTCTTGGGCATGGTTTGTCCGCAGATGTGTTGTTGACGTCAGGGGTTGTTTGTGCACGTGGATGTGTCAGGTGTGACCTGCTCCTTTCCGGATGTGGTCCACACTCAGTCACCTCAGTGTCGTGGCATGCACCATGTCATGATAATTGGACTGAAGCCATGCTAATGGTCATGCAGTGTCACTTGCATTGTCTGTGTGGCACACGGACCCGCAGCTTTGCTGGCTTCAGCACATGTGTATGGGTTTGTTGTGAGATTAGTGATGTGTGGGGAGGACCCCTCCGGGCACATTGTCGACGGGGGCCTACTTGCTGTTTCTATGTGTGCTGCAGTATGCCAAGGAGATCAGGGACATGATCCAGAGTCATTGTGGGTGTGCAGTGTCCTCTACTTAATTGTGCATGTGTGCCATTGTGCCCATCTCCCCCCGTCCCCCCAGTCCCTGGCCAGTACTCACCCTGTTGATGTTGTGTCAGGTCATGTTGAGCAGTGTCTGGATCCACTACTCCTGGCACCGTATCCCGACTGATGACTGTGGCCACCATTTTCTCCATGTCACCCAGCTCCTGGTGTGCCGCTGGACCCCCAACTCCAATCTGCGTTGCTGCTTTCATGTTGGCATCGAATTTCTTCTTGGTTTTGCCCTTCACATCATTCCAGCGCCTCTTGACCTCTTCCATTGTCCTCCTCAACTCTGCAACTGTATTCACATGGTCCAAGATAGTCTGCCATGTTTGCGTCTTTGTTGCCAATGACACGTTGGAGGTGACGAACAGTTGTTGGTAGTGTTCTATCACCTTCGTAACGATGATTCTGTTTTCCTGCGGACTGAACCGTGTCTTCCTCTTCCTCTTCTCCTTGGCCTTCCCCGACCCCGAGGTTCCTTGCTGGTTGTCTGTGGGGCTTGTGGGGTTCGCGTTGTCCTCTGCACTCGGTCCGGGTGCATCCATGGTGCTACGCAGTTTTTTTTTTTTCTGCTTTTATAGTGCATTTTCCCGCATGACGCGTGGGAATTGCAGGCCTGCGCTGGTTATCGCTGATTTTTGTATCGCGATTTGGGGCATCGCAACTTTTTTCGCATTCGTGTTTCGCATTTTTTCTGCGTTGCGTTGATTTTACCGCGGTCATTTGGTGCATTATCGTGAGACTATCGCATGGTGCCGCTGGGTTGAGAATACAATGTTAACAAGGTGTTATTTTCCCGCGATGGACTGCGATGTGCAAAGTTGCGTTAAGCTAATTTTGCGATAATTATCACACGTTCTTGAGAATATCCCCCATAGCGTGCAAAGAATATATGTGCAGACCTCTTTGCCTAAAACATATAAAGTTGACATTCAAAATGGCATCAATATTATGTTAGATTAGCTCAGTTTAACATATCAGCTTGTGTGTTGCTGTTAATGGCTAATTGCGGTTACCTGCTACAAATTACATGATTAATATGCACACATTATTAAACGTTTTAAATCATACTTTGTTAATGAATGCATTTAATTTTGCAAATGCAAAATTACTCTCCCTAAATCCCCCCACTGATGGCTAGAATTGCCATCACAACAAATACGAATTAATCTTCAAGGAACACCTAATTTTTCTGCTGAGTCCTCTATCTTACCTTTTGAGTTTTGTAACTCCTTCATTCTCTTTGTTTCTTTCATTTCTGTTTCCTAGTTCCCTTGCCTTTATCTCTTCTCCCTATTAATTTTTCCCTAAAACATCTAAATCCCTTATATAAAGCAAATCAGCAAATTATACAAATGACAGTAATCACAATAGGCCATAGCATATCACCTAGTGTCTCAAGGAGCTGGGGGGGGGAGCAGCTCCGGATCAGTCGAAGAGCCAGGTCTTGAGGTCCTTCCTGAATGTGTGCAGGGTCGGGGAGCGTCTGATGCTCACAGGGAGCATATTTTTTTAAACATCTTTCTTTACTGTTGCCTTATGACCTTTTGAAACATGTGAGCTCTCCTTTCTTCTAAAGGTTGTATGAATATTTTCTCTAATGGATTCATTGAGCATTTCAAGTTGTTTTCATATGGCTTAACAGTGTATATTTTAGTAGGAGACCTAAAGAAATACCAAGCTGTTTCCATCTCCTTAGCTTGTGGATGAGGGTTCATTCTCTTATGAAAAGGTACTTCGAAAAGTATAAAATCATAATTGGAAAAATAATACTCAAAATGGTTCTGCCTATAAAATAAAATAACAATATACTACAAGTATTTCCATACAAAAGTGGAATATGATGATAGGTTACATACTCAGCATCTGAAGCAGGTACGTGTGTGCAAACGTAACAATTCTTAGCATCTAGGGCATGTGGGTATTCTTGTACTAATCTAGAATAAATGTTTGATGTGAAATATCCCTCTGAAGCAGCTATAAATGAAGCTTTACGTTTTGTTTGAACTACTGAAAGGGCTCATAATGTGGGTGGAAAGGTAGACCTAAGGGTCCCTATAGCAGGAGAAATACTCATGTCAACAAAAAGAGTTATTAATACTAACACAACAACTGTTAACGCAAAGCAATAACAACTCTTCATCTATTTTTAGCAAGGAAACACATTTATCTACAGATGGAATTTGTGCAGAATATAGCAGCAAGCAAACGTAATATTCTGCAATTGTTGCCACTTGTGCAAATTGAGTAAAACATATTGTTGTTAATTTAGTTTTTTCATTCAGCTTATATATAGCAGCCTTTGAGAGGCACCCCTATCCCCACTCCATCGTCTTCTAAAAATGGCAATACTACTCTTCTACTGCTTGCTTGGCCCAAGGGATTCTTCTTAATTCTTTATTTTATATACTTTTTACTTCTCTTAAGCAGTAATTGCAGTTGTCACAGCCTGTTCAATAACTCAGCTCAGATACAGTTCTTTATTTGAAGAAACAATTGTTTTGTTGAATTGAATTAATCAAATGTAAAATGAGTTGAATTCAAAATGACAGACATTAAAATTGTGTGCTGAGATGGTGTTGCATTTATCATGGTGGTTCAAGTGTTTCTATTCAGTTCATTCGGGTCATAGATTGTCGAACTGAATGCACTGTCTGTGTAATAATTCCATTCAGATGCAGACAACCTATGCCAAAGTACTCTTGCTTTCTGTGACCTTTGTGGCGTCTGTTGATCTTCTTCCTTGTCACTAACATCACATGAATCTGTCCCTTTGATAATTGTTTTTGGTATGCGTTCAGCTAACATACCAGATATCAGTCGATCTCTACTCTTTGGTCACTCCTCTCTCTTTTGGGCTCTCAATCAGGGTTTATAAAGTGCAGCTAATCACCCGTGAGGGTCTCAAGGTGCTGGGGGGACGGGGGGCTGCTGATACAAGGCTCTCCGACTCCTTTCTCTTTTTCCCTCAACAGGGCTGCCTCCCTCTGATCTCATCACCTCTTCCTCCTCCTCAGGCACTTCCACACTACTCTATGAGATTTATGGGATTTGGACAGCTGGGGAACACTGATGCAGCACACCCCCCTTCGGTCCTTCTGGACGGCTAGGCACAGGAAGTTGCACACTTGCTCCAGTCGTCATCACCTATGCGAGTGAACATCTTACTCTCTGGGTGTAGGAGGCATGTATCCAGTTAGGTAATACGCCACATTTCACTGCAGTATTGGTGATCAGGATCACCTGATAGGGTCCTTTCCACCTTGGCTCCAAGCACGATTTCCGAACGTTCTTCTTCAATAGAACCTAGTCACCAGGACTAAGGTCATGGCATTGCTCTTGATTCAGAATGGCAGTAACAGTTTCAACCTGTTGAGATACAGAACATACCACATCAGCCAGTCCTTTGCAGTAGTCGAGAATCATGTCATCTGTAATATTTACAGGTGCATTCACAGGCACAGCAGGAAGTCTCATGGCATTTCCCATGAGTATTTCAGGTGACAACAATCCTGTTCTTCTGTCAGAGTACTTCCAAGACTTATCAATACCAAAAGCAGAACATCTGGCCATTTCAAAGAAGTGGGCACATGCACTTTGGCTAAACAAGACTTCAGTGTCCCATTAATATGTTCAACAATTCCTGAAACTTTTGGTTTGCAGCTACAATGAAATGTTTGTTCCACTGCTAATGCCACACACAAAGCATTCTAAGGATCTCATTATTCCAGGGAAAGTGGAAATCCAAACCTTGGTATGGGTTCTTGCAACAGCAGTTTGGCAACAGTGAGACTGTCATTTCTCTGTGTTGTGTAGGCCCCCACCCACTGAGAGAAAATGCACACTATAACTAGGACATATCTCAGCCCGTTGCAGACAGGCATCTCAATGAATTCCAACTACATTCTGTTAAAGGGCCCTCCTGATCTACCTATGTGACTTATGCTTACTGGTGTTCTTCTCTCTACATTCATTTGCTACCAGGTCACACATCTATTACACAAATATTCAGCCATAACTCTAAATCGGGGGTTGAACCAATTCTGTCTAAACAATATAACCATGGCATCTCTCCCTATGTGTGCAGGACCATGAAAATGTCTAGTCATTGGGAACAACAAACTATCAGGAAACATAGGTCTTTCATCGGCTGAGACCCAGATCTCATTCATAATCTTAATGTTTCCTACTCTGACCCATCCTTGTTGCCCCGCTTCTGACACTTCTTCCTGCAATCTCTTAATTTCCTCCCAAGTATCAGCCACAGACAACAGCATAGCAAAATCGGTGTCCTCTTCAGATTCATTTGTGCACGCCCTGTTAAATGCTCATGCCACTGTGACACAATACTGAGTATTTTCATTGGCATATCTGCTTCCAGAGGTTAAATAATCATTTCCACTTCTGTAGGCTATGCATTTAGCCACTGCAATCTCTTGCGGTATCTAAGCTTCCAGTAAATGCATCACTTATTCCTCATTCCAGATAGGAAACTATCCAAAGTCATGGACCACACCAAAGCCATATTGACTATCAATGAATATTGTCACTCTCATTTGGTCCAAAAGATAACAAGCTCAGGTAAGAGCGACCAGTTCTTCCACTTGAACAGAGGTGACACCTCGGAGCCACGAGACTTCCATTACGTGATGAACTGTACAGACAGAATAATCTCAAATTCCCTGTGCTGTCTCTCAAACATGAGCCATCAACTAGCATTACGTAATCTTGCTCATCAAGAGGTTTGTCTTTAACATCAGGTCTTGGCTTGATGCACAAAACTGTGTCATCGAGACAGTCATGCTCAATCTCTTCCCCATCAATTTCACTTTCAGGTAATGGTAACAGTGTCGTTGGATTAAGGGTCTGATATCTTTTCAGAGTAACATTTTCAGAAGCCAAAATCAATTGTTGATACTTCGTTATTCTGCTATTGGTGAAATATGGAGTTTGTGTACAAGTGAGTAAAATCTCTTCTGAATGCGAGACCATCACTTTAACTGGATGTCTCATGACTACACCCTTGCATCTCTCAATACTGACACCAACCACCGCAACCGCTTTAAGGCAGCCAGTCAGTCCTGCAGCTACAGTGTCTTGTGCAACTGAGTAAGCCCTGAGAGAGCACAGCCTTCCCTTTCACTGCAAAACAGTGAGCATTTTATTGTAATCAGGCATTCCTACCCCTAGTGCTGGGGCATGACAGAGAGTTTCTCTCAGCTCTAGGAATACTTTTAACCAATAACTGTCCCATGGAAGTGGATCATGCTCATTTTTGTGCATCAGCTTTAGTAAAGGCGTAGCCGTTAGCGAAACATTGGATATCCACTGTCTACAGTAGCTCACCATTCCCAGGAACATTCTGACTTCTCTCTGCATTTTAGGTGGACTCATTTTCAAAATGGCAGTACTTTTCCCTTGTGTTACCTTTCTTTTTCCCTTCTTAATGAGATGTCCTCGATACAGGACCTTTTTTTGTCAGCACTGCAATTTGCTCGAGCACACCTTGTTTCCATTCTCAGCAAAAAGATTTAGTAGAGCAATTGTATCCTGTTTATAGACTTCTTGTGTAGTTGACACCACTAGCAGGACATCAATGTATTGTTCAGCGATATGAGGATTTTGAAAAGACACAAGATTATTTTTCAAATTCTGATTAAAGATCGAAGCGCTCTCTGTATACTCTTGTGGAAGCACAATGCTGAAACTTTATTTTGGATTCAAAATTCAAATAAAAACTGACTATCTTCATGAAAGGAGTTTGAAAAGGAAGCCTGGCACAGATAAACCACTGTGAACCACTCGGCATCACAGGGTAACTGAAATAGTATTGTAGCTGGATTTCGTACCACAGGACAACATGGAATGACAATATTCCTGCACCATTCGATACTTGCCATTCGGCTTCTACAACCCCATAATTTGTGAGTTGCACAGACTTCTTACTATCCATCTCGTAATTCCATGTCGTATCATTAACTCAATCACTGGAGTAATTCCATCCACTGTCTCAGGTGGGAGATTGTATGGTGGCGTTCTCGGAAACTCAGCATTCGGTTGAATTTTTACCTGGACAGATTCTACACCTTTGATAAGTTTTTCACTGAAAAATTTCACACTTCGGGTTTCAAAGTATGTTTTAAATCAGGAGTTTCGTCCTCTGCTGTTCTTACAGGAAACAATCCAACCACTGTCCCTGGTCTTATCATTTTAAATTCAACATACAGGTCATGCATTTGAAACTAGACACCATCTGATGTACATCGTATAGTGGAATTTTACTTGCACCAAATCTCTCCTAGCAGGTTTACCGGACTCAAATCACATATAACAAATTGGCGATCTTCCTCAAATTAGCTTATTTTTACAGGGACCTTCTCTGACACAGGTTTTTTTAATCTGTTTATTTGTAACATCTACAACTTGAATTTTCTTTCCCAAAAGGGGAGAGTCAGAAAATTCTGCTGTTCTAACAGTGGAACAGGTAGCATGCAGGCGTGACCAGTAAGCTTATACATGAGTCTGGGGCTTCTGGTAACTTTGTAACATTGCCCACCATCGAGTATTATGAGTAAAGGAATAAAAGGCTGAATGATACGTATAATAGCTGTTACCCGGCCCGGTGATCAGAGGAAGGGCTATAACGTAGTTTGCTTTCTACTTGTCTTCGAGATATAAGTATTAAATACCTCCCATTGAAATGATTTGCTGTACTGAGTGATAAGGCAACTGGAGATATTCCACAAGATCCCATTAGCCTAGAGGTAAGCGACCTCTATAGATGAGTGTTTAATTGGTAATAATAGTTATATTCTTTGAAAAAATGTATTAATTTCCTCTAAAATTGCACCACGTATTTTTCCATAGGAGGTGCAATTAAATTGAAATAAATCCCCAAGGAACAGGAGATAGAGAATTCCTTTACCAGGCAAGGATTTTTAAGAGGGAGAGGCATATGCCTTCCATTTTTCTAGTGACACTACGTGATTCTGAAAATGTGAGCTAAAGGACTCTTCAAAAAGAATAATTTTTGTCATAGAGGTGGCTGATAATTGGCAATATAGCTACATAATATATCTCTCCACAGTGGGAGTTTCAAAAACCAGCGGAAGGTTATACCTCCAGGGGTGGATAGAGACTGTGGTGGTCATAGTAATGACAAAAAACACCTGTAACTTAATAGTGGGGAGAGTGAATTGAGAAAAGGCTTTCCTAACCCATGAGTAAGTGGTATGTATGAGAGGATGGGTTAACCCTTTTCCCTGTGAGTTCTTCCCTAGCAGGTATGAGCTACTTCCCCAAAATTCTTGGGAGTTACAAAACTCCGAAGGAGAATGGTGTATATAATTTTAACAAACTCCCAGGCCTGGTCCCCATCAGGAGGAGGGTGTTCAGAAAATAGAGGAGGCAGGAGTTTTTAGGTACCACTGAGGGGGATTATACTTGAAGGGCCAGATGTACGACCCTTTCATATAGCGCCTCGCAATTTGCAACACATTGCGAGTCGCAAATTGCGAGGTGCTAAATGAAATGTACAACAGTGTGTTTACACTGTTTTGCGATTCCCAATGTGGTCGCAAATTGCGAGGCTCATTAATAATAATGAGCCTCTCGCAATTTGCGAGCCCATTGTGAATGCCAGCCCTCCAAGGAATGGTGGCCTGCTGGGCTCAGCTGACCACCATGGCTGGGACTGCTTTTTAATGAAGCAGCTTTTTTTTAAAAATGCAGCCCATTTTCTTTAAAGGAAAACGGGATGCATTTAACAAAAAATAATATGAAAGTTTTTGTTTCATTTTTTAAGGGCAGGCAGAGGTCCCTGGAATGTCCTTTGTAATTTCCTTTTTTGGAGGTGTTATAAGGTGTTCTCAGGGGCATTAGGAGATGGTGCATTTCGTACATTAGATGTGGTGGAGGGTGGTGGGTTTACAGTTTCTTGGCATTCAAATACCAAAGTGTCAATCCTGTCCATAACATTGTTACCAGTTATATCGGGAGACTGGTTTTTATTAGGAGACTTCCCAGAGACCCCAACCTGAGCTTTCTTTTTGCCCATATTCTCACATCAGGGAAAGAAACTTTTACAGCACACACAATACTACAATATAGAGAGAGTCACACAGTCCCAATAAAATCTTCACACAAAAGATCTTTCCAACGTAGCAAAGAATAACCTTAAGAGACGGGCCCTAATCCAAAATATTGGGGACAAATGTGGGGCTCAAAGCGGGAAGGAACAAAACAATACAGCAAACAAAATCTAGGAAAATGATTAAAATTTGAGTCTGATACAACATTACCATGTACACAAACCAAGACTTTCAGCAGCGGACTGTGAACGTTGCACCTCAATCAAATATATCAAACGTGAGTGTCCTGTGCACAATTCTTCCGCCACTTGCCGCTGTGGAGTGTCACTGAAAACCAGAACCAGAATTTTCTTCAAACATAGGACGGTGCACCAGAAAAGAAGTCCATGTTCCATTTGATTATTACATCATCTTCCTTTATTGATCATATATAATGTACAGTTTAAAAGCCAGCCAACGCGTTTCGTTCCATGTTACAAAGAACTTCATCAGGGCTCAAGAGTAATATTTGTGTGGAAATCATATATATCATTTGTAGCGTAGTTTCACCATATATTGGAAAACATTCTCTTCTTAGAAATCACGGTCTTTTCCGGTCACAAATGATGACAGGGGACAATATCACGTCCCAATTTGATACTCAAATCCGTGCTGCAAGGATCGTGGCGTGCGGTCTGCTTTTGAAAAAGGGGTTTTATTATGAGTCTTCCCAGAGACCCCAACCTGAGCATTCTTTTTGCCCATATTCTCACAACAGGGAAAGAAACTTTTACAGCACACACAATACTACAATGAAGAGAGAGTCACACAGTCCCAATAAAATCTTAACACTAAAGATCTTTCCAGCATAGCAAAGAATAACCTTAATAGATGGGCCCTAATCCAAAATATTGGGGACTAATGGGGGGCTCAAAGCGGGAAGGAACAAAACAATACAGCAAACAAAATCTAGGAAAATGATTAAAATTTGAGTCTGATACAACAGTACCTTGGATCAATGGTGCAGAATGATAAATTCCAAAAATAACAAGGGCGCTTTCTTGCCACACCAAGGGGGGTGGCACTGCCCTGCCTCTTCCTGGCGTTGACAGGCGCAGGACAGGCCCGCCCTTGGCTTTACCCGAGCGCATCCCGAGCGTGACACAAGCTGCGAGAGGTAGAGGCAGCGCTATCAGCATGGTGACCATGCCTCCCCCAGCAGCTGCTGTACGTTCTGGCCTCAGAGCACCCTGGGACAGGGAGTCCCACCCGGGTGATGTGCAGAGCAAGGAAAAGGCTACCCCAACTAAAATAGCGTTCCACGCTGTGGGGGCAGAGGCAGTGCTATAAACATGGTGGCCACGCCTCCTCCCGTGCAGCTGTGGAAAGTTCTGGCCTTGGTGCAAACCAGGGGCACGGAGTCCCACCAGTGCGATGTGCAGAGCGAGGGAAAGGCAGGCCCCAACAAAAATAGCGACCCGCGCTGCGGGGGTAGAAGCAGCACTATAAGTGCGGTGATCACGCCTCCTTCCGAGTAGCTGCAGCTAGTCCTGGCCTCTGTGCACCCTGGGACAGGGAGTCCCAACATGGTGATGTGCAGAGCGAGGGAGCGAGGGAAAGGCAGCCTCCAACAAAAATAGCTTCATTCTTATGAGTCAAACAAAAACACACTTGGGTTTAAAATGAACTGGACAGTTATTTGAGAATACTAGTTCCTTCTTATCAGCAACAAGCGTATATTATCCAGATAAGAACAGCCTAACTCATACTGGAAACATTTTTGCTGCTATTTTGTTTATGAATTATTGACTAGATCGTGCACATTCATATTACACAGAGAGATCATTCCACAACTGTTTTAAGATACATATTCCGAAAGTGTCTTGATTAAGAGCGAGTCGAAATTCAACCACGTATCTCAGCACAACCAAGCCTCTCATTGCCTTCCAGTGGAGAAAATGTTATCTTTATAGCCCTTTGTCTAGTATGCAAGGTTCTTTCTAGTATTAGCCCTAATTTTGACCAGGAACAGAATTCATATCGTTCATTGCACTATTATTTTTGTAACAAAAGCCATCCACTAATGCCCCACTTTAAATGACAGTAGAATGGGCATGTCTTTCTTGAACCTGGCATTATGCTTTTCGAACAAATTACCTTCCTTATCGACACATGAGCAAAACACATTTTACCTAAGTAAAAGACTTGAAATGTATAGATTAACAACCTAGGTATCAACGTGTACGTCTTCTTCTGGTTTTCTGTGGTCACTAGAACTATGCTCTCAAAATAGAACATAGAAAAGAACAGACTGAACACTAAGTAAAATATATGGGTTTTTGGCAATTTGTTAAAGAGCGCATCTAAAGGACATAAGCAATAAAATAAAATCCCCTTCAGCTTGGAAGCAATGTACTCGTACTTTCTAAAAAACAAAAATATCTCAATGGATAATGATCCGCTGAACAATACCCATCTCTGTGATTGGGATGCACATTAATTATTCAGTGAAATGTTCTTCACAATGCCGATTTAAGATCTGTTAAGATGATACAAATGCAGTAGCTATCTCAGAGATAAACATTTGAAGGACATATTTTTAACACTGCTTGCGAGCCTAATCAGATACCTGCTTTTGATTGTAGACAACATTTATTTTTGGAAGATTATTATCTTTTGTCAGCCAGACAGCAGGTTCTCAGCGTCGGATTGGCCGTTTAACCCAACGGGACATTCCCCTGGGGGGCCGAAACCACTGGAGGCCGGTTTTCAAAGGCCCAGGGCCGCCTCCGGGCCTTCAAAAAGAGTCACCAGCTCCCTGCGATTTATTGCAGCAGGCACAACAGGGTCATACGCGAAAGGGAGGGGGAAATGAAAGAGAACAAGAGGCAGAAAGAGAGAGCAAAATAAATTAAGGCAGGCAGGGTTGAGGCAGATATGAACATTTTTAGCAGGGTTGGTTTTGACTCCCAGTTCTGCCCTGCAGGTGCTATCACAGGATGACATTTACCTGTTATTTTCCCATACAAGGATGTATGACTTATAATCTAACAAACACACTTATCAAACAGAATGAAACGTGTTAAATATTGTAAAAATGTCAACTGTCGCTTTTAGGTCGAGCCTGGGCAGCACATGCACTGCTCTGCGAGGCATGCTGTATTCAGGTATGGATTTGAAGCTCCGCCCACTCTCCGCCCATATTTTTCATTGGCTTGTGTTATTGCCCTTTGTAAATGTTGGCTTCTGTTTGTTGATAGGCTTGTTAGTCCCTCCTTAGTACCTCCCTGCCTTCTGTTGTTACCTCCCATGAAGACTGGCCCTTTTACATGTGTCCTAACTTGGGAGCTTTCATTAGCAATTTGGAGAACTATTTCCTTATTGTACACAGGACTCACGGGACGCCAGCAATGGTGGCTGCTTCTATGTGTTAGCAGCATCCCATGCATGCTTTCACTGAGGCTGCTCACCATACCCCCACACTCGCGGGACACCGGCAATGGCAGCCGCTTTTAATGCCCACTGCTTGGCCTTCGTGTGCCTGACTGTGCCGCAGGAAAAATCATCACAAATGTATGTTCACACGGTGCTCGAGCGTGATTCAAGAAGGATTTTTTATATAATTTTTCAAGAGATAAACATTCCATTAAAACATATCGCAAATGCTGCCTGTAGCCTCACAGGTCCATAGGCCCCGTGGAGTGAAAGGTGATTGGTCAGGAAATGTTCTGCCATGATCAGGCCGGGGTCAGGGATCAGGCCGACTGGTAACCTCCTGCTCCAACAACCCACGTCGGGTGCAGTACCGCTGCCTGGACCCGCTAAGAGGGTGGTGAGTGTCACGCTGAGGGCAGTCAGACTCCTTTGTCAACCTTTGTTCTGCAGTTTGGAATCCCTCAGGCTTCGCTCTCAAACCTCCCTGGTGGACGGAGCTGGGCTGCCACCTTTACACCTACCATACCTCAAAGCTTCAATGGACTTGATTGAAAGCCCACTCCGAGGGTCAAGACATCAGTGCGCAGGTACTAACTGCCAGGGTTATTTGAGATGCATTGTAAATGAGGGAATGTTTACACCTTGTTAGCAACAACACGTTTTCGTTTGTTAAAGTGCCCCTGTTCGCCTGAGTTAAAAACAAGTCTGGGAAAATAATTTCACTCAGTAGTCTATACTACTTTCAGAATTCTTATTGATTACGAAGTAAAATGTAAACACTAGCATCATTTAGGCTGGGAAGGAATGGCCCATGTAAAACACCAATATTTGTTTACCAGCACCTGCTGATTTCTCATTATAGTGAGCTAGGAATTTGAAGAGGAGAATCACTTTTGCTAATCGAGCTACGAAGGATCTGTGATTGCTTTAGTGCTCGCTGTTGCCACCGGTAGCATGTTTGTGGTGATCCCCCGTGCTACTGTTTCAATCTGGCTCTGTGTCTCTTTTTCAACCCCTGAGCCTCCATATGGAAAAATAATATTTTAAGGGAGTTGTATGCATCGCAGCTTTAATTTCACTGAAAGACCTGATAGCTTTGACTTGTAACCGAAAAGCGCAAAATTGGGTACATGCCTCTTTGATCAGGAAATAGCTAGTTACCCTGGAGCAGCTGCACAGCAGCCAAGGGAATTACTGCCCCATTTTAGAAAATAAATATTTTGTGTGGGAAAGCTGTCTTCATGGGGAGATTTTTGGGAGGGTAGTGGTTGAGCAGGGTGATACCATATGCAACTGTTTTGTTTCACACGTTTTGTTGCTTTCCTGATCTTTCCCAAGGAAGCAGAGGCAACATCAGCAGCAGTAAACTGTGGTAGCCATTGTCCAAAGTAGCAACCCACTCCATGCAGTCAACTAATTCCTTAGACTTGGGATACAGGCAGGGCTTTATGTGGGATAAAAAAAAGTGGGGGGTCTCTCTAAGGGGCATGGCCGATGTAATTAAGGGCGTGGCTTAAAAACTTGTAAGCTAAAAATATGTGCTTGGCATAGTAAGCCGCCTGACTGGTATTTTGCTGCTTCTGTCAGTGCACCCAGATATATAATACAACAAGTAACATTACACTTACAGTAAACTAGGACTCTTGGCTTTGTCAATGGTTGTTAGTTGCATAGCCTAAATAAGCAACAACTATGGCTTTGTTGTATATAATATTGAAAATGCTTCAGCAGTGAAAGAACTATAACAAGTCTCTTTTACGCTACATCAAAGGCAGTGATGGGTGGTACTGCCATGAGTTAAGATTTTTTACCACCCTGACAGCAAAAATGGAGAGTCCGATAGGGACCCGTCTCAGCACCTGCTTTTTAGAACTGCCAGTGCTGAGCAATGGCAGGACCCGGCCCACTTAATGCCCTGGATACAGGCATTCATCATACAGATGTAACTGCTTGATATGTTGATTAAAAAAATATACACAAGTAGAATGAAATGGCTAAACTATTCCTTCTCCCTTACACGTTCATCCAGTCTTTCAGTTCAAAAAGAAAAATCAGGTTTGATGAGCATTTCAATGCCAAAGGACCCCTTTCACAGTCTTATATACGACAACTTTGATGGAAGTCACTTAAGTCTTATGCATCTTGGCTTCATTATATGTATGATTGACGAGGTGTTCTTGCTTATGTACAACGTTTCAGGCCATGTGTTGCAAGAAAACACGTGCTATGTCATCACATTCTATTGCACAATACCACTTTATTAAACGCTATTCCCTTATTGTGCCGCTCTTCGTTTTCCATTCATTAGTTGGATATTACTCGTTAGAATAGACCATGGGTACTCACATTTTCCCAGGGGACACAAAGTTTGGTCAGTGATGTGTCGGAAGGCAACATTAATGCCAGCAGGGTTGGGGAAATTGGCAGTAAGATGGGTGTAGGAGAAGCGAAGCATATACTTCTAGTGTCTGAATTGCACAGTGTGAAACCAGAAACTTGTCATTAATCCTGGCTTCTTCACTTAACTAAATTGTGTGATCCTAGGCAATTCTTTTATTTAACTTTCCCTCCTTTTTCATTATCACATATGAGGATCTCGAAATACATGACTTCAGGATGTGTGCTGTACAAACCGTCTCCTCCGGATGTTTGCTGTACAAACCGTCTCCTGTGTTTGAAGTAATAAATTGTACTGTTGTTCATGTATAATATAAACCCAGGCTACTCAAAGAGTGCACACAAGAACTGACTTGCCGCTTAATTCGCCATTGGCATTGTTGTCAAAAGGCAAGGGGTCAGAGGAAGAGAATAAAAGCTTCTAAATTCATGTTTGAAAACTATAATTTAAAAAAAAAAAAACACTTTTGAATGCACTGATATAATCTGATGTACTACAGTGAAACTGTCCTGCACGTTAATCATATACACTTTTAGAATTTTGAACAGACTTTATCATATTTTTATGCTTTTGCTGTAAGATGTCTTTAAAAATAAAGGTGTTTCTAAATTTAAGCAGTGCAGGACACCCTAGTTACTTCTTTTCTTTAACTTAAATTAACCTTTAAATAAATGCTTGCCTGTTTATTTAACATCTTTCAATGTTCGTCAAGTCAGTGCTGCTGTTAACCAGGAGGCCACATGTAAAGATCAGGTGGACCTTCGCCTGTGGCCCCTGGGCCGTACTTTGAGTATCACTGGTATAGGTAGCTGGGAATCATCTAGCGTACTAATGGTTAATGTTGGTTAATTTGAGAGTAAAATAAGTTATATCTATGTATGCCTGTTTGTTGTTTATTATGTCAATGAATTGGCGTTCAAAAGGGCTTACCTGCCTTTTTCCATTGTGCTGAGTGACCAATTGTCCATTACGTAGCGTATAAAGCATGGATTTCTGGAGGAAAAACTCATAAGCTAAAAATATGTGCTTGGCATAGTAAACTGCCTGACTGGTATTTTGCTGCTTCTGTCAGTGCACCCGGATATATAATTAGGGCTCCCGGTTTTATGGTATTTATTTTTTTAGCATTTCCGTCTGTATTTATCCATATTTGTTTTGGGACAAATGAAGTTGTAAAACTGTACATTTCCATATTTATATAATTGATAGACTCCCACTCATTCTTTGATGTCTGTCTGTTTTAGCTATTTAAGATGCCAAATATTAAATAACAAAACATCCACTGGTAAATATTAGCATTATACCACAAATGTATATTGACAAATGGCATTATTTAATGAAATTGCATCCTGTTTTTAAATTTCCCATGCTGTCCATCTGCTCAGCTGATGGCCTATAATTCATGAAAGACTGCATAGAGTCACTTAAAAGAAACCCAATTTTCTGTATTTATCCACTTTAAAAAATAAATGCAGACAGAAAACACATTGTTTTCTGTCTGTATTTATCTGTAAAAATCCGTAAAAACGGAAAACCGGGAGCCTTATATATAATATAACAAGTAACATTACACTTACAGTAAACCAGGACTCTTGGCTTTGTCAATGGTTGTTAGCTGCATAGCCTAAATAAGCAACAACTATGGCTTTGTTGTATATAATATTGAAAATGCTTCAGCAGTGAAAGAACTATAATGAGTCTCTTTGTTTCTATAAACATATAATGCAGGGTTGTGTGCTTGGGGTGGTGCTATGTTTAAGATAACATTATCTGAACATTTCTAAGATGTATTGGTGTATTTTGGAAAGATAAAGTTGGGCGCCCTTTGCCAAGTATATTGTTATGGTACTCTGTTACTTCCATTAAATTATCACAAGTATGTCTTTTGTGTTCTGGTTTAAAGTTGAGGTTGAAATGTTTTGCTTAGTGGGTCACCCTATACCGCTCTTAATATATCCTCTTCCTCAACTCTCTCATTCATCCCAAACCCCATGCCACTGCTATGATCCCCAAAATAACCCTTTTTAGATCATTACCTCCTCTACCCCTCCTTGCATCATCTCATACTTCTTTTACTATACTGATCTCCCAAAACAAGCCTTTCTAAACCCTTCCCTCTGACTCTTCCCCCTCCAACCTCCCTTTTACTCATCCCAAGCCTCCTCCTACTGCTATGAGCTAAAAAAAAAACACCAAAATTTCTAAATCCTTTTTTCTTCTATCCCTTCACTATCCTTTTCACTCCAAATAGTAGACTAACATGTGCACCACTCAAATTAATTTCATATTTCACTATTCTAATTCACCACTAATCCTTTATGGGTTTAAATCCCAGCAATGACGCTCTGCATTTTGGACACTGTGCCACCTATCAGCCAGGTCCGTCCATTACTTAAGCCCTGCACCTGGTTACGCAATGACTGATCACCCTACATAGAGACTCAACCAGCAGCATCGGACCCGGTATGGCGGACCTGCCGCATCGCACCACTGCACGGAGCCGTGACAGACTGCAGCACACCCTGCAGTCTGCAGTGGTTTAGAGTGCCATAGCTCTTTTGCTTGAATGCCCTGCATGGTCGTGACCATCCCATGCAGTGAGACACCGTCACCGCCTGCATACCAGTGCCGTCACAGGTCAGCTGACGACCCGCAACCCCAGTCTGCACATGAGCGGACACAGCTCACTGCACCACCAACTCGCGGGATTACCACCAGAGGCATCACCACAACCAGCCCCAGCACCACCCGCCTGTGTAACTATACTGAATCCACGCTACCCCGGGCACCAGGGATCCAAACAGAAAAATCGCCTGGTCAGCGCAAGCTTCCCCACAACTGACCACCTCATCGCCGATGGTTATTGGGATCACATAATAGTTGCCAAGTCCGGCCTGCTAGCCTGTGTGCATTATATATCTGGATGCAGTGTCAGAAGCAGCAAAATACCAGTCTAGTGGCACACTATGCTAAGCACAGATTTTCAGTTTACGCATTAAGTGAAAGCATGGCATGGGGCACTTTTACCAACAAAAAAAAAAAAACATTTGTTTGTGAACAAATGTTTTTTTGGGGTAAAAGCGCCCCATGCCATGCTTTCACTTTAATGGTGGCCATGCACCTTTCTTTAGACCCGGCTCGCTGTAACCTGAATACTGCGAGCAGCGTCTAAAGAAAGGGGGGCGGCCATTAGGAAGGTGGTCTCACATTTGCGAGAGTTTGAGCTATTGGCATTAGAAATTACAATGCATTTTATATATGTGTTGGTTTTGAAAACACATAAATAAAATGCATTGTCATTTACAATACCAATGGCTTAAGCTCTCGCAAATGCGAGACCTATTGCATTGCAAATGCTTGCTTTTATATTCTATTGATGTTACTAAGTGCATTTGACTGTAAAATACATATGTGCACTCATAGAGTAAACAGATATGTAATATAGTGCCAACAGCTATCATATTGAGTAGTTTTTCAGTCGCTAATGTCTTGGAATTTAAAGACAAAATGAGACTATGTGTTATCCTGTAAATTGCCTTTTCATGCAATTTCTATGTTAATTGTAGTAGTGCCACAATGCATTTCAGTAGATGCCACAACCTGCACTTTACTTGAGTGTGAATCTGCAACATTTTAATAAGGACTTTTAAAAACAAGGTTAACAAATTGCTACCTTTTTCACATAAATCAGATACATTTGATAAATGTTTCTTGTGTGAATTTAAGCTCCCACCGGGTATCTTTGCCTGTATACCTAGCTAGCTCACAGTGCCACTGTAAACTCCTCTTACCAAGGAGAGAATAGTTCTTGGCAACTATCGAACATGACAACCCTGTCCCATCAGGGATTGTGGAAACAGTACAGTACTTTTCGCTCAGTCACTCGTGCTCACTTTGTCTCAGAGAGAGATACACAATAAACAGTGGGGATGTTTTCAATAAGCATTTATTGAACCAGCGTCATTCTAGTGTAAACTAGGTGTGCTGAAACAACCATAAGACAGAAACAGATATAAATGATTATAAGCACCAATAGAGTAAATAGATGGTAGATTTCTACCATTTGCTAAAACAATGGATACAGGTAGGTATATAAATACATGACAGTAATAATGCATACTCCTACAATGCAACCCTAACTAGATGTACCTAAGTGTACCTAGCATGTATGTAGGTGTAGAGCCAAGAATCCCCCTAGACTGAAGCCAACCTCATTACCTGAAGTGAGAGACTGTGGGACCCGTCTTGGTCTCGAGATGGACACCCTGCGAGGGATGTCAGACCACTGCAAGGTGGAGTGTCTGCGTGCAGGCACCTCAGCGTCTCGAGTCAGTGTGTCAGCATGGAAGTCTTTCTCCTCTTCCTGCCTTGCCAAAGATATGGTGTATATATACCCAAAAGGTACCCTTAGGGGATTCTACCTTTCTGTGTCATGTCGGTCGAGGATGATGAAAGGGATGACGCTTATACATAGTTATTATGCAGAAGATGGTCATCCTGCTATGATTCTGTGAATCTTCATGCATAATTAATGAGGTGAGTTTTCGGGGGAAACCACATGACATTTTATGCAGTGTTTAAGTAGGTAAAAGGTCAATACCAAAACCCGTTATGTAGTGTAATGGTACGGTAAATGTAGGTGAAGGGTCAGGAGACTACTCAGGCCTCTATTGGGGTACTGTATGAAACATAACCACTTCACTGATGACATCACTGATGACATCATCCATCAAGTATGTTTTCGAAAGGTTTATATGTTAAGTATATATAGTAAACTACTACATTACTTAAATTACTATAGTTTGTGTCCTAATAATGAGTGATACTATTTCTAACATATATTATGTGAGTGGCTGTATGACTGTGTGTATCCATGTGTGAGTGGGTGTCTGAGTGGCTGTATGGGTGTGTGAGTGGCTATAGGGTGAGTGAGTGGCTGTGTGACTAGCTGTATGGGTGAGTGAGTGGCTGTGTGAATGGCTGTATAAGTAAGTGGATGTGTGAGTGGCTGTATGTGTGAGTGAGTGGGTCTGTGAGTGGCTGTACAGGTGGGTGAGTGGGTGTCAGTGGCTGTTTCGGTGTGTTATGTGTGTGTGTGTGAGTGACTGTATTGGTGAATGTGTGGGTGTGTCAGGTGTGTATGGGTGAGTGTGTGGGTATGTGAGAGGCATGTACAGGTTAGTGATGGGGTATGTGAATGGCTATATTGATGAGTGACTGGGTGCATAAATGTTATATGGGTGAGTGAGCAGGTGTGAGTGACTGTATGGATGAGTGAGTGGGTGTATGAGTAGCTGTATTGGTGACTGACTCAGTGTGTGAGTGGCTGCATGGGTATATGAGAGGGTGTATAAGTGTTTGCATGTCTAAGTAACTTGATGTGTCAGTGGCTGTACTGGTGTGTGAGTGGGTGCAAGAGTGGTTATATGGGTGAGTTAGTAGTTGTGTGAGGGGCTGTATAAGTGAGTAAATCTGTGAGGGGCTCTATGGATCAGTGAGTGGGTTTTTTGAATATTTGTCTGGGTCTATGAATAGGCACGTGAGTGGTTGTGTGGCTATGTGTGTGGACATATGAGAGGTTGTATGGGTGTGTGAGTAGTTCTATGAATGATGTCATCAGTGATGTCATTTGAAATGTCATGAGTGAAGATCCTCCCTCAATCTGGGCTGAGGCAACGGTAACCCTAATCTTGAAACCCAACAAAGACCCTCTCGCGGTAGATTCCTATAGGCCTATATCTTTGTTGAATACAGATTATAAGGTCTTTGCAGGGATCTTGGCTGCCAGGGTAGCCAAGATTATAAAAAGCATTATACATAGTGATCAGAGAGGTTTCATACCTGGGAGGCAACTTAACGAGTTAACCTTTGTAATGCTTGGGGTAGTGGACTTGGCAGAAACTTATAATCTACCAGTAATAGTCGTGGCAGTGGACGCCGCTAAGGCCTTTGACCAAGTCCACTGGCCTTATTTATGGGAGACTCTAAAGACCTTTGGTTTTCCAAATAATATAATAAACGCTGTCAAACTCCTGTATCGTCTACCTAGAGCAAGGGTGCTTGTAAACGGAGAGCTAACCAAGTGGCTTAATATAACGCGTGGAACAAGACAGGGGTGTCCCTTATCCCCGCTTCTATTCAATTTGTATATCGAACCGCTAGCGGCATGGATTAGAAAAGACGATACCATCGTACAGTTCAGATATGGAAATCTAGAGATAAAATTAGCTTTAAATGCTGATGGTCTTATAATGTATACTTTGAACCCCGAGAGAGCTATCCCAACTTTAATGGCCAAAGCTGCAGCTTTTGGAAAGATATCAGGATATAAGGTAAATAGAAATAAGACAGAAATCATGGAATGGAACCAACCAAAACAAAACCTGGGGGCAAAAGCGCATATGCGTTACCTTGGTATTATAATTACTCAGAAATTAGTAGAAGTGACTACTGTGAATTGGAGGAGGATTAGCCAGGAGGTAGGGAGATTGCTTGTTAGGTGGGCAAACCTTCCCCTAAGTCTGTATGGTAGGGTAAATCTTATCAAAATGATTATTTTGCCTAAAGTTACCTTTCTTTTTAATTCTATACCATTACTATTTGATAAAAGGGAGATTGCTAAACTACAAGGAAAGATTGGTAGCTTCATATGGGCCTCGAAGGGCTCTCGTATATCTTGGAAAAGATTAAGGAGGAGGTTGGTGAAGGGAGGGCTGGCACTACCTGATTTGATGATATATGGGCATGCTTTTTACTTTAAGAATTGTCGGATGCTGTTAAATAAAGCTGACAGTACAGCAATAGGAATCCTCTTTGGGTCAATGCTTAGTGAGTTGAGAGAGGGGCAAGAGCAATTTTTATTTAAGTTTGGGGACCCGAAGTTCTTTAAGAAAGTGAGATTGAAGATTTTATTAGAAGCATTGAAAGCATGGGTCTACATTCGAAAGAAGCTAGGAATATCATACTACACATCTAGGGCCCCGATATGGGAATCACCAGGAACTCCGGAGTGCTTGAAAGACTCACTTAGCCTCCCTTTGAAGAACGCGGGTATTTCTTGCTGGGGAGACTTGAAGATGGGAACTGAGTTAGTTGGCTGGGAAACTCTGAGTTTATGTACAGGGGGCCAACTAACCCGATTCAAGTACTATCAACTTTCTGCGTGGTGGGCAAGTCAAGACTGGTATGAGGAGGAAGATGATACCTGGTTGGATCAAGCAACAAAAATTGGTAGTGTCAAGAAGGAGGTTGCATTGTGGTATGGTATTTTAGTAAATGTAGATGATGAGTTGGATAATGACATTAAAAAGCTCTGGGGAAGTGATTTGATAAATACAAACCTGAGTGAAGCTTGGTTGGGCTCTTTTGCAATGCTTCGGGAGACAGTTAAACCTGCTTATTTTAAACGAAATCATCTTTTTACTGTCTACAGGGTGTATTGGTCCCCAGCAAGATTGGCAAAATTCTCAGGAATACACTATGCATGTCCTAGATGTAAAGGTCCCTCAGCAGACGACTTCCATATGTTTCTAACATGTTCAGAGATTAAGAAATTTTGGTGTGAAGTCTGTGAATTTTTGAAGGAAGTTACGGGTATACAGGTGAGGGTAAGTCCCCTACTAGTATTCTTTGGACTATGTCAAGATAGTCCCACCTGTATCAATAAGTCGGATGCAAGATTAATTTTCTATGTGATTTTATTGGGGAGACGGGAGATTTGCAAATCAAGGAAATCCTGTGTTCCACCTCTCTTCTTGGAATGTAAAAAGAATGTTATAGTTATAAGCCAACAAGATATAGCATGCGATCCCAGCAGTTTGAAAAAGGTATGGGCTAAGCTTTTGGATTGGATTCAAAAACCTGGGGTCCAATGATTAAGCCAATGATTTGCTGTCGGTCCTGTCCCCTTCTGTGTTACGGGCACACCAGTGAAGGGTGGAAGTGGAAGCAGCTTTCTATTCTTGAGTGGAATGACTCCAACCCGGCCTGGTTCGCCAGAGATGGGAAGGGAGTATTGCCAACAAGTGAATTGGCAGAATGAGGACACAAAAAAAAAAAGATTTTTAAAAAACAAAACAAAAATGAGTGATGTCACTGACCATGTCATGAGTGATGTAATATGTGAGGTCATAAGCAGTGCATTGCGGGCCGTAAGTAATAGTTAGCTCAGGTAACTATAACTGCTGAATTTCTCTGGTTTTGTACGAGTGAAATCTGAGCCTAACTATAACACCCCTGTAACCTTTGTTTTTTTCAGTGAATTTCTAAGGTTTTTTTCAATTCTACTTTAGTGTCCCAGTAACTTTTCTTTTTTTCTGTGAATTGCTGTTTTTTTAAATTCTATTTCCTAAACATAACTTCCCTGTAACCTTTGTTTTTTTAAGTGCATTTCTAGGGTTTTTATTTTTATTTCCTAACTGTAGCCTGTAACTTTTGAGATTGAGTGTGTGACTGAGTGCATGAGTGTCTGAGTGGGTGTGTGAATGTCTCAATGGGTGTGTGAGTGTCTGTATGGGTCTGGGAGTGACTGCATAGGTTTCTCACTGGGTGTGTGAGTGGGCGCATGAGTGTCTGAGTAGGTCAGTGAGTGGGTGTGTGACTCTCCTAGTGGGTCTGTGAGTGGGTGTGTGAGTGTCTAAGTGAGTCTATGAGTGAGTGTGTGACTGTGTCAGTGGGTCTGTGAGTGGGTGTGTGTGTGTAATAGTGGGTTTGTGAGTGGGTGTCAGTGTCAGAATACATCTTTGATTGGCAGCATGACTCTCTGAGTGGGTCTGTGAGTGGGTGTGTCATTGTCTCAGTGGGTCTGTGACTGGTTGCATGAGTGTCTGAATGGGTGTGTGAGTGGCTGAAGAAGTGGCTGAATGGGTCTTTGAGTGACTGCGAAGTCTCAGAGATGGTCTGTGAGTGAGTCTGTGTGATCAAATGGGGGAAGGGCCAATTTTGGCCTCAGGGAATACATCCCCTGGAGCCCGGACATACACAAATAAGGGAGGGGGGCCAGAAGCCCCCTATCCAGGCTGATTTCAGCCCCGGGGATCCCATGCCCTGAGGCCCGGCCATTAACAAACGGTGGGAGGGGGGGCTATGATTTTGGCCCCAGGGACCCCATACCCCAGGGCTCGGCTATTAACAAATTGGGAAAAGGGCCAGGCCCCCATCCCCAGGCTGATTTTGGCCCCAGGGAACCCATCTCCAGGGCTCGGCCTTTTGTTTTTAATAGGGGAGGGGGCCATGTGGCCCCTCCCCCAGCTGATTTCAGTCCCAGGGACCCCATCCCCTGGGGCCCAGCCATTACCAAATGGGGGAAGGGGCCAGGCGGCCTCCCCTCCCTGGCCAATTTGGCCCTGGGAACACCATCCCCCGGGACGCAGCCATTTGTCCTGGGTTCCCCCAGGGCCCCCACTGTTCTATGGGACCGCGGGGATAGCATCAAGGCCCCCACGGTCCCTGTTGGCTCCCCGCCTACTGCAGGAGCCATCATCGCTTTCACACACTAAACATGCAGCCTGTGTGTGAAAGTATTCCTACCCTGCCCCTTCTCTTTTCTTTTTTACGTTTTTTGGTGGGACTTGGCTGAAACCGAGTCTCAAGATGGCTGCCAACACTTCCTGGTTGAACTGTTGACAGCCCATCGCATTTCAGCACAGGGACTATAGGATACTCAGAGGATCTGCATCCCTATATATATATATAAATTTACATTCCCTTTAATACCTTAAAAACTACTGAATGGTTGTACACCAAATAACAAAAAGGGTTCTTTCTGAACGAAGACCTACCTTTTCCCCAAATTTGGTGTAATTCTGTCCAGTGGTTTGGGTTGTAGCCACAACTAAAATCTCTATGGGAATTAACATGGGTAACACATTATTTTTGGCCAACCCTTTTCTCGGCCCCTGCTTGATGGATCACCCCAAAACTCTTACTATGCCCCGGGGACCACCACCTCCCCGGGGCTTAATTTTAAAAGAAATGCGGCGGTTGCCTGTTCGGCAACCCCCGGTGCCCTGGGACCGCCACCTCCTCAGGGCAAAATGTGAAGTTAAAGTGGGGGGGCCCGCGTGGCCCTCCTTGCAGCCCCAGGGACCGCAACCTCCCCAGGGCAAAATGAAACATTAATGCGGGGTGCTGCATGGCCCTCCCTGCAGCCCTAGGGACTGCCACCTCCCCAGGGCAACTCTCTACAACTAAAGACGGGGGCCCCCCACAATCCCAGAGACCATCATCTCCCCGGGGCTGTGTAGTGCAAAGGAGGGGGGCCATGCGCCCCCCTCCTGGAGCCATAGATGGCCCTGGGGACCGCCACTCCCTAGGGCCAGCTCCTGCTATGTCCTGGGGTGCCACCCCCGGGACATAGCTGTTTGCTATGGATTTGCGGGTAAGCAAACTGTGCTCTGCTTTGAACAAGCAAGAGAATTTTGCTATCGCTTGCTCAAAGTGGAGCTCAATTGCTTTGACAGAGAGGAAGCTGCATGTTCAGCAGCTCCATCTCTGTCAAAGCAATGCCTGCCCCGTAGGAGACGGGGAGCTGGCAGGGACCGTGGGGGCCTTGAGGCACCCCCCACAGTCCCCAACAGCGTGGGTGCCCTGGGTGAGACCAGGGCACCCCCAATTTAGGCTGGGCCTTGGGAGATCAGGGCCCGGGGTCCAAAATCGGCCCGGGAGGGGGAGCCGCTCGCCCCCCTCCTTTTAAGTTATTAAATAAAAAAGATTTTAAAAGGCCTGGTCCCGGATGAGGGGGTCCCCGGGGCTGAAATTGGCCCAGGGAGGAGGGCCACGAGTCCCCCTCCCCCATTCAAAATTGGCCTGGCTCCAGGGAATAGGGTCCCCGGGGCTGAAATTGGCCCAGGGAAGGAGAGCCACGTGGCCTCTCTTACTGAATAAATGAAAAATTTTAAAAATGTAAAAAGACAGGCAAGCCACCGGAGGCCACACCCTCTTTCTCCACCACTTTGCAAATGCACCTCCTGGCGCACTGCCGGTTGGGGGATGAAGTCCCATTGCATGCGACGGGTCCTTGGGGGCTAACAAGCCCTCCTGTTACCTCCAGTAAGTCCCACACAGAGGGATTGCTGAGAGGTCTTCAGGGGCCATGCCCCTTTCTCCACCTTTCTGCAAACTTGCCTCCTGGCACACTGCAGCTTGGGGGATGAAGTCCCCTTGGCTCTAGAGTGTCCTTAGGGACCAACAAACCCACCTGTTACGTCCAGTAAGTCCAACACAGCGGAATTGCTGAGAGGTCTTCGGAGGCCATGCTCCTTTTCCCCGCCACTCTACAAATGCGCCTCCTGGTGCACTGCTGGTTGAGAGTGAAGTCCTCTTGGATGCTGAGGGTTCTTGGGGGCGCAGAAGCCCTCCTGCTACCTCCAGTAAGTCTGACACAACAGGATTCCTGAGAGTTGATCCGAGGCTCGCCCCCTTTCTCCACCACTCTGCAAACACGACTACTAGTTAAAAAATCATAGAAATTCATGTAAGGGGACATTATAGTTAGGAAGTAGATTTTGAAAGCCCTTAGAAATTCACTTTAAAGAAACCAAAGGTTACAAGGTCATTATAAAATAACAAAGGTTAGGCTTTAATTTCATTTGTACAAAACCAGAGAAATTCAGCAGTTATAGTTACCTGAGCTATAAATATAACTTAAGCTCTGCTTATGACCTCACATATTACTTCACTCATGACATGTCAGTGACATCACAAATGACAGTGACTAGTGTTTTGCACTTTACTTTTTCTGGCACTTTTTGTGTAAAATCTTTAAAAATGCATATATCTGGTGTCCCTTATTGGAGCTTTGTTGCTTTGGTGTCATTTTACTCATTAAATTTTTCGCTATTTATCTAAATTCGTTCTGGGATTTCTATTGTGTTGTGTTTTGACTTTTTAACTGTTTTGTTACTGTTAAATACTTTACAAATGTTCATAAGTTAAGCCTGTCTCTCTGTGCAATAGCTACTAAGGGGTTGAGCGTAGGTTTAAATTATTGGAAATTAGTTTTACTTTAACACATTGTGGCTTTATTCCTTGTGGTTGGGCAGAATCCTATCCACCCCAAGTAGTATTCCACTTTCTTACTGACTAGTTTTGCTTCTTTTGGTTTGCAGAGGCATCACATTGGAAACTCCTTTGGATGATTTCTGGTATATCACCCTCTGCAAGTTGAACTACTTGCTCTGTTTAGATTAGTGATTTGCTAAAGCAACAGATGAACGGAGTTGTTGTACTAACCTCGGGATCCTCAGCAGAACTTTGAAGACATTTTAACAAAATGGCTAAAACAGATTTTGTCATCACTGCTTTCACTGTACACTGTGCAAATGCCTCAGCTGGGAATCTTGAAAATCGCACCTTACCATCAAAGAATAGATAACACAGTTTCTCTTTCTATGCTACAGTAAACATAGGCAGTATTGATGATTCTGATACTCAAACATTCAGTACGAGTATTTGAACAGTCAAATTAGTATGAAAAACAGAACACAAAGGGTATGGAGGAAGCATGATGATATTTCATGTGTGAGCTGCAGTTAAACTATAAAAACGCCTTTGGAAATGCCCCATGGATACCCCAAATGTCAGGTTGGATCTGTTCCTCAGGGCCCTACTTGCTGCGGTCCTCACTGGATTCTGCCATGACATTTTTAGTGTCCTTCCCCCACTAGGGAGGTCTGTCCAGAAAGCAATGGACAATAGAAGCTGTGGTTGGTTAAAAAAAAAAAACGTTGAAACAGAAACAGGCTCCATCCTGTGAATGCCTGGAAATCCCAAGAGTGCATGCTACAACTGAATCTTCAGTTTTGTAGTTATAAACGGATTGCAAATTGAGACACAAGCCATAGGACCCAACGAAACTTCAAGCGGCTACAGTTGATATTAAAATTGTTTCCAGGATCCTAATTCCGTTATTTCCACAGAAGTGGCAACCTGGTACAACTAGCAGTTGCAGCTGCTACCGACCAGGGGTGGTGGGGAGGGAGACGGAGGGAGGGGAGGACAATTATAATAAAAAAAATGCACTTACCTTTTCTCTGCCGATTGCAGCCGCCGCCTCTTCATTTTCCGTCCTCCTCTCCACCTGCCAGAAAGCACCCAGCCTGCCGGAATCCCCTAACGAAACCCCAACGCTGCTTTAGCAGCATTGTGATTGGTCTGAGCGTCGTGGTTGAGCGCTCAGACAGGGGCTGGCAGGCTCTGCATGCTCTCCACCCAGGCTGTAATGTAGGCTGGGTGAAGAACATGCAAAGTGAGCATGACGCTTTGGCCGGCCCGAGAGGGCCGGTCAAAACGTCTTGTACACTGTAGGTGCAGCCCCCACTCCTTCCCCTGAGACGCGCGGGGAGCCCAGTCCCGCCCCCCTGGTTTCAGCGGAAAGCTGAATGCAAAAAACAGAATGATAATAACGAATAATAATGAACCAGTGGGGCAACACTCCTCCGCCTTAGCTGAGGAGCTGCCTCTGGCAACTATTGCAATATAGCTGGGCAGCAAGTGAAATCTCCTGACTGACTATTTTGAATTATTAAAGAACTGTTGTGCTCATCACAAAATTAGACAAACAGCGCCACCATGTGGTGGGCTGTCATAAGTGCCAACGTTGACAATGAAGTTGCCTATCCCTAGCACCGGCAACCATCGGCTCAAACTAAGTAAACTAAGCATTGAGTCAGCTATAAAACTCTCCATCTAACCTCATCAACTCATCTTGACATTAAATACGTCATGTTACCAAAATGTTTCTACTCTCTTGTCAACTTGGGGGGTAAACTGTAATCATAAACTCTCATAGTTCATGTTTAAAAGCAACCATGCCTCTGGCAAGGGTTCAAAGCAATAACAGATACTGTGTGCCGAATTGTCACAAACGTTGTATTTGCAATTGGAAATCTTAAATCCTGAGCCAAGGTGTGTGGATTTTTCAACCACAAATCGTACTTATGTTTGGGCAAGATCTGAAAATTTGGAGGATTTTCCATAGTTATCGGTTCATAGAGAGAGACAACAAACGGGGAGGTTAGAGCTGTGTCAAGCTGCGGAAATGCCTACAAAACCAACAGCGACAGAATTTCCTGGATATTTGGAAACATTTTTCGACCCTGGAACTAAATGTAAATCTACTCCTAAATAAAGTAGGAGCAGGTCTTTGTTTCGAGTGAGTAATTAATGTATGAAACAATCCAGGTGTAAAGGGACCGTTGGAAGAGTTTTGTCCACCTGATCAAATATTTTCCAAATGGAGAAAAAAATGAAACAAAATGTTACTTACACATATACAGCACTTGTCCTTATACTTCCAACTGTAAATTGCCCAAAACTCAAACACTGTGCATTGCTACTTTTAGTGTGGTTAGAAAAGATTGAAAATGCAACTGCTCCATGAGCAATCTTGAGGATTTTGTGGGTCCTATAAATATTGCATATCGTTTAAATCGCAGGAAAAAACCTAGAATATGTAGTTTTTGAACTTTAAAAAAAATACTTCGCAGACCTGTAACAATGAAATGGATGCTGAGTTTTTGAACATTTCGAAGGCTCTTAGCACTTGATTTAATGACATTGATCATCAGAGTTGTTGGTATTTGAGCCTTCTGTGATTTTGGTAATAGAAATAGAAACAGTGCACCAGTATTTCCTTATTACTACATACATTACTGAAAAGGCATAACAGGTGACACTGCAGCCCTGGGCTAACCTAGATCAACACACTGAGCATAGGTGTAAGCTCTTACTTTTGGAGCTCTCCCACAGGCCTGGGCACCAAGGACTTTAGCAGCGGCTCAGGTCGGGCGGATGCCTTTGGTGATGTTTTGGGGCTGGTATCAGAATCTCCGCTTTCCTCGTCTCCCATGGCTTTGATGTAGCTCCCGCTCCGCATTCTCCGGCACGGGATCTCCTCATCCTTATTGCCAGAAGGATACCCTCCCCACTCATCTTGAGGCACCTAGCACATTGAGAAAAAAACACACACACATTTTAAAATTCTTCGTAGCCTTGCATGCCCCAACACTGACATTCTAGTACTCAAGCCCCGCACACACCGAGAAATCAGAAACATAATGTATGGATTGTGCTTAAATGCCAAGTTGGTTGATGTTTTTCCACTGCTAATTTCAAACAAATCTTTAATACGAAAAGCTGTTTCAATCCAGCCAGCAATGGCAGAGTATCCACAGCAGCCTGTCTGAGAATATGCAAATATGTTAAATGCATGGTCTCTATTTTAATCATACAAGTAGCTTTACAGTGGCATAAATGCCTTTTTCATGAGCAGCAGCAAGCCGCTCTAAAAGGCACATTTACAGCCGCTGCAGCTGTTAATTGTGAATAATTATCTAAATGACCTACTTGCCCAACATGAAGAGAGCTGGTATTAAGATTATCTGGCAATCCTTCTTCCTGCACTACATGTCCTGCATTAGAAATCATCTAAGCAGTGAGTGGCTTTTATGCTATAAATGTAATTTATTTGTAAGTAAGTACCATGCAGCATCAGTCTGATGGTTGTGACAAGTGAAATATCCCTTCCGTCTCCCAGCTCATTATTTACTTCCCCTTCACGTCCGCATTCGGTGCAATTAGTGTGGGCGCCTACTAATAAATCAGGAAATGACACAGTTAACACTACATGGCGTGTACCCGGGTGCACCAATTAAAAACCATCTTCTATATACTCAATGGCATTTCACAGGCAGTGGCAGTGCGGCCACGGAGGCAGAGCCCGCCAATGTATTCAGACTATGCTGTGAGAGTGTTGCTGCTGACAAGGCCGCACAGACCACTTGGGCATTCTGGAATTTCCCTGAGCTATTTACTAAGGATCTGCCTGCAAGGGCTCATGGGCGGCCTAGACCCAGCCCTGAAAGCACCATCATCATTTTAAACTCATAACTCACTAAAAGTAATGGACATCATAAACTGGTGCATAATTTAAAACTGATGGTATTTTTCTTGTGATAGGATTTAGCAGGAGCATATATCGTAATTATAATTGTATTTGCAATTATATAGCGATTACGACCTCTGACAAGGCATTGAAGGGCTTTACACCGGCAGCATGCTGCTCCAGCACCCAAGGCCAATGGTTGATTCAGTGTCATTTGTTACTGTTGGATTTTAGGATTACTCTTGTGTGTTCAAGCAAACCATCCCATGAATTCACTCCACATTTCTCTGTGGAAGAGTTAATTAATAGGAGTTAGGTGTTATTATTGTGGGAGATAGTGCGGATGTTTGGTGGGGTTAATAGATGAGCTAGAGATTAGGGGCCCTATTTACGAGAAACTAAACGCAGCACGGTGCCGCAAGTCATTTTGTTGCGCAACCATGCGTTAGTTTTGAAGCACAAGGACGCAACATATTTAACACAATATGTCGCATCTCTGTGCTTTTCCCTGCGCTGGCGCACAAACTGCTGAAATGCGCGGGGGCAGGCACCCTTGCACCATGGTGCAAGGAAGGATGCCTGCATCATTGGGAGATTGTTTTTGTGCTTGAAGGGGCACCTTCCTGCACAAAAACAATCAATTGAGGTGATTTCCTCTTTCAAAGAGGAAAAAAATGAGGAGAAATATAAACATTTCTACACGTTGTGCCTCGCTACACCACCCCTGGGGTGGCGTAGCATTCTGACGCATTTCCAGGTTTACGATTGCTTGTAAATCTGAAAATGCATCAGTGGACATAGGTGTTGCGTGGGAACACCCACAGCAACACCCATGTCACACCCCTAACACGCAAAGTGTTGGGTGAAAAGGGGCGATATTTACAAGCACGCGTAAAGCCACACAGGGTGGCATTATGTGTGTTTGTAAATATCACGGAGCAGGTTGTGCCGCTGGTGTGTCACGCAACGTGACGCACTTACGGCGCATGGGGCTTATAAATAAGCCCCTAGGTATTGTTAGGTTGCAGGGATATGACTTTTAAAATAGTAGTGGTTGTGATCTTAGAAATGAGTTGTGGGCAAATTGCAGAAATACATTTTAAAAGCAATATAAGTGACCTGGAGAAGGTTGTGCCTAGAGAGAAAACAAATGAAGGGGATGGTAAAGGAAGAAGAGGGTCAACTGAAAGAAAGGGGAGAGGGAACAATTAACATTTTTAAGTAAAATTAAAAGATCAGTTGCTCTATGCCTGATTTTATGAATAAAGAGGACGCTTTTTGAGACAGCTGGCAATATTGAGGATGCAAGCCTCTAGACAGAATCAACATTATTTGCAAGTAAAAATAGTGCTATATTTGGTACTTTTTATAGGCATTAGAATTGGGTAAACAGTCTGTATGGTTCTAGGCTTGCACTCGACCATCACTTCAGCAAGGAAAACTAGTCAACTCCGGGGTTGGAAGCTTAAAGTAATGGCTGGGCGCAAATCTTGAAAGAACATTCTGGAAATGCTAGAGTAGATGTCTACTCAGGTTTGGCTCATAGTATTAATTCTAAAGCAAAGCTGGATCAATTTTTCATGGCTCTGGTTTGACATGGTAGAAGATGGAGGGCGGGTACACCTTCCCTGGACAGTCCAAATGCATTGGCTGCAGGCTTATAGCTGGAGGGCGGAGACCCAGACACTGAAATTTAAAGAAGACGTTGTTAGCAAGAGGCTTCTGAATAGACTTTCTGTAGCACTACCCTTTGGTAGATGATTGGGGTGATGGGTGGAACAGCAGATTCTGTTGGACAAGGTGCAATGGACCCTTAGGGGAGACCCAGCCTTTTGTTTTCCTTGATCACTATTGGAAAGTGGATCATTAGTAGGGGCAAATGTATATCTGCCACTGGCAATGATGCCACTAAAATAGTGTAGGGCTCAGAATAGGTCTTATAAAATTATTCCCATGCTCAACCCTTGGTAGCTTGGCTGCGAGAAGGCAGGCTTAACTTCAAAGACAGGTATGTAAAGCATTTTAAACCAACTAATCTGTAAATAATTAAGACACAATGCACAATAAAAATCTAACACCAATGTATAAATATAGGAAATATTTTTATCTTTAAAATGACACCAAAACAACAAAACTCCAATGTAGGGAACCAGAGATATGAGTTTTTAAAGATTTAGCACTATATAGCACATAGAAACCTATAGCGCCTTATCGGGGCATCTGGTCGCGATAGACCGGGTCAAAGTCAAAGTTTCAGGCTGACCGCGATAGAGTCCTGGACGGCTACCACTTGCGGTAGGTCTCGGTCAAAGTTTTTACCTTCTGACTTAGAAACTTTTCTGGAGCTTTTCTTTCCGGAGTCTCTCGAAGCTCTCAGCCTGTCCGGATTCGGTGAGGGTTCGCCGGATTGCCTTGCGACGAGCTCCCGGTCAAACTTATGAAAGTTCAACCTCCGGAGTGTTCCAGCGGGACAAACCAAGGATCCAGGCCGACTTGCTGTTGAAGGCAGGTGGCTTGGCTTTCGTGGTTGCTCCCTGTCACCTTTCCTTCGTTCGGACTTAGAAACGTTTACGGAGCTTTTTCTCGCAGGGTCCCTCGATGCGCTTCACCAGGTCGGATTCGGTGAGGGTTCGCCGGCCTCGGATTTCGACTACTCCTGGTCAAACTCTGGAAGTAGGACCTACGGAGCTTTTCAGCGGGACATACCTGGACGGCAGGCCATCTCGCGGTTGAAGGCAGGCAGCTTGGCTGGCCAGGTTGAGTCGGTCCCCTTCTGGAGCTTTTTTCCAAAGTTGCTCACACTCACTCGAAGGGTCTGGAATCTCCATGATGTTCCTTGAAAGTTGAAGACTTCAGTTCCCACAATCCACTTGGACAAAACCCTTACAAATCCACTGGTAGTTCTCCAGGTTGAGGATTTTTGGTGGTGATGTTCCAGGTGAGCTCTGTTAACCTGTAGCTTGCAGGGAGTCCACTCTGTAGCCCTTTTACAGCAAGGTAGTCCACAGGGCTGTAGTTCTAGATAGTGCAGAAGGTGCAATCTTCAGAGTGCAGGCCTTAGGAAATGCACATCAAACTTCTCAGCATGGCCTGTCTTGTTTCTTAAGTTTCAAGCAGCAGATCTGAGAGGCTCTGCCACTCTCAGATACTTATTCCAAGTTCTGTGGGTCAAGTAGGAGGTCACTCCTGTCCAATGGGGTGTAGGGTACCGCCCCAAGGTATGACCACTTCCTGCAGAGTGTGGCACTATTTTGTCCCAGAGTGCACAAATTCTTCCAAATTTATAATGGTTGATTTTCCAGCAGGGAGAGAAGAGCTGGCTAAACACACCCCTAGGATGGCTAATCTCGATAGTCTCTCCCCCTTGCATCTGTTCATTCCTTCCTTAAGCTTAGCATCTGGCTATGTTCAAAAGAGTAGAGTTGTAAATTACACTGGTGTTTTCCCCTTCCCTTGTTCCATTGTTTACAACTCCTCCCCGTACTCTGGCATTCCTGTGTAACAGAACACTGCCCTCCCAGCAGAGCTGGTCAACCCCAGGGGCTCTTTATCACCTCTTCAAAGAAGCCTGGCTAATCCACTTAACTATGACGAATCAGGACAGATCACTGGAAGGCTGAATCTGGGCTTACAGACAAGAAAGTCTTATAACTTCTTGTCTGTACATTTTAGGAGAAATTCAACAATATCATATTGTTGAGTTTATTAATACCATTCTGGAAAGTCTTTGAATGGTATTTTTAGCCTTCTCCTATCAAGAGTTAGTAGTTAATACCTTCTTGCCATGTTAACCTATGTGGCAGGGGATTTGCAATGGGAAAAATGACTTGGGCCATTTTTCCAGCACCAGGGCTTATAAAAACATATTTTATAAGTTCTCTGCTTTTTATTCTTCATCTTACCCAGTTAGCCTTAGTCATTCAATCCTTTGGTTTTTTGCTGATATTCTATGCATATTGATACCCAAATCATCATTTCATTCAATGACAATCTGGTCTCTAACCAAGAAAATGTTTTTGACCTGCATGCAATCAGTTGCTTTCTGGATAAAGACAAATTCATTAAAACTTTATAGTGAAACATCAGGCATCCGCACCTTTAAGGGGCCTGGTACCATATACACTTCTCTTTGATGGCCTGTGGAGCTGGGCCAATCAACCACCATGGTTGCATCGATAAAAAAAATCTTGGATTAATTTTCCATCATCTTCTCTCCTTGTCTGGACAAACAGTGTGTTATCTACTTCCACTACATCCATATGCAACACAAAAGGCTGCATTTTCACCCCTGTCACTTCCGCAAGACTTTTGTACAGTCAATTATCTTCTCACAACCAGATTGCCCAAGTGTTCACTGCCTTGAACTTCCCACTTTTTGCATTTGGTACCCTTCAGATCATTAAGAACAGTGATTGGATTCTCATCTGAGGCTGCCCTAGATGCTGTAGCATTTCTATTAATCTTTCTGCTGATTCCAGCTACCAAACAATCTATCCAGTTGCCATTGTGGGGTGAATAAAAGGGCCCACTCACTCTTCTGCACTATATTATTCCTTCGGTTTATTCCAGAATCCTACGCTCTGTAACAGCCATGCTCTTCTGCCATCCTAAAATTAGGAGGGAACATATTGGAGGTAGATCCTTCTTTCTAGCTCCACAGGACTGGAAATGTATCAGTCTTGAGCTATGGTGCATCTTAAATCTTCTATAAAAAACCTATAATTGGTCTTTCCATACATTAGTATACTCTGTACCTTTCCCTTTGAAATTCCTTCGCGCCAGGATACACTATTGGTGTGGTATTTTCATTTATCTCTTTCAATAGAACAATAACTAAAGAAATGTGCATTATCTGCACCATTTGGCGTAATTCAACAAAACACCCTGAGGAAAGGGAAAGGTGAAGAATCCCAAATATCTTGTAAAAGTAGTTTGAAGACCTATTAGGTATCTGCTCCAGTGTGTTTCACAGTGCATCATTTGACACCAACAGTCCAAGAGACTAGAGCCATATATGCTACACACTAGTTATCCTGAACCAAAGAGTATTAAAATACATTTACCAGGCTGCCGCCCTGGGTCAGTCTGGTCATGCTCCCAAAGATAGTCCGATCACTGTCAAGTGCAGAATGACAATGGGCAGGCCTGGGCAAGCACAAGATGATGTGCACCTCTTCCCACAACAAATTATCCCAAACCTCAATGAGGGACAGTGAGGCCTGAGGAAATTGCTGCAGTACAGTTTGAATTAGCCTTGCGTTGGAGTTGAGAAGAAGGGGCAGTTTACAGGAAAAGGGGGTTGAAGAGGGGAGCTGACTGAGGAGTGAGTGCCTCATTCCATAGAGTACATCATCGCACACGGAGTGGTTAGCCAAGACTGGGGTGAATGTATGACATTGTTCTGCATTCTGTCCATTAATTGTTCTTTTTGCATTTGTCACCCTGAGTGGGACGGGTATGCCCAGATGTGGGTCCTGTGCTCTCCATGCCACTGGAGTCAAGCTATCCTGGCTGATGAGGGCTGAAAGTCCGAAACCGGTCCTAGGATTCTTGTTTCCAGTCCAGGGAGGACCTGGCCTGGCAGTTCGGGCTGGACTGTTCCCATTGGGCGCAGGGTCAAGACAGATTTGCATATGGCTGGGTCCAAACAGGAATGGCATGGTGAGCAAAAAAACGATGGATTTAGGCCCAGATCTCTGTACTGGGGTGAATGTATGAAATTGTTCTGAATTCTGTCCATCAATTGTTCTATTTGCATTAGCCAGTAATTGAGCCTAGGAGAGTGGGTGGCCAGTAGTTTTAGGAAGGCAAATCTTGTATTGGCGATTGGAAGGACCAAAAGTGTTTGGTTAGGTAGCCTGGGGCATGACTGGAGTAATTTATGGATGATGGACATGGTCGTTCAAGGGTCTTTCATTCAATTATCTCTTTAACCAAGATCCAGTGGATTTACCTGAGGGTAGGTGCAATTTGATTGTTACTTCTTAGGCTAAATTTGAGTCGAGCGACATGTGTCTGGACCCTTCGCAATTTGGCAAGTGTCTTCTCAGATATTAAGGACATGTGACTTAAAATCTTTAAAACTGCAAATCTCAGGGATTATGGGAGCTTTATTTTGAAAGTTAAGCACCACCTCCCTCAACCTATTCCACATTGCTAGATTTCTTTTCATTGTAAGGGAAAACTGCACTGAGTCTGCTATAATAAAGCCCTCTTGTTTTGTTGCTTTAATTTACTGCTTGTCTGTTTAGTGTCTGGCTCTCTGTTGCTTTTGGCAGTTGTTTTCCCTTTCTACACATTCTTGTCCCTTTTAGCCATCTCATCTTTATATCTTTAAGTTAGTTCAGCTCTTTTAATCTCTTAAAAATGAAGTTTGAGAGTAGTTGCTGGGTTTAGGCATTCAATTTGTGGGACTGGTTCAGCTTTTGGTCCAGCTCCTGCCTGCCAATAAATTAGCCAACCCACCTGTGTATGCATCTGTGCCATCTCATCCTCTTATTTTCTGCAATCAGTGCCTTCTGTTGTTTACTGGAGCATTTGCAGGTCACTCACTCAAACCAGCATGTAAACCTTTGTATTGATGCCCATGCCTGCTAAAACCAAATGCCTTAACCTTGAACTTCACTGGTGCAACTGGGGTACCGGGGAGTCACCTGAAGACCCACTGTATATCTATGAGGCAATTTGTCTTACAATTTTATTCATGCACTAATCTGGAAACATCAGTTTTGGAGAGATATAGGCCTAGCTTTTCAACCCAGTTTGACGTGTTGTATTTCCACACAATAGAGCTTTAAAATATTTGCACTTATTTTATTAGGGCTATTATTTGTATTTGTAGCCATCTCAGTGATATCCACATTAGAGAAGTAGCTTCTTGCAAAGCTGTTTTAACAATGCCAGAAAATGAATGGCCAGTTGACACTTCCTATGACGTCACTTCCTGTGACATTACATCTCATGCAAATTAGAGGGGCCTCGCATGTTCCTATCCTGCCCGGGGCCCCACAAATCCTAGGACCGGCCCTGTGCCTGAGGCTGCTCCCCACACAGTAAATGTGCAGCTCTCAGGCCCTTCCTGACCTTTTTGTAGAATGCACAGCTGCTTGTCTGCCCCGCCTCTGCACCTCGCATGCACTGATCACAAAGACAGGTACTGCACCTTCTGTTCCGTGGAACAAATAAGAGCCTATGACACAAACAAGTTTTGAAAAATATTTCCATGTGTACGGAGGCATACCATGGAGCACTTCAATATCTCATAATTAGCCCTTATTTGCCACATATAACTTAACACATGTATCCAATTTATTTGACACACTGTGCAGCAAGATGCACTGTTTACAATATTTTCTTCTAAACTTAGCTTTGGAAGGAACTTGTGAGGGAGGGAGAAGCTCATTCTCCACCCTCAGGGTGCAATGCGGGGATGGTTTGAACATGTTTGCAAGAGCTAGGCTTGCTTCCCAGTCTGCCTCTGGGTATGTACTGAAACTCCTACGAATAAATGCAATCAGCATCTCTAATAAGAATCAACAAATGTGCTATTTATTACCAATTGTTACTATGCATGTTAAAGAAGAGGATGGGTGCACACGTGCAGCTGGACAATTCGTTTAATCTTGGCAGCCTATCAGTTCTCCGAACGCAGCAACTTCATAATCACATGTCAAGATTTTATTGGATTCATTGGTGTAATAACAATAAGATCTTTAAACTATGACAAATGTGGCAGCATATGGAGACAGATTTATGAACAATGCACACATTATAAATCAAATCAGCATAATGTCCATGCTCACATGGTATGACATGCTGGGCTCACTGAAGACGTCATATAAGTCTCATGATCCTATCAGTCCTGTAAAGAGTTACACGTTTGTCTCTTACGTAAAATATACAGACAAATGACTCCATTCTGCCTCTATGCTTCCTCGGCCTTTTCAGAAGCAGCTGCCAGTTCACAGACAGCTAGTTGTGCTATTCTCTTTGATTTTATTGTGATGGAAGCACAATTTGTCCAAAACAGTAAAAAAAACATTTGTTTATCAAGATATTTGATATATTAAATAGGGACCAATGTAATAAAAAAGTCAGGGTCAGTCAGGCCTATAAGACTATCTGGCAGATTCAGATGGACCAGTCTGACAGGTCTGTGTTTGGGTTAGTTTTGTGGCAGTGTGTAGGCCACTTTTATGGGGTGATAAAACAGTGTGTGGTTGTGTCTGGTCCAGTGTTGTGAATACCTTAATATAACGACTAGGAGGCACTATTGGGCAGCACTGTGTTGGGGACAATAGGTTGCACTAGGCACCCTGACAAACGCGGTGTGGATGTCTCATATGGTATTCAGGAGCTGCACGTGTCATATCTGGTGTGCTGTGCATGTGATGCAGGTATAATTTGAAAATAAATCAAATGCTATCTGACCCACCATGGCAGCTGCAAACAAAACCTTCTCAAGCTTCCTTCTCTCCAACTCTATCCTGCTGCTTGTTCTCAGGTGCAGAATATGCCAATCACTACCCATTTCCAAATCCCAGGATATCCCTACCCTGCCACCTTATATCTATTTTTAATGTTTTTTCAAAGACTTGGGACTAACACTCAAGTCCTAAGATGGCTGCCGCCACATCTTTGTTGATCTCCTCTGGAGATCTGTCGGTTGTGCAGATCCTCCGTGGCATGAAATATATAAAGTGTGGGGGGTGTAATTGCTAAAAAACTACCGAAGGAATTTACACCCCATAACAAAAAGCATGCTTTCTGGACCAAGATCTAGCTTTCTGCCAAATTTGGTGTAATTCGGTTCAGCATTTTTTGCAGTATCGCTGTTTAAATTTCCTATGCAAAAATGAATGGGGAAAACACGTTTTGGGACTGCCTTCAGGATTCAGCTAGCAAAGGTTATCTGTGAACCACTTATTGGTCTTCATGAGATTACTCTTGCAAGTAGACAAGAGGGCAAGGAATCTGATGTACAAGAACATTTTTTGAGATGCACTTTTATTTCCTCAGGTGCCCCCAGGCAACTAAAGTTTAAGTGTCTGTGGAAGAAATATATTTTTTAAAGGACTTGCTTTCATTGGAGATGTTAATTACACTCTGGTCACATCTGGTTTACTGCTAGTAGCTAATAATAAGGAGGAGTTTAGTAATCATGGAAAATAGGTCAAGGCAATGTCCTCATGAGTGTATTCAGACATTGATGAGCTTGGAGAAACCAAGATTCTACATTTCTTCAATAATGTTTTGACTCTACAAGCTGAAAGAATCATCTACCCAGTCATTCAGTATTCAACAGACTATGCCAGCCTCCAGCTGTAATGGCATACTTCACTGATAGTAAAATGAACTGTGGCATAGCAAGGGTTTCATGGGCCATTGTGAAAGTAAATAATTCAAGCCAGCAACTGAACACCACACTTGACCATCTACCTCTCTAAAGCCTTGCCTCACCCATCTTATTGTTTTTCCTCCATCTTTTATGTCTTCTTTACCCTCTATCCAATGTTCTCTCTTCATCATATTTCTTCTTCTGCATCTGTTTCCTCTCATCTCATGTCCCACCCCTTCCCTCTGCCATACCTGTGTTTAGGATAGTAAAAGTGCCATGACTACAGACAAGCCAAGAAAAGGAATGAAAAAAAGATCAAATGTCCCACTTCCCACTGTCTTGTTTCTTTGGAATGCTTAGGCAGGGTTTTCATGCCTTTGGTGTTGTAGTCACAGGGGAGATATGTAAAAACTCGGATATACCTTTACAGGATGGTAAATATTAAAGGAAAGAAATGTGAAACTATTTTATTAAGTGTTTATGTAAATAAAGAAATTTCTGCACATTCATCAAAGTGTTAACAAGAAATTGTTCTAGTTTGGAGAAAACCATCATTAAAATAAACATACTGGCACCCCAACATACTTGACCATGTGGTGAACAGGGAGACACAACCCAGGCAATGCAGTGAATATTTGATATGGAAGTCCCACACATGGCAATAGAGTGTGCAATCCTAGCCTCACTCACAAAAAGACGGCCTTTCAATAGTAGTTGGAAGACCTGAAGAAGCAGTCTGCTTATAGCAAAACACTGGTTGGCTGTATCTGTACTGTATATCATTGATTTGTTTTCAATGATTGAAAAATATGGTTCTTGTGAATGTCATTATCAGTCAAATGAACTGTACAAGAAAATCAGAAACTAAAAGGTTGTTGACATTTTTTCAATAAAGAATTGAAGATAGAAATAATGATTTATAAATAATAAGTGAAGAAAAGTGAAAAAATATGTGTCTGGCTCCGTACGAATATATGAGGTTTGTCTTGAACAATGTTATGCTTCTGTTGTTGGCTTAATTGATAATGATAATGTAGCATTTTGCTTTGGCTGAAGCGATGAGCTGTTGCGCAGAAGGCCTTCAGTGTCAAGAGGACCTTGGAAGTTTTGTTTTTCTTTCCCATTTTCTTTCCTGTATGTGAAAGGATTGTTTATTGTAAGCAAGATCTTTAGAATTCCAGGGTGCTGAAGGCTTTGGCTTGCACATGCGTGTTGTAATTTGGTATGAGCATACAATTAGCATTCCAAAAACCTTTCTGAAGTTGTTTAGAATGGTGTTAATCGGGTAAGAGATTAAGTCCAGAATTAGGTTGTGTATGGTGAAGTCTTTGAAGTGATCTGAAAGTTTGGTCTTCTCTTTTGTGTTGACCTTGGTTTGTTGGTAGTAGGTTAAGCAAGGAGATAGTGATGGCAGAATGGTCAGTACAGTCCTAGTGTATGAGTATTTAGCATTGGTTTATTGGTGATGTTGAGACCACACGATCCGGGATGTAGCCTTTAGAATGTGCTGTTTGTGTGACATGCTGTACCATGTTGAGTGTGTCAATAAGGTTGAAGAGGGTGTCTCCAGCTTGTGTGAGCTTATATTGTCTGGAAGGTTGCAGTCACCGAAGAGGGTGGTGTGGGCATGTTGATGGAAATGGTGGTGAGGATATCTGAGAATTTATCAATGAAGTCGTTGTGCTGCCTCAGAGACATGTAAATGAGATGGACTGTGGCAGTCTAAGTTACAGAGAGAGAGGGAAATGTCATGTCAGCAGCTCCAAGGAGTGGAGTGTTACTTGTTTGCCTAGTGTGCAGGACCAAGAAGAAATATGGATGACACCGAGGCCTCATCCCTTCTTATGTGCATGGTCCACACAATGGATGCAGTAGCCTGTGGGAAGAAGGATGTGTGAAGATGTAAGGGTGAACCATCCTTCTGTGATCAAGAGGGCGTTAAGCTTGTGATATGTGATGAGGTCTGGGATGTTTGGTGCCTGGAATACTGCAGAGCAAGCATTAATGAGTATGATTTGGACTATGCGTCTGGTGCTTTGAAGGTGTGTGGTAGTTAGTGGAATTAATATGAGGTTGGCTCTATGTGTTCAGTGAAAGCTATGTGAATATCTGGGATGTCTACGTCAGGGTGTGATCATGGGGATTGGCAGTATGGGGTGCTGAATGAGGCCATGTATATAATCTCATTGTGTGGGTGCCAGTGAAACAGGATTCTGGACCAAGGTTCTTTCAGGCCTATTAGAACAAAATAGGAAAGCCTTTTGCTGGGTACGCCTGGGTGATGGGACAAACTGAATAGTTGATTGAAGTAGTGAGAAGGCAAGAAGTGATGTCACTTCCTGTGCAGATGGATGATAGAAAAATGAAGTGCACTTGCTTGGCTTTTCTTTTAAAGTTGTTTTTGCTAGAAAACAGTGACGTCACTTCCTGTGCAGATGGATGTTGAGAAATCCAGTGATATCACTTCCTGCGCAGATGAATGATGGGATAACCCTAGGCCATGCTTTTACCCACTGCTGCTACTTACCATTTTCTAGAACAGGCAATTGCAGAACATGCAGACCACCCTTAGATCGATAAAAGTTTTAGGAGGTTTGGTTACTACAGGTCACTCCACTGTTCAGTTATCCCCTGCAGCCCGCACAATACTTTTTAAAGATCAAATCAACCCAAGGCTATGCCATCTAGTATACAGGCCATGCTATTTTCTTAAGATCGCCACCCCAGACTACATGGTTTGACTGCTATTTTTCAAGGACCATTGCACAAAGACAGCAATGACCTCTTCAACTCTGCCCTGAGTTGAATGGACAGGGCCTCATCAATAAGCATTCAGTGCAAAGAAATATTTCACAAAATTACTTATGAATATTGATGTTAATCCCCACCCCACTTCCTGAGTTGTATTTTTATTTACCTATGTGAGAGAGGATTGCCTGTTTAATGCTGGAAGACATGTAAGGAAGAATGTATGGCCTTTACCAGTCACACATGTGCTCTGTCTCTGCTTTCTACAATCTAAAATTACAAACATCAAATTTAGCAACTATTATAAGAAAAAAAACACTTTTCGGTACTGCAGGGTCGTGTGGTATACTTCTCTACATTGGAAAGAGGGACAGGGTGTTACATTGACCACCGAGTTACCTTGCCAGCTGTGTCTGCTTAGCAATCCTATCTATCTATTGATAAGCTGGCTTAGGAGGTTGAGGCAGGCTCTAAAAGGGTTACGGCACCTGATGTTCTTTGAGCATCCAGCACCTACTAGTATAATACATACAATATATTGATCAGTTTGTTAATCCAAATTTCTAAGAGAGCTGTGTGTAATATGCTCCTCACAAGTGTAAATATTCATAAAACATCTTGGTGGGCGAATCTCCTTGCTGCAAAGCCCTGTAGCCTGTTGATCACATTTTCAAATCCAGAAATCCGCCCCAAGAGCTCAACAAAAGGCAGATCTTATAACAATCAGAGTAGTTCCATTCAAAAATGTAGGCCTCATTTTTAGCGCCCATTTCTCAAAAGTGGACCAATACTGCATCTTGAAAATGCCCTTTACTACGAGAAGCTGTATTGGTAAGGGGGTGGGTGTCATAGATAGTCAAACAAAATCTAACACAACTCACCTACATGTTACAAAAAGATGCCTAATAATTCCATTGTAAGGGTTTTATTACTACAAGTCCTCTTTGTATTACTGAAAAATCAACTGACAACAACTGAACATCTGAAACCACTTTAGTTGCACTCGATGCTTTTCTGTGTATCCAAAGCAAGGGATTAAATGCCAGCTAGTGTAGTGGCTCTACATGAAGGATTCTTAGCATGATTTTCATTCAGACGTTCCATTGATTCATACTGCTGCCTTTCAGCATTTCATTTTCAATTTAATCCAATTCAGGGGGAGGCATAATGAAGCTTCTGGAGCAGCTGACGCATTACACCACCCTTACTGTAAGCTTTTGCCAACATAAAGAGCATCATTATTAAGACAATCACGTCCATCACTATTTCACAGGAGCAGATGCACATTTTGCAGCCCTTCCAGGAATCAATTATGCATAATGATAATTAAACATTTTCAGAAAGAGAACACAGTGGTTCCTACAGGAAAATGGCAGGCCTACTCTGTTTACAATGTGTGCTCTCCGCAGTCGCTGTGCTCAGTGTGGCTTAACGTTTACAGTAGTCATGTCTGATATTGGTAAAATGTAAAGTCAATTCAAGTTTATTGTATGATTACTTAAAACCATTACACAATACATAAATTAATAGCATAAAATAGAATAAGTGCACAATAGTGGGGGAGGGAAAAAAGTCTTAAAAAGACTGCTGCTCTCCAAAAGAGAATATAACTGACAATAAATAAAATATGGTGCATTAATAAAACAGAGTATCTTACTGTAAAGGACACAATGTCAGGTTTTTTTTTCTTCAAAAACCATAAAAACACGAAAGGGCATGTCAATGTATATAAATATCTTGACCTTACAGCACAAAGGGGTTTCTAAAGTGCGACAAATTAATTCCTTTGTAAACAGATACTGTTCCAAAAATGCACATTTATACCATAAAATGATTTGTTGGAGGGTAAACACAGCCGATGGCAGGGCAGGATCAGGTTAGGCATGGTTAACGTTCAAGCAGATTATAGATTCTAATATGTGAATTAACGGGCTGTGGTTGTGAAGTGCATAGAAGGTACAATTTACAATGCATCGGTTTGAGCACATTGCTGAGACCTTCTGGGTATATGTCTTCTAAAGTGCAAGTAAGTTCGGGAACAGGATCTCTAACTCCAGACCGTGCTGCACTGGAGGCTGTTCACTTTTAGTGCTGAGTCTGTTGGCAATGCACATTATTTACTGAACATTTTCAAAATTTTGCCATTTCAGTCACTGTTTCCCGGCAGTATAGAAGGGAGACCGCTTCCTTGGCCAAGTGGGTTCCATGCTGTAAGAAGATGGGCCTCAGTAGTGTTCGACGGACATGTGCTAAAGCTGGACAGAAAACTACAATATGTGCTAAGGATTCCCTTCTCCAATCACACAATCTACACCCGATAATGCTTCCAAGGGATTTCCACGATGGGTTCAATTCACTGATTGGAAGTGGAACCAATCTTGCATAAAAAATCAGTTTGAGAGCGAGTTTTCCCACTGCTTGTTGGAGATGTGGCTTTGATGTGTAATTCAGTTGCGACGCTGTTAAAGACTCATGCAGGGCTTTTGCTTGTAAGACTTCAATGTCCAACTCCTATGACCGGTTATACAGCTGTTTTCTTATTGCAGATTTGATACTGGTGTAATTGATCTTGTTTGCATCTGAGTTCTCTGTTTCAAATTGAAGACGTTCTTTGGCTGCCACAAGATTTTTGGACCAGGGGTTGTTGGAACTTGTCAGAATCCTTTTTATTACGGGCTTCATGGTGTTAGGAGGAGCAGCCGTTACCTGATAATAGAATTTTGTAAATGCTGGCAAATTTTCCAGGTTTTACTGTACCAGCCCAAATTCTAATCTGATCAGGGTGTAACTCATGTGAGCGGGAAGATGAAATATCTTATTGTAAGCTGAACACTGGATCTTTTCTAATGTGGTGCTGAGCATTCCTGGAAATGTCTGCTTGGCATAATTGAGTGCAGGGAGTAACTTGGCATGAACTACCCTGCGAATGGCAATGGTCGTTGGACTTTCAATCGTGTTGTTTAACTTGCATAAGGCGTATGTGACTATTTTTGCTTTACTTTTCATTTTATGTATATGCAGAGTTGGCCTACTAGATGCTCATATCCAAGCACCCAGGTAGTTGCAATGTTGAACACTGTCAAGCCCAATCCCCATCTGGTCAAACTTTTCTTAGGGTATCTCTCGAAGATAACAACTTTTGTTTTATTCCAGTTGGCCACAAGCTCATTCCTGAGATTGTACCTATTCAGGATGTTGAGGGCTTTTTGCAGACCGTTTTTTGTGTAATTGAGCAGCACTAGATCATCCGCATACTGCATAGGTGGAATCCTCTTGTTGCCAATTCTTGGTGTGACTAGAGTGGCTCCAGCTAGCGCCAAATCCAGGTCCACAGTATAAAGGTTAAATAACATTTGGGCCAGTACACAGTCCTGTTTTAGTCCTCAATCCGTGTTAATCTTAGCAGTTGCTTTCTCCCCTGTGAGTTTTACATGGACATGTAAGCTCGTAGCAGTTTAAGACAGATGTTCCACCTCTCAAGTTATGCCAAAAGATATTCTGGGAAACTCCATCAAAAGTAGCTGAGTAATCAATAAAGCATGCACACAGTGGGAGTGAGTTGTGAATTGCTGCTTGCTGGGCTAGATATGAGAGGACGACGATATTGTACAGTGTTGATGCTCCTGCGTGGAAGCCTGTTTGATAAAAGGGTAGGAGGCCCACTTCCCAAGGCCATTGTGCTAATTCCTTAAGTAATATTCTGGCATATGCCTTGGCCACATTGTCCAATAGCGCAATTTAGTGATAGTTTCTTGGATCAGTATTGGGGCCCTTCTTGAAGATGGGTTGGATGATGGATCCTCTCCATGGATCCAGGACATCTTCCTGGAGCCAGCATTCAGCGTACAGTGGCGCCAATGCAGAGGCCCAAAACTGCGTGTCCTTACCGAAAAATGAGCCTGGGAGCCCATTAGTTCCAGGGGCACCATCCCTTCTGATCTGTTTTAGATCCTAGTGGATTGCAGGTTCCCTTATGGGAGATAATACTTTCCTCTCTATGTCCCCTGCATCTGCTTATTTTTTGTCAACAACTTTGATCAAGGTGCATTGGTCCAGCGGCTCGCAGTAATGTACTTTAACGTGGGCAATCCAATCCATTGCTTGCACAGAGTTCCCCCTGCTTTTGACCCTGTGGCATATGGCATTGACGTACTGCCAAAATTGCTGATGTTTGTTTGAAGCAATCAAGTCAAAAATGTTGATCCATTAAGCCTCCTGCGCCTTCCTCTTGTGCTCCCACACCAGATGGTTGTGTTCCTGGGCCGCAGTATGTAGCTGCTCTTTGTGCGCTGGTGTTCAATTTCCTGTGAGCCATTTGTATGGCCCTTAAGTGCTGCGCCCTTTTCTTAAATTCCATTACTGTTCCTAGTGTGTAATTGTTTTTACATTTCGGTGAGTTCGGAAGCTTCCCTTGAAGTAATGTACGTAAATTGGAGGACAGTTTGGACCAGCCTGTATCTCACCCTGACTTTTGGGACAAGGTTGACCACCCTGCCCAGCTTGTTTTAAAAATTACGAACTTTCCTGTGGTCGTAGCAGTCCATTTAAACCTCCGCTCGAGTATGTAGTGTTCTTCGTCGCTATAATCCCTAAGGGGGCTGCAAAATAAGAAGTTCTGGCTGATATATCTAGTCCGACCTGTTAGGGTGGCGTGATCACTCTTGTTTCGTTGTATCACCTCATTGGAGGTGAGGCACTTGCTTAGACCCCAGGAAGACATAGTCAATAGTGGATTGATTGTTAAAAGAGGGGACGGCCATTGCTGTTAAATATTTTTTAAGAGGTTATTGCCTCACGGAAGTTGACACTGTATGTGTGCAGGAAGGTGTTGAACCTGGTTGTTTCGCTGCCGCATCCTCCTCCAGACAATGCATATCAAAATCACCCAGTAGCAGACATTCTGAGGTTGGATACTGTATTATTATGTTTTCTAGGTGCAGTATCATCTGGTCCAGTTTGTCCAAAGTGACCGTGCCATGAGTACTAAAATAAACATGGATTATTACTATGGTCAAATGGCCAGCTGGGCCCATTAAACCTTTTCGAATGCCTGCTTGAAACATTTCGGAGTGACTATTTATTTCTGTAAAAGTCAAGTTTGCTGAATGTCTAATGTAAGTTGAGAGGCCACCCAAGGGTCTCCTAAATAGATGTAGTTTTTTTGTGGGCTTGTGAAATTCTGCATAACCTGTTAGCAGCGTAGGGCTTAATGCCCTTGTCTCCAGTAAGCAAATGATTTGTGCTGTATGATGAAGTGCGAGCATACCCTTGCTGTGGAAAATCTTGCCAATACCAGCCACATTCCATGTTAATATATTGATGCTGTTATTTGACTTAACTTTTTGGTTCTCTTTGTGCTAGGAATAGGTTGGCTTTCTATGTGCCAGGCTTGTGGCAACCCAGTCCCAGTAGGCAGCGTCTGTTGTCTGCTGGATTGTGCTGCTATGAATGGAGATGGCCTGGTAGGCCAATTCCTGCCCGTTTAGTCTCCAGTGGATTTGAAAATTCTCATAGCTACTTGGATCCTCATGTCTTTTTGTTCTCTTTAACAGGCCCTTCTTCGGGCTGATCTTTAATGGCGCCCTCAGGATGTGTGGATATTTTTCTTCCTCCATTGGCCTGATGAGTATTCCCCATTCTGCAAACTGTGCTTTTTCCTTCTGGATCTTGCTAGAGGAGAAATCATTTTGGGAGTTTTATTCCCAAGCTGATACGGATTTCAAAATTATGTAGTAGCTCACTATGAAGGAAAATTAATGTTGGAAACTTGACAATGGTAGAGAATATAAACATTGCTCCTTAAATTAGCTAGAGTTCTGTGTGTCAGGCCATCAGCGGTTAGGCTCTACTGTACCAGGAATGCTCACTGTACCACAAATATTGGCCATAAATGCATGCAGATGTAAGCAAGACCGCTGCCTGAAGTGCTCAGTGTGAGTGAAGCAGTATTACATAAGTGCTACAGGGTGCAAACAGCATTTATGCCCCTTTTTGCGCACGTGGGGCCCTTCGTAATTGTAGCTAGATCACAGATTCTTATGTGGTCCATTCTGGAAAATGCATTACTTGGAAAGACGTGGAGCCTGTTTGTTTCCTTTTAATTTGTATACTAATAACTTGGAAAAGGCCCTTTTGAAAGTAAATACTGACTCACCTCAGGTGGGCAAGCGAAGTTTGCCTGTCCTTCTGTATGCTGATGATGCTGTCCTCATGGCGAGAACAGCGAGGGGTCTACAATGCTTATTCAATCAATCAATCAATCAATCAATCAATCAGGGAATTTTGAAGCGTACTACTCACCCATGAGGGTTTTAAGGCGCTGGGGGTGGAGCAGCTCCGGTTAGTCGAAGAGCCAGGTCTTGAGGGTCTTCCTAAAGATCTGCAGGGTGGGGGCGTGTCTGAGGTCGATCGGGAGCTCATTCCAGGTCTTGGGCGCGATGTAGGAGAAGGTTCTTCCACCCGTTCTTGCTCTGCGGATGCGCGGGTTCAGTGAGGGCGAGGTCGGCGGATCGGAGGTTTCTCTTGGGTATGTGGAAGGAGATTCTATCGTTGAGATATTGGGGGTCCGGTGCTGTGGAGGCATTTGTAGGTGTGGGTGAGTATCTTGAAAGTTACTCTCTTCTCGACGGGGAGCCAGTGGAGGTTTCGCAGGTGTTGGGTGATGTGTTCGCTTTTGATGGATGCTGAGGACGAGTCTGGCTGCGGTGTTCTGTATGGTCTGGAGTTTGTGGAGCAGTGACTTGTTGATCCCGGCGTAGAGGGCGTTTCCGTAGTCCAGTCTTCTGGTTATGAGTGCGTGGGTGACGGTCTTCCTTGATTCGGGTGGGATCCATTTGAAGGTCTTCCGAAGGATGTGGAGGGTGTTGAAACAGGTGGAGGCGACGGCGTTTACCTGTCGGGTCATGGAGAGGGAGGAGTTGAGTACGATGCCGACGTTCCAGGCATGGTCTGTGGGGGGGCAGCTGAGGACGGAATGCCACCAGGTGTTGTCCCATGCAGAGGGGGAGGGTCCAAGGGTTATTGAACTCCTTTGTACATTTTATGGAGGACTTGGACTTGTTGGTCAGTAACAGCATATCATTTATCATGCAGGTGGGCCAGCGTCCAGCTAAGCCTTGCACTTTTTTTGTGGGGGCTACGCCGGTCCCAAAGACCGATGTCTTTTCATACCTAGGAGTGGTGTTTGATGTAGCCCTGAATTGGCACCCCTTGACAAGTCAAAAGAAACGGGATTTTGCTAGGGCTATTGCGCCCGTTCTTAACTTTGCCTCCAGACTAGGAAGTAGACCAATCAGGCACTTTTGCAGATGTACTTTGTTCAGTGGGCCTAACTAGGTCCTTGTAGCTGGCCTGCACTCCATCGCAGTCAGCCTGAACTTGTGACTCTGTCCCAGTCTGGCCTGACCAGATACCCCCAATTGGCACTTTGTGCTTTTTCGTACTAATTTTACTCAAGCCTTTAAAGTTGAATATCTATGGTTTTACTGATTGGAGTTTTGTCATTTTAGTCTTGTTTTATTTATTACAAATCATTCTATTGTTTTGACTTGGTGTGGGATCTTTTTTCTGTGGTGGTTTTTGCTTTATTACTGTTTGAAGTGTTGCACAAATACTTTACACATTGCCTTTAAGTTAAGCCTGATTGTTCTGTGCCGGCCTAACAGGGGGTTGAGCACAGGTTAATTCAGAATTGGCTTGTCCCTCACTCTGACAAGGATTGTGGTTGCTGCTTGACCAGGCTCATACCTCAGTCAACCAACAACCCAATTTCTCACATTTAGAGCCTGTAAATTAAAGATTACTAGTACACCTGCAGCACTTGTTGTGCCACCCATTGCATCCTGAATGCAGTTTTAATCTGCCAATTCGACTTGGCAATATAACCCCCTTTCCATTTCTTAAACTCCCCTTTTATTGTGTATCCGTTACCACTAGTATAGGCCCTAGATAGCCCATAGGGCAGGTTGCATTGTAATTAAAAAGTTACTTTAGACCTCTCAGCCTTAGGGTGGTCTTCCCCCCAAAATGTTTGCCATCACCCCTCCTATTTTTGCTGATCTTGTTTTTGTACTGCCAAAAAGTGCACCTTTAATTTACTTGTAAGTCCCTATTAAAGTGGTACCCTTTTTCCCAGGGCCTGTAAATTAAATGCTACTAGTGGGCCTGTAGCACTAATTGTGCTACCCACTTAAGTAGCCCTTTAAAACATGTCTCAGGCCTGCCATTGCAACCTATGTGTGCAGTTATAAACTTCAATTGCACCTGGCAAAATAAGCCAAAACCTTCCTTTTTAATACATATAAGTCACCCCTATGGTGGGCTCTAAACAGCCCAGAGGGCAATGTAATGTGTATTAAAAACGTGGCACATGTACTTTTAAGTTTTACAATTCCTGGTAGTGAAAAACACTTACATTCATTTTCAATAATGCAAGGCTTACCTCTCCCATGGGATAACATTGGGTTAACTTATTACAGTTAATAAGTAATAACTTAAAATTGGGAGCAGGTAGGAATATTGAGTTGGTATCTGAAAAATTGTAATTTAAAGCCTTCTTTAATGATAAAGACAGATTTTAAGTCACATTTCTGCAAATGCCACTTTTAGAAAGTCGGCATTTTCTTGTCCAAGCCATGTGGTACCTGCTGCCTGCATTCTGGGTCACATGACTAGGTGTAGCTTGCAGTCGGTCTTTGTGTATTGCTTCTAGAGACAAAGGAGCATAGGCATTGGCAGGATGGACCATCTCCGACTTGATGAGGGGGAGGAGCTGTCACCTACCACACTTGGACATCTCACAGGCTCTGCCTGAGCACACCCACAAAGAGTTTGTCGCTAGTCTTTTGTGTTCCCGGATAAGCTGGGCCAGGGCAGAGAGGAAAGGGATGCTTGAGTTGAAACCTCCAGAACCTTCTCCGACTTCAAAGTGGGCACCAGGTATAAATAATTGATCCTCAGACCCAATTCTTCAGTAGACATCTGGGCCTTTGGAAGACTCAGAAGAAGGACTGCTGCGATGCTTTGCTGAAAGAAGGACTGCCACTCTGCTGACCTGCTGACCTGCTATGCTGCACTGCATCCATCCTGCCTGAGTGAGAAGGGATGGACTTGCATATTGAACCCAGGACCACCAGTGTGACTCCAAGGGCTAGTTGCTTAGCCTCCTGATCAGAGCCTCAGGGACAGAACAAGCTCCAACATCCAAGACTCTTCCACCTGTGAGTCCTGCCTCCCCAGATGTGCCACCCCAGTCCTGGACCCTTGGAAGTTGGTCTGAAGGTGCCCTGCCAGCCTGGCTGTGAACCCAGCAGAGTTGATGCAGTGCAATAAATCACCTTCTAAAACTCTGCATTGGAATCGTAGAGAGACACATTGCCTTACAAAACTCCACATCAGAACTTTTGCGTGATGCATCCTGAAATAGGGCTTCACATTGCAGCCTCATCAGAACCGCTGCTGTGTGATGCATCCTCAGTGCAGTTCTTCACATAGCAAGACCCTCATCGACGCCATCCTCAATGAGGATGCAGGGCTATGCATTGCACGCCCCGCAACTTCTTTCGAACTAGCCGGTGCGCGTTGCATCTTTGATGCAGGACTTCGCATCACAAGCCCCTCATGCATGGCATCCTCGCCAACGATGCACAACCTTGCATTGCAGCCTTGCAGCCTCATTGAAATTGCCACTACACGATGGATTCTGGACACAACCAGTATTTAAGATACTTTGTTCAACATGCCTAACTGGGTCCCTGTAGCCAGCCCGCCCACCACTGCAGTCAGCCTGAACTTGTGACTTTGTCCCTATCTGGCGTGACCAGATAACCACAGCTGACACTCTCAGCTTTTTGGCATGATTTTCACTTAGAATTTTGCAATTGTATATCTCCATTGCTAGTCATTAGGTTTTTGTCATTTTGGTATTAAATTATTGTTAGACTTGTCAGCCTTAGGGTGGTCTTACTCTTCCCCCCAGCTTTTTGCCTTACTCCTCCATCTTTTCTGACTTTGCTTTTGCTGACCTTATTACTCTGAGCACTTTACCACTACTAACCAGTACTAAATTGCATGTGCATTCGCCTCTAAACCTTGTAATATTGATTTATAACCCAGTGCCATATTTAATTTACTTATACGTCGCTAGTAATGTGGTACCATATGTACCCAGACCCTGTAAATTAGATGCTACTAGTGGGCCTGCAGCAGTGATTGCAGCACTGATTGTGCCCTTTAAACATGTCTTATGCCTGCCATTGCAGAGCCTCTGTATGCAGTTTAAACTACTATATCAACCTGCAAAATAAACCTTCCTTTTAATACATATGTCACCCTTAGGGTAGGCCCTGGACAGCCCAAAGGGCAGGGTGCAATGTATTTAAAAAGTAGGAAATGTCCTTTTAAGTTTTACATGTCCTTGTAAGAAAAAACTCTCAAATTAGTTTTTTCACTACTGCAAGGCCTATCTCTCCAATAGGATAACATTGGAGTTGCCTTACTACATTTTATATGTATAATTTCCAAATGGGAAGAGATAACCAGTTGAGGTTTGGTGTGTCTGGAATCACAATTGAAAATCCTAACTTATGGCAAAGTTGGCTTTTAAATTGTCATTCTGAAAATGCCAATTTTAGAAAGTTGGCATTTTTCTGCTTTATCCATTTAGGACCAGTAGCCTGTCTTTGGTCACATGACTGGGTGAGGCTGACAGTTGGGCCTTTTTGTATTCCTCCTAGACAGCCACGCACGTTAGGGAGCTAAGCTGTGCCTGGATGGGCCATCACTGGCAGGATGGGGAGGAGATGGGCACAGCTCCACTTACCCCTGAATATGCAGTGTCCTGCCATCCACACATAGGCCTGCATACCCCCTGTATTTAGTCAGGAGTCAACACAGAGAAGGCAGGATGCCGGGGGACTTCAATATGAAACCTCTACTTCAAAGGCATACCTGGGTATAAATACTAGACTTCAGACACCACCACTTCATTACAAGTCAGGACCTGTGGATACTCTGCCAGGAAGAAGGTCTGCTGTGCTGCTGAAGGACTGCCACTCTGCTGGACTGTACTCTGCTGAACTCCTGCTTTGCTGTGTTGAACTGCTGCCCTCTTGAAAGGATGAGAAGGACTGGACCTGCATCTCTTGAACCCAGAGTGACTCAAAGAGCTAGTTGGCTGACCTTATGATCTGAAGCCTCAGGGACCTAACACGTTTCCAACAACCTTGACTCTACACCTGAACTCCACCATCTGTAAGTCTATCCTGCCAAGTGTACCTGGACCCTTGGAAGTGGGCTTAAGGTGCTTTGCCAGACTCTGTGGACCCAACACAGCTCCTCTGCTGTGCGGTGCAACCACAAGCAGAATCGACACAGCTCTTCTGCTGCATGGATTGGACCCATCACAAAGACTTGCATCACTGCCACAACTTGCATCGTCTTTGGAAGTGCCGCTGCACAATGCATCCTTGATGCATCTCTCATCAACAGCAGGCTCAGCGACAATGGTGAACTCTGCAATGCAACCCTGACGCTCCTTGGAACCTATGCATCAACTCGCATGTGCAACACATCCCCAAATCCGGACTTAACATCGCAAGCCCTGTCGACAGGATCCTTGTTGTTGATGCAACAGCACCTCTCACCGCAGCCTCGCTAAATCTTGGAACCAGTACATCACTTTGGCTGCGCAAACCAGGATTTAAGGTAGGATGTTCAGCAGGCCTAACTTGAACCATGTAGCTGGCCCATGCTCCATTGCGATCGACCTGTACTTGTGACTTTGTCCTGGTCCGGCACTACCAGAGATCCACAGTTGATGCTTCATGCTTTTTGGTGCTATTTTCTTTAAAAACTTTAAAATTCAATATCTCCAGTTCTAGTAATTGGATGTTTGTCCTTTTGGTCTTGTTTTATTGATTAATTATCCCTCTGTTGTTCTAATACTGTTGTAGGCTCCTCCTGGGATTTGTTTTCAGTGTGTTACTGTTTGAAGTGCTGTACAAATACTTGACAAATTGCCCCTAAAGTTAAGTCTGACTGCTTTTGTGGCAAGCTACCAGAGGGTTAAGCACAGGTTAATTTGGGGTTTGCTTTTGACTTCACCCTGACAAGAATTCTGGTAGCTGGCTGACTACGGTTTCACCCCCTTAAGCTAGTAGCCCAGTTTCCTACAGCTTGAACATGTACTTTCATGTTTTACATGTCCTGATAGTGAAAAACTCCTAAATTCGTTTTTCAAGCAACAGCCAAAACCCTTGTCAGAGTTAACCACAAAAAGTCACTAAATTAAGCTGTGCTTGACCCTCTGGTATCTTGTCACAAAACCCCCAGGCTTAACTTAGAAGCAATGTGTAAAGTATTTATGAGGCACTCAAACAGTAATAAAGTGAAAACACAACACAAGAAAAATCCCACGCCAATCTAAAAAAATAAAGTAATTTTTAATAAAATGATTCTAGCAACAACAAAAATCCAAACTGGATCAGTATGCAATTTCAAGGTCTTAAGTGAAATTAGTGCCAAAAACCAGAAAGTATCAACTGGGGTTATCTGGTCATACAGGACCAGGACAATGTCACATATTCAAGCTGACCATGATGGAGCACAAGCTGGGTACAGGACCGAGTGGACAGTGTACCTGGTTGTCCTTGGATGGAGATGGGAGGTCTTGTGTCACACTGCATCGAGTGATGTCAGTTCTGATGGGACTGTGACCCGGAGCTGTGACATGCTGTGTCGAGTTCCATCACACTGCGTCGGGTCTGATGAGGCCACCGGTCAGGATCTGTAGGGTGATGCAATGCAAGGAACTGCATCACGCTGCATCAAGTTGTATTACACTGCGTCGGTTCTAGTGGATCCCACAGTTGGGCCAGGAACAGTACAATTCGATGCCAGTCAAGACTCCAGAACCTGCTGGCTCCTCTTGGGGATCAGGACTCACTCCAGCAGAGGCCTACATCAGGGCACAGGCAGGTCCAGTTGAGTCTAGGCAGCTGGGCAGATGCAGGACAGGTCTCTGTTGTTGTTACATACCTGTCACTCAGAACAGGAGACCTGTCAGCTAGTCATTGGAATCACTCTGGTGGTTTTGGGTTCAAGGAGCAGGTTCAATCTCTTTTTTCCTCAGGCAGCAGGCCAGTCCTTCTTGCAGCAGGTCAGTCCTTCCAGATGCAGGGCAGCAGAGCAGCTCTTCTTTTGAGTCTTCCATGGGTTCAGAAGTGATCTGATGAGTTGTTCAAGAGTTCCAATTTTTATACCTGGTGCCAGCTTTTGAAGTGGGGAAGATAACTAGACCACCCATACATGCTGTTCTGGAAACTTCCTCCCTTCCTCTTTCCAGGCTTCAAGTTGCCTGGGGTCACAATAGGCTGGTGTATCTTTGTGTGTGTTTGCAGGAGTAGCCCTTTGAAATGTAATAGCGGCAAAGAACAACTCTGCCCCCAACCATCTTGGCAGGATGGCTCGTCTTGCCAACACATAGTCCCCTCCTCTGTGTACAATTGCTTTGAGTGTAAACATAATTTTCCCAAATGCACCCAAACTTAATAAATCACTTAATAAGTGTAATAAGGTAACCAAATGCTATTCTACAGAGACATAGGCCATGCAGTTGTCAAAAACCACTCTAGGAGTTTTTCTCTAACATGACATGTAAAACTTAAATCCACATGTCCTACTTTTTAAATACAATGCACAGTTCCCTAGGAGCCTTTAGGGCAGACCTTAGGGGTGGGTTATATGTATCAAAAAGGAAGGTGTATGCCCGGCAAAAGGTTCATTTTGTCAGGCCGATATGGCAGTTTAAAACTGCGCTACAGGCTGCAGTGGCAGGCCTGAGACTTGTTTGAAAGGGCTACTGTAGTGGGTGGTGCAATGAGTGCTGAGGCCGACTAGTAGCATCTGATTTACAGGTCCTGGGTACACATAGTACCACTTTACTAGGGACTTACAAGTAAATTAAATGGCCATCTTTGAGGGAGAGAGCAAAAGCATTTCAGCACTGGTTAGCAGGGGTAAAGTACACAGAGTCGTAAAACCAACACAAACCAATTCAGCAAAAGGAAGGAAAACGTTTCAGGATGACCCAGCAAAAAGGGCCAGGTCCAAAAGGGGGATAGCTGTAGGTTGGGGAAGCAGTAGGCGAGTGTGTGGTCCAGGAGCATATGGTGGCAGGAAGGAGAAAACCGTTTATGATACCCTGTATTTTTCAAGGAGGTTGCATAAGCACTGTGTCTACAGCTGCAGCCTAGACTGGCACATAATTTTATGGGTCACATTTCCACGCAGCAAAATTGAGCCCGGTGCTCCTGCACCCAGTATTACAGGGTGCAGGAAATCTTGGCAACTCATGATGGGGCAGAGCAGTATCCTTTCTGGTCAACCTATAATTGTTACCATAAGAAATGACTCACAAGAACAGTAGTAAATATGATCCCATAAATGGACTCCTACCTACTGCCACCTTGCTCCTCACTGCAAGTCTAGGTTCCAGCCAGTTTCAGCCAGAAAATAATATTTATGGAACTTATCACTAGAGTGAAGCCCACATCACATGCTAGCCAAGGCACTATTTGGGCTGGAAATCCCACACTCACTACCATTTTTATATTTAATTATTATTAAACAAATGTTATCTAACACATTTGTAAACTATTTGTATGTAATTAAATTTTTGTTTTAAAGTTTATTTAATTACTTTTTAATGTAAATATTTATTTATTTTTTCAAACATGTATTCAAAACAAGAAAAACTTGTAAAATGTAGTTATATGTATATAATTATACATACATACATAAATATATATACTCACACATATATATATTTATAAACACACATATATATGTATGTGTGTGTATATATATATATATATATATATATATATATATATATATATGTATATATATATATATTCACTGAAAAAACCATAGGTTTCAGGCACATTATAGTTAGAAATTAGCATTTAAAAAACCTTAGAAATTCACTGAAAAAACCATAGGTTTCAGGGACGTTATAGTTAGTTGGACATTTCACTCGTATAAAACCATAGAAATTCCCCCGTTATAGTTAGTTCAGCTAAGTATAACTCGCGCCCCCGCAATGCACTGCTGATGACGTCACATATTACATCATTCATGACATGGTCAGTGACATCACTGATGACATCACTGATGACATCTCAAATGACATCACTGATGACATCACTGATGACATCATCCACGTGAAAATCTGATGCACCTCCTCACACTCTAATATAACCTTTGATACACCCACTGTAAAATACAGACTACCATTTCGAAACCATCGACACACCAATACCAGTTACTACATACGCACTCACTGATTCCTAGGTCTACACACACATCCACTCGATTACCCATACAATCACTCATACATACAGTCACTCATCAATACAACACTATCATATGCACTCATACACCTATACAGACACTCACACCCCTGGAGTTACTCACACACCTAGTCAGTCATGGAAAGAATCAATCACACTCCCATTTCCTCAGCTATACAGTTATACACACACCACCTCACTTATTCAAACATATACTAACACATACTTACTCTCTTATACAATCACTGAGACAAGTACACACTCATCCATACAGCCACTCTCACAATCACTGACTCTCACATATAGTCATTTATATACTCCAACTCTCACATACACTGCCTTTTACATATGTAGTTACTTGGACATGTACCACTGAGACATCCAATCTCTCACCAACACACCCATACACACACTCACCCGCCCATACAGCTGTTTCCACATGCAATCTTGAACCCATACATCCAGTGAATCAACCACTCACACATCTATGCACAGAGTCACACACCTCCCACCCACCCACACACACACTCAGTCTCCCATACAAATACTCAGGCAACCAATCAATAACCCATATAGACACTCATGTAGCTACTGACCAACACATGCAGCAGCTTACACAACAACAGACATACTGATGCACACATTCAGACAGTTTAGTCACTAACGCATGTATTCAGTAAGACACATTTAATCACTCACTTATACAGTCAGTCACACACCTACTAAATCCTTCATCCAGACACTTATACACCCACTCATTCTTCAATACACCTTGGCATATATATAAAACATATTTAAACTTTACAGAAACACACAGTCACTGGATGATGTCATCAGTGATGTCATCACTGATGTCATTTGAGATGTCATCAGTGATGTCATCAGTGATGTCACTGACCATGTCTTGAATGATGTAATATGTGACGTCATCAGCAGTGCATTGCGTGGGCGTGAGTTATACTTAGCTCAACTAACTATAACGGGGGAATTTCTATGGTTTTATACGAGTGAAATGTCCAACTAACTATAACGTCCCTGAAACCTATGGTTTTTTCAGTGAATTTCTAAGGTTTTTTAAATGCTAATTTCTAACTATAACGTGCCTGAAACCTATGGTTTTTTCAGTGAATTTCAAAGGTTTTTTAAATGCTAATTTCTATCTATAACATAGCAGTCGCGTTTGCAGAGTGGTGGAGAAAGGCGAGCGTGGCCTTCAAACACCTTTTAGCAATCCCACTGTGTGGGATTTAGCGGACGTAACAGGAGGGATAGTTAGCCCCCAACGTCAACGTCAGTAAATCCCACACAGCAGAATTGCTAACTTGTTATATCAGGCCCCACCCCCTCCCTGCAGCACTCTGCAAACGCGCCCGCTGGTGCGTTCTACATTGGTGGATTAAGTCCCCTCCAATCCTGAGGGTCCCTGGGGGCCAACTAGCCCACCATGTACCTTCAATTTGCGCCACAGAGCGAGCGCGAATTTAGCCGAAATGTTTTAAAAAAATGCTTTTTTTGGCCCTGGGGGTCCTTGTGGGACCCCCTGGGCAGGCCTGGGGGGTCAAGGTGTTTCTACCCTGCCCCTTTACTTGTTTTTCGCGTTTGTTTCCCTGTTTTCTTGTGACTCGGTTCTACCGAGTCACAAGATGGCTGCCAACACTTCCTGATTTGGAGTGTTGACAGCCAATTAGAATAAAGCTCGTGGTCGGGAGGGTCCGCGGATCCACTGCGCCTCTAGATATCAAAACTTTTATTTTTTGATTTTCTCAGCAACTACTGAACGGATTTACACCATTTAAAAAAAGGGCTCTTTCTGAACCAAGGGCTACCTTTTTGCCAAATTTGGTGTAATTCCGTTCAGCAGTTCGAGCTGTAGCCGTGTCTAAAGTTTCCTATGGGAAATTGATTTTCCGACCAGTTTTTTTTTAATTTCTCAGGAAATTGAACGGATTTACACCATTTAACAAAAAGGGCTCTTTCTGAACCAAGGGCTACCTTTTTGCCAAATTTGGTGTGATTCCGTTCAGCAGTTCGAGCTGTAGCCGTGTCTAAAGTTTCCTATGGAAAATAACATGGAGAAAACACGTTTTGGGACCCCCCTTTTTTCTCAGCCCCCGCTTGGCGAATCACCCCGAAACTTTCAAGACAGGAGCTGACCGGAGCGCCCCACTAGTTTTGAACATTTTGCGAAGATTTGTCATCTAGCGCCAAAGTTATTGGGAAAAGAAAGAATGCTTTTCCTATGGAAACTAGGTCCTAACTATAACTATCTACTGGCGACCGCCAGTAGATAATATATATATTTATAATAAATTAAAATGTTAAGTTCACTATTTTATTTAACATTATTTCTTATGAGTTTGTTATTTTAAGTCCTTGCCTCCATTATTTTTATGTTGCAGTACCTGTGAGTGGGGCTGGGTGGTGCTGGGCTTACACCTAAGTTCCCAATCCAGACATCAGAACCAAGCATCAGAAGCATATAACACAACCCACAAGTTTTTTTTTTATAAGTTAAAGAGCTACTTTTGCACTTGAAATTCGGCACTCCGGATGGATGGTGCCCTCCCAGAATTCTACAGTTGGTTACGGTTCAGATTTCCTCCTTTCTTGAAATAGTTTTTAATCAAATATGTTTAACTGGTACCTTTCTTCCATACTGGAAAGAGGCAATAGCCACCCCCTTTAAAAATAAACCCAATAGAGACCCTGAGGACCTAAGCCACGTATGTCCTATATCTCTTGTACCTGCACCATCCTGGAAAAATATAGCAATCAGCAACAGACTGAGTTACTGGCCACTCAAGGTCTTCTGAATCTTTCACAGAATGACTTTTGGAAAGGCCACAGCACGGAATCTGCCTTGCTGGTGGCTACTAATTCTATCTGCTACCAGGTGGATCAGGGAGGATCTGCCAAACAGGGCGCTATGGGCATTTCAGGGCAGAATCTTTCCAGCTACCTTGTGGGGTTCTGCAGGGCTCCTCTCTCAGCACTACTTTGCTTAACCTGTATGTTGCCCCCCTGGTAAAACTGATAAAGTCTTTTGGTTTTTCAGTATTGTCATATGCCTATGATACCTAAATTATTCTCTCTATTACAGATGATATTCGTGAGGTAGCTGATAAATTCAAATGCTCCATGACATATACAACCGGATGAAAGAGAATTGGTTAAAACTGAATGCTAACAAGGCAGAGATTCTGATATTTGGGGAGCAAATGTCGGTATGGTCAGAGCTGTGGTAGCCAAAGACCTGTCTGCGGCCCCTTAATTCATCTGGTTACTGAAGCTAAAGATTTAGGTGCAATTTCTGACAGCTTCTTTTGATTCCCAGGGCTAGAGGACCGTGAGCGCCTATTTTGTTATCATTAGAATCCAAAAAAAGATCTTCCCTTTCATTCCTGCCGAGCTTAGAATGGTAGTGTTTCTTGTCCCTAGTAGAGTGCATTGTGTGTGCCCAGGGCCTGTAAATCAAACGCTACTAGTGGGCCTGCAGCAGGGATTGTGCCACCCACACAAGCAGCCTTTCACATGTGTTTCAGACCTGCCACTTCTGTGTCTGCGCGCAGTTTTAAACTGCCATGTTGATCTGGCAAGTGCACCCACTTGCCAGGCCCTAACCTTCCCTTTTCCTACATGTAAGGCACCCCTATGCTAGGCCCAAGGTACTCCTCTGGGCAGGGTGTAGTCTATGTGAAAGGTAGGACATGTACTGGTGTGTGTGACATGTCCTGATAGTGAAATACTGCCAATTTCGTTTTTCACTATTGAAAGGCTATCTGTCCCATAGGATAGAATGGGAGATACTTTGTAACATCTTAAAAGTGTAACTTACCATAGGGACAAAATGGAGAAATAAAGTTTAGGCTCTTCAACTCAGAATTTAATAACACATCTTTTAATAATGATGTTTTTTAAATTGTGTGTCTGAAAATGCCACTTTTAGAAAGTGGGCATTTTCTTGTTTACCCATTCTGTGTGCCTCTGTTTGTGGATTGACTGTCTGGTTTTGGAGTAACAGGGGCGGGGGATGTGCATTCACTGTAGACAGCCACTGGGGGGTTGAGGTGTGTCTGGCCTTTCCTGGATGACTCAGAGCTGAGCTGAATGGGGCTTGACTGCATTTAAAGTAGTGGGAGGAGTTTTCCTTGCAGCTGATTAGGGCCTGTCTCCCTTGCACAATGCTGTCTCCACCCTCTGTGGTCATACTGCACCAGTGAGGACAGAACTGGTTTGCACTGGGCTCAGAGACCCTTGCACAAAGAGAACAAAGGCAGAATGGATGTAAGTAGTAGACTTTGAACTGCAGAACTTTAGATCACTTCTGGACTCAAAAGGAACCTTTGCCAAGGAGAAGAGCTGGAGAGCTGTGAGGAGGAGTACTACCCCTTTGCTGTATGCTGTGTGGGGTTGGCCTGCAGTTGCTGCTTCTGCCAAGGAGAGGACAAAGACTGGAACTTTGCTGTGAACCTACTTCAAGAAGAATCTCTGAGGGCCTGTGTGTGCTGGCCTCCTGTTCTGAAGTCTCAGGGACAAAAAGACTTCACCCCCAACTCCCCTGAACTCTATTGCTGGGAGTTCTGACCTGCAAAGAGGTATCTGTTCCAGTTTTGGGCCTTGAAAGAAGCAGGAAAACCTGTCTCCAATGCCATCAGCGGCGCCGCTGTGACACCGCGACCTGCACCGAGGCATGGGTCACCGCTCGTGAAGTGCACGATGCACTGCCCGGCATGCACTGCAGCTCCGACGACCTTCGACGCCTGCCGACGCAAGCACTTATCGGCATTAACCGACGCCAGCGCTCGCACGGACTCCTTCATTGCCAGCGCCTACATCCTGTTAACGCGGCACCGATAACTGCCGAGAGTTGCCTCCACGAACTCGCTGACTTTGCATCATCACCGGAACCAACACCTCACTGCCAACGCAACCGACTTCCCCTGTCCTGGAATTGACAAGTTGCCTCCTCGCCGACATGATGCCTCGCTTCCCCTGTGGCAGCCAGGGAGTCAGCCTCGACCTCGGCACCGACGCCTCACCTCCACAACGCTGTGCATCGTCATAGACTTCATTTTCCAAGGTACTGTTTGTTTGGGGGTCCGTGTGACTCCGTGCCCAACGCCGCGCTCCTCACGGGCAGCGCCATACTTTGGATTTATTGCTGTCACGACGTTGCAATAGCCCAAGGTGGAGCTATTTGTTTTCTACAATCTTTATTGTTCTGTTATAAGTCATATCTTATTACCTGTATGTTGGATTTTTTGTCATTTTGGTCTTGTTGAGTTTAGACAAAGATACTTTATTTTTCTAAACTGGTGTGGTGTCCATTTGTGATGTTAGAAGGTGGGTGGGAGCACACTGCTTCACCTCCCAGCCACTTCACCCCTTAGCACTATGGTAAATGCAGTTCACTTTGAATGCTTACTTGATTTTTTGCTGAAGTGTTTCATCAAGGTTGATGCAGGTTAGTGCTGTGAACCTCTAGACACATGTGTTTCTGGATATTATCCTTCATCAATAGAGATAAAAAACGAAATTCATCTGGGGTTGCTGAAAAAGCTGCCACAATCCTCTCAGGTCTCAGTACCTCTCTCTGGCTCACAGGTGCATCTCCAAAAGCTCGTCAGCTCAATGGCTCAAGGGAGCCTTTTCAAACAGAAGGGGGATGGGAGCACACTGCTTCACCTCCCAGCCAGTTCACCCCTTAGCATTATGGTAAATGCAGTTCACTTTGAATGCTTACTTGATTTTTTGCCGAAGTGATCACAAAGGTCAGTGCTGTGAATCTCTAGACACGTGTTTCTGGATATTATCCTTCATCAGTAGTGATAAAACACGAAATTCATCTGGGGTTGCTGAGAAAGCTGCCACAATCCTCTCAGGTCTCAGTACCTCTCTCTGGCACACAGGTGCCTCTCCAAAAGCTTGTCAGCTCAATGGCTCAAGGGAGCCTTTTCAAACAGAAGGGGAATGGGAGCACACTGCTTCACCTCCCAGCCAGTTCACCCCTTAACATTATGGTAAACGCAGTTCACTTTAAATGCTTACTTGAATTTTTGTTGAAGTGTGAATTGAGCATGAGAGGGCTAGACCTCAAGGCCTAACAGGCGGAGTCCAGCGCAAATGGTGGCAGCGTACAGCCCATGCAAGGGGGTAAGGTTTACATTCCAAAGGACCTAGTACAGAATTTCCAGAAGAGGGAGGATATTTATGCTTGGTTTGCATCTTATGAGACAGTACTGCGTATGAATGACTCCCTGGAAGAATTGGGGGGCGGGCCTGTAGAGACACTTTGAGGTCAATGGGAAGAGCACCCAGACATCTTTGGAGGAGGCGGGTGCTATGACCTAACCCAATATGAAGGAGATATTATGCTTCAGGTATGGGCTCTCACCGTAGCAGTACTGGGAAAAGTTTAGGTCTTTCAAAAAGCTTGAATCCAATACGTGGGTTGAATGTGTGAATCTTTATTGCAGAGCACTGGATGGTTTGGATTAAGGGCAGCAAGGTAACTGCTTACCAGGGAGTGTACAATCTGACTGGTTGGGAGCACTTGAGTAGTCTTTGTGTTCCAGAGCTGCACCAGCATCTGATGGATAGTAAGCTGAAGGACCCCAGGAAAGCTTGCTCAGGAGGCGGACTGCTGGACGAGTAACAGGGTCCACAAGGGGTATGTGGGAAACACAGCCAAAGGTGGGCAGAGTCCCCAGCAGAACAGTGGGGGGACAAGGGTAACCAAAAGGAGTACTCTAAAGGGCCCCAAAATAGTTCCTAGGGTAAAGATTCCCAGCCCCCCAGTTCTAAGAAGCCATGGCCCCCTGAGAGTAGGTCAGACAACTGGGGTCCCCGCAAGTGTTATGCATGTGATCAGGAGGGTCACATGCAGAATGATCCCAAGTGCCCCAGGGCACCACCAGCACCCACTGGTGCAACGTGACCGGGGTTAGTTAGTGTAGTGCTGGGGGAGGAGTTGGTTCCTAGTGAGGGTGGGGAGCCAGCTGTGATGATCCTTATCTCATTAGGAGAGAGAGAGATGGTCCAGGAAACCTGCCTGCCGGATAACTCTAAATAGTACCTGCAGTGGGTGATCATCAATGGGAGGAGGGTGGAAGCTCTGAGAGACACTGGAGCCAGTGTGACATCTGCCAGGTGTCAATGGGTGTCTGAGTGTAGGAAGCAGGCTCTGTATGTACTATACCAAAGTAAGGTATAGTGTGCACAGAGTCCAGTGGATCCCCAAAGTCTTTACCGAGGTAAAACCATACTCTCTATTTGTGGTAGTATGGGCGAGCAGTAAGGCTTTATCAGAGGGTAGCGTTAAGCATTTATTGTACACACTCAGGCAAGAAATTGTGTCACACACTCAAAGACTGAACCAATTGTTTCTTTCAAAAGATATTTCTTTGTTGTATTTTATTTGTAGAACCAAGCAGGACTTGGTACAGGTAAGTAGAATTGTACTTTTCAAGACAGATTGATCAACAAACAAGCTGGATGAATAATGACTTTTGATACAAATTTGTAAAATATTCAAATACAGTTGAGATTACTTTTGGATTACTTTTTATTACTTTTTAGAGTACTTTTTGGATTACTTTTTCTACTCAGTGTGATATGCCTAGATATCACACTGGAACATTTCCTAGATAAAAGGTAGGTAAAATAGTTTTTTTATCAAAACATAGTTTCTTATGTTTCCATAAAAACACTTTCAGAGGAAAACAGTCAATGCAATGCTAGGAAGACAAATTAGGTTATCGGTTTGCAGGTAAGTAAACGGTCTTGAGGGTTGAGTTTCTGGGGATAGAACAAATGTTCCCCCAGGGTCAAGGATGCACTCAAAAAGCACCCTCAGCGACACTAGGGCGGTCGGGTGCAGAGTGCTGAGGCCCAATGTTAGCCTATAGGGCTAGGGGCCGTCGGTTGGTGGCTGCTCTCGGGCAAGCCACAAGGTTGAGGGAGCAAAGCTCCTAGAGTTAAGCTCAGGGAAAAGGGGGATCCACATTAGCACACAAGGTACCCCCACAGCTGTACAGGGGAGGCCGGGTGCAGGGTGCTGGATTGACATCAGGTGCCCTATTGGTTTCAATGGGGAAGCTCCGGTCAGAACAAACACTGCAGGCTCGGGCACGAAGACTTTCTGGAGGTGACCACCAGTTGAAGAGGTAAGTTGGGATGCTGGGGGTCGCCTGGGTACCATCAGTTGGGCCACCCAAGGCCATGGGGCGTCGGGGCAGGGGTGTCTTGAGGCATCGGGTTTTCCTTACCAGCTCCTGTCGCATCGGGGGGATCCTCCAGATAGAAGCTACAGGCATCATCGGGAGGCTCGAGGCAGGTCAGGGATCACTAGATCCCAGGTCAGGATTGCTAGGGAGACCGCCTCGTGGTGTTGGGCCACTTGAACTCGGGCTGTGGGCGTCAGGTGCAGAGTAGTGCAGACTCACGGATTCGGCCAGAGCCAGAGTTTAGTTCTTGAGCAAGTCCGGTGCTCACGGGAGACAGAGTCTCTGTAGGTAAGGCAGGGCAGGTCCACCGGGTTCAGGTGGGCTGTAGGCTGCAGGACAAGTTGGGATTCCGCTGGAGCAGGTCAAGGTCGGGACAGGCCGGTAGGGCTGGGGCCAAGTCAGTTGGTGTCCTCCTCTTCTTCCTTCAGCAAGGCTCTTCGGTCCTCCTTCTTCTTCTTGCTTGTCGAAGGAGACAAGGTTCGGGGTCACTCCTAAATACAAAATTTAGGGGTGTTTCAGGTAGGTACAGGTCGGGACCAATGGGTCCCTTCCTTGGGGTGGGTACACCCCCTATTATGCCACCCTCCAGTGGGAGGGGGGCATAAGCCTCACTCTGGTTGGCTGGGTCCCCCATCTTCAAGATGGCAGGAACTGAGAGTTGTGCTTCGCCTCGCCTCTCCCACCTGAGGGGTGGGGTTGGCAAAGGTGGGCACACCTCTCCTCCTAACTTGGTTTTCCCGCCGATTTTCCCTCCCAAAGTGGGGGTTAGAGCCGGTGGGGGCAAGTTGCTGGCAGCAGCAAACAGCTGGGTAAGCTCACAAAGGTGGCAAGGACCCTGCCCTTCATGGGACAGGAGGCTTGGCACCTCAACCCAGGATATGCTTTGTTTCAGGACCCCGAGAGCAGGAAGCTCTCGAGCCAGGAGTCGAGAAACATGTCTGGTGATGGCAGCTGGCGAGCAGCCACTCAGCCAGGGCACTAGAGTTAGGTCGTTTTTCAGGGTGCATCTCTAAGATGCTCTCTGAGTGAATTTGGCATTAAATTCCACACTCGTGGGTTTAATGTGCTGAGAGGTTTGATACCAAACTTCCTAGGAATCAGTATAGCCATTATGGTTCTGTGGAGTTCGTAATGACAAACTCTCACACCACATACTCTTTATGGCTTTACTGCCCTTACAATGTCTAAGAATGGACTTAGACAATGTAGGGGTACAGGGCTCATGCACCTGTACCCCCACCAGTGGTATAGTGCTCCCTGCTAGAGGGGTGGCTTACCTATACCATAGGCAGTGGGTTGTAGGAATGGCACACAGGGATGTGTGCCATGTCAACTCTTCACTTTTCTCTGCACCAATACATGCAGCCTGCAAGGGCAGTGTGTGTGTGAATGTATTAAGGTACAGGGCCTCTAAGGGTGGCACAATATGTGCTGCAGTCCTTAGAGGCCTTCCCTGGTCACAGTGGCGTTGGTACCCCTGGTACCTTTTACAAGGGGCTGTGGCCAGAAAATTGCCAATTGGGTTTGCAACAGTACAGTTTTAGGGAAAGAACATAGGCCCTGGGTACCTGATTGGCAGGAACCCAGGGCACATTTAGTCAAAGAGCATCAACATCAGGCAAAATGTGGGGGGAAACCATGCAAAAAGGGGCACTTTCCTACACTGAGCAGCAGGTCATATCCAATGTACATCACCCTGTAGTTGCTGCAGACAACTTTGAGTGCCATTGTAAGGTGGCACAGGTTCCCTTTGAGTGGGGGGATCTCAGGTTCCCTGAAGGTAGTTGTACGTCCGTCCATGCCTGTTGACTGTCTGCTTGGCAATGACCTGGAGAGTTACCCTTGGAAGGAGGTGGAGTGCCAGGCTCATTTAAAGATGTTGGGTCTGCCTGATTGGGCCTGTGTGACCACTCGGTCAATGGCAGCCAGTAGGGGTACTCAGGAGGACCTGGAGCCTGAAACAGTGGCCCAGGTGCCTGCCAGAAAGAGAAGGGAAACCCGATCCAGAAATTCCGATGGTTCAGGTGGAGGCAGACCCTGAGGGAGATGCCCTGGAACCTGCAGGGGAACAAGTGGCCGAACTTGGAGACCTGCCTGAGATGACCCATTGGCAGCAGGAAGGAGGTCCCTCCAGGGAAGAGTGCTGCAGGGTGTAAATGGAGTGCCCCACTCTTGTTGGTTTGCGGCAACAGGAACCCAACAGCCTTAGACAACAAGTTTATCTTGGTATTGGTGGACCATGCCACCCAGTACCCCGAAGCTGTCCCTCTCAGGACAATCACGGCCCCTGTGGTGAGCCGTGCATTGATGGGGATCTTTTCCCATGTGGGGTTCCCCAGAGAGGTGGTCTCTGACCGTGGTATGAACTTCATATGTAGGTATATAAAGTCACTGTGGGAGGAGTGCAGTGTAATGTACAAATTCAACACTCCTTACCATACCCAAGGAAATGGGTTGGTTGAGAGATTCAACCGAACCCTGAAAGGTATGATAAAGGGTCTTGCAGAACCCATGAGACGTTAGTGGGACGTCTTCCTACCATGCCTGTTGTTTGTCTACAGGGAGGTAGCACAGAAATCCTTAGGGTTCAGCCCCTTTGAATTACTGTATGGGCACCCTGTGAGAGGACCTCTGAGTCTGGTGAAGGAGGGCTGCGAGAAAACTCCTGGTAAGACCCCCCCAAGATGTGTTCAGCTACTTGCTGGCCTTCAGGAACCAGACTCTACGCTTCAGGAAAATCGCTCAGGCAAATCTGGAAGCAAGCCAGGAGGAGATGAAACAATGGTACAACCAGAATACCACTCTGGTTGAGTTTCAGCCTGGCCAAAAAGTGTGGGTGATGGCACCAGTGGAGCCTTGTGTGCTCCAAGAAAAGTGGACTGGTCCATTTGAGGTGGTGGAGCACAAGAGTGAAGTGACATACTTGGTCGACCTGCAGACTCCCAGGAACCCTTTGAGGATCCTGCATGTGAACTGCCTCACACCTCACTTTGAGAGGTCTGAAGTGACAATGCTCCTGGCGACAGATTATGGAATGGAAGACAAGAGTGGGCCTCTTCCTGACCTCCTGTCTGCCAAGGAACATGGGTCAGTGGATGGAGTGAACCTCTCTCCCACCCTGACCCCAGAGCAGTAGAGGAACTGTCGCCAGGTGCTGGGACAGTTTGCCTCCCTGTTCTCCCTGACTCTAAGAATCACCAATTGGTGTGTCCATGATGTGGACACTGGGGACAGTTTACCTGTAAAACATACAATTTACAGAGTAACTGACAAAGTCAGGGCCAGCATCAAGGAAAAGGTTTCCAGGACGTTGGTGATAGGGGTGATAGAGCCCTCCAGCAGGCCCTGTGCTAGCCCAGTGGTATTGGGTCCGAAAGCTGCTGGAACCGGTGCCACTCCTGAACTCCAGTTCTGTGTGGACTACCGTGGACTCAATGCTGGCACCAGGACTGTTGCGCACCCCAACCCCAGAGCTGATGAGCTCACTGATCAGCTGGGAGCTGCCTGGTACCTTAGTATGTTTGATCTAACGTCTAGGTACTGGCAGATTGCCTTGACTGATGGGGCAAGAGAGAGGTCTGCGTTTTCAACACCAGAAGGGCACTACCAGTTCCGTGTCATGCCCTTTGGGATGACGAACGCCCCCGCCACATTCAAGAGGCTGGTCAACCAGGTACTGTCCCGGCTGGAGGATTTCATCGCCATCTACCTGGGTGACATTGCTGTGTTCAGCTCCAGCTGGGAGTAACACTTGCATAACCTCTGCAAAGGCAGGCCTCACTAACAAGGCCAGTAAGTGCCAGATAGGGAAGGGATCTGTGGTGTACTTAGGGCACCAGGTAGAAAGCGGCCAGGTGGCGCCCCTACGGCCTAAGATCAACACCATTCTGGCTTGGGAGCTGCCCAAGACCCAGACAGAGGTGAGAGCCTTTTTAGGTCTCACTGGGTTCTACAGGGTTTGTCAAGGGGTATGGCACCATTGTTGCCCCCTTGACAGAGCTGACTTCAAAGAAGCATCCAAGGAAAGTGATCTGGACCGATGCCTGTCAGACCGCTTTTGATGCCCTGAAATCTGCCATGTGCATGGTACCTGTGCTCGAGGCACCCAACTTCTCCCAAGAATTTGTTGTGCAGACAGATACTTCAGAGCATGGTGTGGGAGCAGTACTCTAACAGTTGAACAACGAGGGCTTGGACCAACCCATAGCTTTCATTAGTAGGAGCTACTTCCCAGGGAACAGAGGCAGAGTGCAATTGAAAGAGAAGCTTTTGCTGTGGTCTGGGCGCTGAAGAAGCTAAGACCCTACTTGTTTGGGACTCACTTCTGGGTTCAGAAATAAAGTTTAGACTCTCAGAACTCAGAATTTAATAACACATCTTTTAGTAAAGAGGGTTTTTAAAATGTGTTTCTGAAAATGGCACCTTTAGAAAGTAGGCATTTTCTTGTTTAAACATTCTGTGTGCCTCTGTCTGTTTGTGAATTGACTGTCTGGCTTTGGAGTGATAGGGGCAGGGTATGTGCATTCACTGTAGACAGCCACTGGGGGTTGGGGGGGTTGAGGCATGCCTGGCCCTTCCTGGATGACTCAGAGCTGAGCTGAATGGGGTTTGGCTGCATTTAGAGTAGTGGGAGGAGTTTTCCTTGCAACTGAATAGGGCCTGTCTCCCTTGCACAATGCTGTCTCCTCTCCCTGTGGTCATACTGCACCAGTGAGGACAGAACTGATTTGGACTGGGCTCAGAGACCCTTGCACAAAGAGAACAAAGACAAAATGGGGTATAACTAGTAGACCTTAAAACCCAGAAGTTTAGATCACTTCTGGACTCAAGAGGAACCTTTGTAAAGGAGAAGATCTGGAGAGCTGTGAGGAGGAGTACTGCCCTTTGCTGTTTGCTGGTTAGGGTAGGCCTACAGTTGCTGCTTCGCCAAGGAGAGGACAACAAATGGAACTTTGCTGTGAACCTGCTTGAAGAAGAATCTCCCAGGGCCTGTGTGTGCTGCCTCCTGTTCTGAAGTCTCAGGGACACAAAGACTTCACCCCCAGCTCCCCTGAACTCTATTGCTGAGAGTTCTGCCTTGCCAGAAGGTGCCTATTCCAGTTTTGGGCCTCTGGAGGTTGTTCCTGCTTTTGGGAGCTGGAAGCAACTTGAAAGAAGCAAGAAAACCTATCTCTAATGCCGCTGTGAAGCCGCAACATTCACCCCGGCCAGGAGCACCTCTTGTGAAATACACGATGCACCGCCTGGCCTGCACCGCAGCTCCGATGCCTGACAACGCCTGCAGTTATCGTTATTTCCCAACGACACCACTCTCACCGACTCCGTCATCACCAGCGCCTGCATCCTGTTATCGCGGCACAGATAACCGCTGAGGGGGATTCCACGAACTTGCCAACTTTGCATCATCACCGGAACCGATGCCTCACCGCCGAACCAATCGACTTCTCCTATCCTGGACTCGACACGTCGCCTCCTCGCGGACACAATGCCTCGCCTCCATCGTGGCAGCCATGGAGCCAGCCTCGACTTCGGCACCGACGCCTCACCTCCACGACGTGCATCATTATAGACTTAATTTCCAAGGTACTGTTTGTTTGGGGCTCCGTGTGACTCCGTGCCCGACGCCGTGCTCCTCGCGGTCGATGCTGTACTTTGAATTTATTGCTGTCACGACGTCGCAATAGCCCCAGGTGGAGCTATTTGTTTTCTACAAGCTTTATTTTTTCAATAACTGTTCTAAAGTCTTATCTTATTACCTGTATGTTGGATGTTTGTCGTTTTGGTCTTGTTGAGTATAGATAAAGATACTTTAATTTTTGAAACTGGTGTGGTGTCCATTTGTGGTGTTATCACTGTATTACTGTGTGTTTTGAGTACAAATACTTTACACTTTGCCTTCGGGATAAGCATGTCTGCTCGTGCCAAGTTATCAAGGGGGTGAGCAGGGGTTATCTAAAGTGTGTATCCCCCTTACCCTGAGTAGAAGCAAGGGTCACTACTTGGACAAAGGTACCTAACTCTGCCTACTAGGGACCCCCATTTCTAACACAATCATAAACACAATTAACACAGGGAGCACTTGCACTTTGGCACTGATCAGCAGTGGCAAAGTACACAGAGTACCTAAACCTGCAAAAAATAAAATTGAGCGCACAGTCAAAAATACAGGAGGTAGAGGAAAAAGGTCAGGACAAACCATGCCAAGGATGCCAGGTCTAATAGGGGGGAAGTAAGTGAATAATGGCTAGTCAACCGCAGCACCTTCTGTGAAGAACAGGTCCATGGACATAGGATACTGATTAGAGCAAAATACTTTCAAGGAAGAAAAAGAAGTGCTATTGGTATACCACAGCCTCAGTCATGTGTGTAAACACAAAACACAAGGCAGGAGCAAGACGAGGGAAAAGCAGAAATACTGACCTCAAGGCATTTATGGAAGTCATACTATCCAACGAAGCACCAAGCCCACCAATATATGCAGACAAGGAGAAGCCACAGTAAAACCCAAGACACTAGAGAATGATGGCCACAGGTACCAAGCTGAAGACCCAAAGCAAGCCCCCTCGTGGAACCAGTGAATGAATCATCATATTGCCACTGGGCATGACATGGCTTGAGATGCAGATGCCAGAAGGACTGTCAAGGGAAGCAAAGCAGTTGGGGAACAGTAGGCATACAAAAGTTGCTGTTATTTCCAGGAAGAATGACAGACAAGTCAGTGGAGGTAACTATGACCCCAACTGTCTACAGTCAAGTACAACCATTTTGATGATACCCCTCAAAAACCTGGAACCAGAAAAATGTAATTAGTAGAAGTGGAGGAAGAGCAAATAAAGTTTTAAAGATCAGAGCATAGAGAAGGATGCCACCATCAAGTACCCATGCTACATACAGTTGATGGCACAGAACCAACTCTTAGAGGCCTTGAGGGTCCAACCACAGAACCCACTCAAGGGGCCAAATAACCCCGGCCATCCACTGAAAAGAGTCAGGGAACAAAATGTTAGACCAGCAAAGCACACATCTGAGTGGACTAGACTGAGTGGCCTAGACTGAAGTAACTACAGAGAATGGACCTTCCCTTAACTGGAAGACAAGTAAAAAAGACCTGCAGCCGGACGTAGAAGCAATGTAGGCTGGGTAAGAAAAATGAACTGAAGTTGCAACAATTTAACTCTCACTAAAGCTTGAGGCAGATGAACAGGCAGAAACAGAAAACAGAAGGGGGCAGTGATGAATCCCAGCTATCGCCAAATGATGCAGCAAGCCAGAGTGTATCCTACAGTTGTCCAGGCTGCAAGCAACATGTACACTTGTCAGGAGTACCACACTGTAGGCAACAGCAGCACATCCCATCAGCACCTGAAGAGCTGAAAACAGTGATATCATTGCAGAATGCCACCCAATACTCATACCTTCTGGCCAAGTGACTTGCAGAGAACATCCCCACAATCAGCCCATTGGAAAAGAGTCAAGAATTAAGAGCCCGAAGTCTATAATGAGAGAGGTATGTCCAATAAGTGCAGGGTGGCAAAACATCAACTGATAAAGTAGAAACCACAGAACAGTAGTAGCTGAACAATTAGCAGCTGAGCTGAAACTCCAAAACCCCCCAAAGATTAGCAAAGTTCCAGAGAATAAGTTCTGTGGAGGAATACCGTACATAATGCATACCTGGGAGTCAGCAGAAGCAGATCAAGATGAGCCCACGTCAAGCTCAAGGACTCCCATCTCCAGGTGAGAAGTATCCCGTATCACTAAACTCCTCCAAATGACACAGCAGATCAAGTTGACAAAGAGCAAGATTGCCCGCAATGCGAGGCTGAGGATGGGAGCAGAGCAAGAGGATGTAATATCAACAGGATGTCAAAAAAAGAGCGTGGCCCAAGACCAAGAAAGAGAGTGAAACTTTCCAAACTAGGCAGCAAAGTTGGAACCCTCAACCATGGTCATCTGAGTCAAATTTAGGTAATAGCCTACCTGTATCCAGGAGGGGCTCAAGCACTGCAGCCAGACCTCTGCGTTCTTCAGGCCAAAGCAGGACCTCAGTGCAGGCACTCTAACCTCTCCAAGGGTGCGCAGGTGTGAAGTATGACTAGCTTCACCACAAGCCCTAGTCAGACTCACGAGCGCTAGTCAGACTCTCAGACCAAGACCACACCTCCACAGAGGAAACACAAGCCTCTGCAATGCCGCTGAGCTACCGTGATTCTCACTTCCTAGGACGGTGTCCACAATCAATATCCAATTCCCTCTGTGGAATTCTACAACACACTGCCACTAACATGAAGAAGGAGAGGAGCACATCAAGCAAACACCCCAAGGGTGGGGGGCTGCCATGAGTCAAGACTTGCACACTATTTACACCAGACCCAAAACTCTCTTGACACTGCAGAGGGAGCACACCACATTATCACCTGCAAACCAGGAAGATAACAACATTCAGCAGACTAGTAAGGCTCCAGTCACATCCCCAGCACACCTCTAGAACCCCCCCACACTGGCATGCATCAAGTCCAGACTCCTGAGCAAACAGCTCCCATGAGGTGTGACCACCTCCTCACATGCCTGGCGCAGCAGGACGAAAGGCCATGAAGGTGGGGGCCCAAGTACTCTGCACACCCTGAAGCTGCTCTTCTCAGGCAGATACAGGAACGGTACAGGAAGAACGCTGGGAAAGCTAAGCCTATTTATGGCCCTCTGCTGAGGTCGGTAGGATTTGCATTTTCAGCATTTATTTATTTATTTTGAAAGTTTTATATAGCGCGAACATGACCACCGAGGGTATCAGAGCGCTTTACAGTTTATGCATCAAGAAGGGTACAAGCAAACAAAACAGAATCAACAAAGCGAAACATTCACAGTCTTATAATGTCCAACATTCTCGTGAGCCAGGCAGCTGGGCCACCAATCAGCAGCTAAGGGCCCAGAATCAAATGGAGAAGCCAGACACATGATTCTGAAGTTTTCCCTTGAAGAGATGGGTTGTCACCTCATGAACAACGACTGTGTATACATGAGGACGAGGGACGCAGTGGCATAAAGGGTTAATTCTTAACTAGTATATGTGGAAAACATCTGGCATTATTGCTGGTAACCCAGTGCCTCTATAAACTTGTATATCGACAATTAGCGAGGTGGGGTAGGAATTTGGAAAACACCTTCATGCCTAGTGCCTTTTAAACGTTCAACACAGCCTTTCCCCCACCTTCTTTCTACTAAGGCAACATTTATTTCATAGCGGTTTTATTATGTTCAGCATACAGCAGCTGCAGCAGAAAGCGAGATTGCATCATTGAAATGTTCTGCTGACTTCATTTGTTTCCAGTGAGTCAGGTAATAAAGACCTTTGGGTTTTGGTTTGTCCGCTTTGATGTGCCTCGTTGTTTGCAGCGGTGCATGCTCATTAAACCTGCCGCGTTAACCTTGGAGCCCAAGGGCTGCCAGCTGTCTTACTCAGCTCAAGGAAGCTCTCATTCCGTGGCTGTTTTTCTGAAATTCTGGATTTGGTGCCTACGAAGTTTTTACTTGCAGCCGAGGTTATATACCAATCTGATGATACTTTGTGACTCACTCGCTAATGGGCAGCAAATGAACATCTGATGCTAATGACTTTTGGAGGCTAGGACCCGGAGGCAGACGTGACTCACATGCAAGAATTGAACGAACAGCTTCACTTTGTGGCAAGCCACCGAGCCATCGAACCCTGTAACCGACCACACGTTAAATACCACGAATAGCCAACCCTGTAACAGAAATGCTAATTAATGTCTTTGTATATAAAAATCAATAAAACACTTTGAAATTTAAAAAAAATAACCGCACAACGTTCTGCCACATTTCTTCAATACATAGAAATATTGCCGTTTGCACGATGCGAAAGCCATGATGCATTCCCTTGAAACTTTCATTTGTTCCAAAACAGAAGGCAGTCGCCATTCTTAGCCCCGTTTGCTATTTTAGTTTTCTGATGACTCAGAGGTCATGGATTTCGTCTGGCTGGTAACTGCTGCAGGCAACAAGATAGCTAACAATGGCATTTTTTGCAGATTCTCATGTTTGAACTTTTTCATATTTCACACCAAGTTAAATAGTGATGTGTTAGAGATAACTGGTTAACAGAGGTTCCCTCTACACGAGGTGAATAAAGGCTCCAGACAGACATGTAACAATTTATGTCTGAAAGGTATACTATGGGTAAACTACTGATAACACTTTCCTAGTGAACAATTACTACAAACACAGGAGATCCAGGGAGCCTGTTCACCACTGAAAAATACATACATTTGGGGAGTACTGTGAGAGAGTAATAAACTTTCAGAAGTTCACGTGCCACTCGGGGTAGACAAATTACATGACATCAACTGTACAATCTGGAATGATGAATCACTCTACAGCTAAATTACTTTTTTAATAAAACAGACTTCTAAGACAGCATAGAAGGAAGGATGGAGCGCAGTGGAATAAATGATCACATTTGCAATCATGTATGTATGGAGTTATCTGAAGTTTGGAGTAAAATAAGCTTCCCCACAAAGAGTTTTTACAAACAATGGTGAATTGTGTCATGATCGATAGCTTATTTTACTCCAAACTTCAGATAACTCCATACATACATGATTGTAAATGTGATCATTTATTCCACTGGTCCCCCCTGGTGAACAGCAACAAGAGCTGCTAAGCACTAATATTCAGAAAAAAATGTCAAATAAATGGGCAAGCATTTATTAGCTTGCAATTAAATGCTTGCCAATTTATTTAACATTTGTTAGACCTCCTTACACAATCCCTGACCCACCCACACCCCCATGTTGGCATCAGTGCGGCCCTCGGTCACACCACAGACCGTACTTTGTGGCCCCTGGGCAAATGTTTGCGAGTACCCATGCTCTAGTTCTCTATGACTGATAAAAAATACAAAACTAGAACAGGGCAGTCGCAGGTGGGCAAGTGCTTATTTATGAAAACTGCTGTTATACTTACGTGCTCCCTAATGCCTTTCTGAGACCCCAAGTGATAGAAGAAATCACCTCCAAGAATGATCGATTTGTAGATATTTTGTTTGTCCAGTTCCTCTCCCAGCCTACGAAAGGGTATCCTGTACGTGCATGAGTCCAGCCCTGTGGCACAGCATCAGTGGTGAGTGTGCAGCTAAATTTCTCTTTCTTATCCAAGTGGACATTGTAAACTTCCACCAGAAAAGATGGGAATTACATGTTTCCCGAATAAATCTCTCCGGATCAAAAAAGCACTTTTGCTTTTATCCATATTTTTAGGCCTGCAGGTAAAACATATGAAGGGGCCGATATTTGTTTAGGGCTGCTGATAAAACATGTTACTATGTCATGTAAAAAGTTTACCACAAAATGGAAAAATAGCAGTTCCATGGTGATTCTAATTTTGAAAAGGGAATGCAAATACAGCTGGTGAAATTATGTTTTAAAAAACGTTCCATTTGGACAACATAATAGAATCCCAGAAAGTGACAGTACGGCCATGTTTAGACCTATGTATTCAGCATAGACTTTAAAAGAATAGTCGTGCAGTAGTTTGAGTTGTACCTGGGGGATAGAGCCCAGGTTGATCTGACAGACTTCTTTAAGCCAAGCATATCCACATTCCATGTAGCTGCTTTCCAGGCTTTCCAGGCTTCACTGTTGTCAGCGATTCACATCTTGTAAATGGTGCATCAGGAGTCCATATGAGCAAGAAGAACATCAGCATTTGCCAGCAAGTAGATGATAACCCCCTGAAGAACTGCTTCACAACCACTAAAAACCGCACAATGTAGACCTATCCCAGGACTGAATTTATTTTCATCGCTATTGTCAGCAAACAAATTCAGGTGCAGGAGAGCCTTGAAGTGATGAATCCTAATGACTTCACTCAGCAACTCATCTACAGTGCAAGGTCCCTGGGCTTCTTCACGGGTAACAACATCATGAAGCACTTTGAGCAAGTGATAAAATGTGCCCATCATCAACTGTCCCTATTCTGAAAAGTGGGGTTATTCCTACCAGATGATATCTTAACAACAGCAACCCAAGTAAGTCCTGGTCCAATCTAATTTTGACTGCAGCATTCCCGGGATCCACATATAACCCTGAAAGATGTTCTTCATAAAGTTGCAGGCCTCAACAAAAATTGTGGACTGTCTCCAGGAAATGTTAATCTCTGCTGGATGATTGACTAGTTCTCTACCACTTTTACTGCCTTTACAATGAATTATTAGATTACAGTCTGCAAATCGATTCTTATATACCCCTACCTCAAACTAATCTGAAAATAACATGGGGGGGTAATAGAAGTTTAAAATAAAAACCTTCACCCTTGTCCTGCTGAACTTTCGTCCACCCAGAAGTGTTATTAACCATGTACCCCTCCAGCCACTTTGTGAGGTGAGAGGAGGTAGCTCCATTTTAGTCAAAGGTCCAAAAGTCTCTTTGCCTCCTAGGAGGCCTAAACTCCTGTCCTGTATCCATTCTTGAAAAGATATCTGCAAGCAGTGCAGACATACTTAGGGCTCAGCCCTGGCAAAGTCCAGGCTAAGAGCAGTATTCTGGAGGCTTACCCGTAATCTAGATCAGGGTCTTCTGTTCTCCGAGGTAGAGGCGACTGTTTGGACCCCATAAAATACCACCGTTCTCGTGTGCCTAGTCATCTGAGAAGCCGCAGATGCAACAGGTGGGCACAACCAGTTCTGTCGAAGCACAAAGGAAATTGGCCCAGTCCCTTTTGTTTGGCTCCCCATGAACAACGAGGTACTGTAAACTTTACCATTTTTGCCATTTTGCACTTGTTGGCCCCCACTCATCAAACACAAAAGGCATAGTGCTTTGTTATATGGTGTCTTAGGCTTGTAGCATGACACAGAATTTGGAAATTTTCTTCTTTACCCAAAATATATTTTAGTTATGGATAAGAGTAAAGCAGATTCTTTCTTAAGAATGTCCCATACCAACAAATTTCTTGTTCAACTTTGTCCAAGCAATCAAATCCTGTGAATCAGTTGACCTGACTTCTTCAGGAAGTGGAGTCCCACCAGAAGGAAGAACTGTCATACAAAGGATATTGCATATTGAGCCGAAACTAGTATTATTGATCTAGGAGCTAAACCAAAACTAAGCCACCAAATTGACAGAACTAAAACAACATTAACTAGCACAAATGATTTTTCAACAAGATAGCGAAGAAGATGAACCCAGTACTCAATATAAGTGGGCTAATGTTGCTGCTTGTTTTCTATCTGAAGCTCTCACATCAAACCCCAAGAACTTTACTGAATCAATAAGTGGATTTAAAGAGAGATCTGCAATACCCTGTGTGAAAGTATTCGCTCTCGGAATTCACATTATACAGCTGAACACTCTGTAGTTTCTCATCTATCTGCCAGATGTTTACTGCCTCTGAATCGCCCCCCTGCATTCAAGAGCTATTAACTAAAATATTTGATTTGTTACACCAATTGGTATATAAGATCAACAATTTAGAAAACTGTTTGTAATAAAACAATGAATAAATTGATGTCTAATGTTTCACACAATTTGCATGAGGCCTCATCCGATTAGCATTCACACATTTGTCAAGCTGCTAGGATATATTGGCAACAGAGACAAATCAAATTCTTTAAAGTCCTCTGTTATATACATTCTTGCACAGTTGCTTTTCCAAACAATCGGTTGGGACCCTCTGGTGGGTTGCGTGCAATTTTTTTGGGGGGGGCCGAAAATGTCCTGGTGTATATGTGAGTAATATGTAAAATAACAACCTCTCTTTCTGCACCAATGCCAAGGTGCTGAACAATGTCCAGTTTTTAACAAACCCTTGCAAGTATTCCCAAGCACGACTCCCGGTGAACCTCCTAGTATTTGTTGCTGCTGTATTTTTACTTTACAAAGTCATTGCAGTGCAGAATGCGCTGACTATACCTGATCATGCACAACAATACCTACTATATATATATATATATAGACCAAAATGCACCACTTGGCCTCATTTAAAAAAAAGTATAGATATGAGGCCTATACTCTGCTAGGGAAGAGGTTTCTCAAATCTGCTAAAATAACTGGTATCAACACCAAGATTCTTCAGAAGGCTTGTGATTTTAGTGAACGAATGCCACAGGCCAGCACCCCACTCTGAAAAGTGCTCCAGCTCCAGACTCCAGTGAAGTTCACATCTGCTACTTTTATGGACAGATCAATATCTTGGCCACAGTCTGCTATCGAAGGGTGTGGTCAAGGTTGTGACTTTTGCACACAATTGCTATTATTACATCAAAAACCCGCCCCCACCTCAGGTCCATTAAAGCTAGGTGGGTTGCAATCCTTCGTTGTTCTAAAAATTGGGTTGTGGTTTCTAAACAGTTTGGGAAGCATTGTTCTAGCACTTTCCCATTTGGCAAAAGTGTATTCACGGCTTCTGTGATCACCAACCTCCCTGATAATCCTGTTGAAAGTATTAAGATTGCTGCTAAGAGCAGAATTATATTTGACAGCCTGTTAGTCTTGGAATCTAGATATATTCCATTATCATGATACATATACAAATCAAGTACTTTCCTCCTGGATCAAAAGAGGCTAACGTTTTAGACAGTCATATTGCTCACAAAGCTATTATTTTAACAATGCCAGACTGCCAAGGGCTAGTGAGAGAGATTTCTACCTAATCCCAGGCTACCTTAATTCTCCCCCCTCCCTGCCAGCGCTACCCCCTTTTTGATATTTGAAGTTGTTTAAGCATTAGTCTTCATAACTTTGTGTACTTTTTTCATGCATGAAGTAGAATCTTAAGGCATGCAGGGCTTGTAGATTTTCATGGAAGGAACCTAGAAGGTAGCTAAACTGTAGCAAAAGTTGGGAGTTTTCTTTGAAAAATTGAAAGAATGTGCCTTGCAATAAAGTGTATGTTTTATTTCTATGAAAGGCATCACGAAAAGGCTTGTTCTGCTAGGACCATTCTCTTCCTCGCTTTCAACCACAGTTTTGCAGTTTTCTAAGTGGTAGTCAATATATCCTATTTTTGCAGTTTATAGCTTCTTCTTGTTTTTGGAGGAAGAAATGTGAAACCCATGGTTGAACCCAGATAGTTGTACATTTCTGAATTCATCTAGCGCTTATGGTTTTCCCAAAGAAACTAATCATTGCATCGAAAACTAATGAAAGTAAGAAGGAAAAATAAAAAAATATATGTCGGTGTATTCACCTGTATTTTGTTCAAATAGCTGATCTTCAAAAGTAATATACCATTATATCTATCAGACTCCTCCAGTCAGAAAGGTATACATTGTACAAGATACCCAGTGCAATCATCCGAGCTTCAGCTTAGAATGATTTTTCATTCTGTACCAACTATGCATCAATTCATATGGTAAAATGTTACGAATGAAAAATGGGTATTAAGGAAATCTGTGTATTTAGGAATTGTGGTTATTACCATAACTCTGAATATGGGGTTAACAATAATGTCATGTAATTCAGAGGGAAAAAGATTTCTTGCACATTGACTTGAATTTGGAGTCCCAAAACGCACAGGGCCAGATTCACAAACAGCCTCCTCACTCGTGGGGGAATCTCTGTAATGAAAAACTGCAGTGCGGAGAGTCCGTCTCGACTGCAGAGGCTCTTTGTGAATCAGGACCATTGTGAGGAAAAGTGCCTCCTTTTTGTGTGGTCACTCCCATTTTTCATGGACTGATGCTTCTGTTTTTTAACTCTGCACACCGGGGCACTTCTGTCCAATCACCAGTGTACGTGCTCTGACCCCTAAAACATGGTAAAATTGGCTAACTCCTTATTGGCATATTTCACTTCTCAATAAGGCCATAGCTTATGGTGGAGAAAATACACCAATGGATTGGGAAATTACCTGCCCACGGTGTGGACTACAGCACACGTAGTGCCCTCCCTAGGCTGAAAAAGAAAAATCATGGCTACCTCTGCAGTCTGACTCCTGTAACTTTTAAATCTGCAGGCAAACCTCTCAAAATTACCTTTTTGACAAGAAAGAACCCTATTTTTAAATATATAGCAAGTCACCCCCCTGGTAGGACTTGAAGTCCATAATGTAGAGTGCCTAGTATGTAAAATTGGTAAATGAAAGAATGTAGTGTTGGCATTTACCTACAATGACTAGCCCCACAAAAGCAACTTTCACTGGCAAAAGGGCAGTAGTTGTCCTATGACAAAAGCTAACATCCAAATAAAATCATAATTCTGCTAGTGAGCAAAAATGGTCAGACGGGGTGCAACACCGAAAATCCTCAAAGCAATAATCAATTTATATACAGATACCTGGGTACAAGTTAAAATAGGTAGGGGTGACAGAATGACTAAAAAGATACCCACGTTTATTGGCCTAAAACACAGATGTGTCCTCGCCCCCTGCCTTTTTAATATATATACAACAGACCTGGATGGCCGTCTATCCGATGATTTGAGCGACCCACCAAAACTAGCAAAGAGACTGGTGAGTACCCTCCAATACACAGATGACATGGTCTTTTGCAGTCAGACCCCAATCGGCCTACAGCGCCAAATTACAACTCTCCTTGAATTCACTGAATCATCAGGCCTTAAATTTAATTATAGCAAAACAAAAATCATCTGTTTCTCGTCGAAAGCAGCCAGCAAAAAGTAAAGTTTAAATGGAAAGCAGAAGGGAACAGCCTCGACTTGGTAAACACTTACAAATACTTAGGGGTGGAAATGGACACAAGATTACATTTCAAACAGCTCTTAGTACAAAGAAGGGCCCTAGCTAACAAGCTATACTTTGCTTTCAACTAAATTAAAAAACAGATGGGGAGTTTGTCGCAGTCATATCTGTTACAAATTATCCCCGCAAAGTTTCTTCCCTCATTGACCTATGGCTCGGAGTTGCTAAAGGGCAAGGACGTAACCACCTTAAACCAATTACAAGTCTGTTTTATTAAAACGCATCTCCCATTTACCACAACACATTTCTCAAGCACAAGTGCGTCTGGAATTCAGGCTTTTTCACCAACTCCCAGTAAGGATGACCGCCATAACTAAACTGTGCTGGAAGATGAGAGCTACACCCCCTGAAACACTGGCTGCCTCGTGTTGGGCTTAAATGGAGAGCCAGCACACCCAAAAAAACGATTGGCCAACAGTGCTCCGACAAGCTCTAACAACTCTTGATCTCTCCAAAGTCTGGGAGTTAAAAATCAGTTTCACAGCATTTAGAAAAACGCAAACAAAGTGGCTAAGTTCAAATCCTGGATGCTCGGCAAACCAGAAATGGCTGGGTAAAAGCATGGCTGGTCAGTTTTACAATCCTACACCCATTGGGGCCCCCAACCATACCTCATATGCCACATTTCTCAACTCACCCAACACTTTCTCCTACTAACCCGCATGGGAGTATTCCCTTCAAAAGATCAGGTCCCTCCCTTGAAACAACGTTGGCCAGATTCCCTTTGCTGTTTATGTGGTCAATTTGAGGAAAGCCAGTTACGCTTTCTATGCATTTGTCCTGCCGTCAACCAACTTCTACTGAAATTAGTTTGCCCCGCTTTTTGGGCACTCAAGATAAGATCCTGTCGCCAAGCCATGATGACATTACTGAACAGCCATTCAATTCAGCTTTCCTGCAGGGCTGCCAGGTTTTTACTACAAGTGAACAAACTACTATCAGCACAACAGAAGCCAGGCTAGATAAGAAGATGCCACTCTAGGCAAGGGTACCATCAATAGTTCAACCGGAAGCCATCATTCAGATAGGCCCCTGAGTCTCATTACAAGTTAAATTGTAGCCCTCATTCGATCAGGGGCCGATGGTCCCTAAACCTTCACCTGAACAAAGCCACCCCTGCCCGGAACACATTTCTCTAATTCAATTTAACTCACTGTAGATAGTTTTATTAGTAAATTTTTTAAAGTTTGAGAAAGGTCTATAGACTCGACCAGTTCTCAATTGGCAAATCATTTAAAAGCATTCAGTGGCAGAAAGTGTGTAAAGATCAAAGTTGAAAGACCGTTGTCATCTTGCTGTGATTGATTAATTTTTAACGCTTGCCCATTTTGCACAAATTCAGGTTTGGTTTCAAATCTGCTAAAATAATTGCATACTAGCAAGTAACCAGTCGAATGACTTTTTGAATTGTTTTGTACATATTCATGATGTTCATATAGTGTAATGAATTCTAATTTTTAACCTGCGAAATTGTTATGGTTTTAACTAACTGAAACAATAAACTTAAACTTAAAACTTAAAATTGAACTTGAAACTTGCTAGTGTTGGTTTGGGACAAGCTACAGGATTATTCAACCACTAATTTTAATGTTTACTAAAAACCTAATTCAGTGGTGAAGTCAGGTTTTAAAAAATATTTATGAAAAGTGACTTTTAAATAGTTAGACTATTTAGTGTGCCTGAACCACTAGTCAGCTAATTAGCATTAGCCTGCCAGAGTTGGGCCCTGTCATTTCTTTCCCTTAATAAGGTAAGAAAACTTTTCCTAGTGCACAAAAAAATGGCGTAGGACTTTTGAAAAGAAGACCTGTGTGTGAAGTATGTGAGTCCTGTTAGCTCAAGAGGGGCAGTTAGGAAAGCCCCAGGAACTTCATTAACTTGAAAGAGACCATGATGATGCCTGTCCATTCGTAGGTAAGTATAAAGCAATACCTGGGAAAGGAAAAGCTGCTTCTGTTACCTGTGTAATCTTTAGCTAGCTTGGCACCAGCCCAGTAAGAGAGGCATCTGGTACTAGAACCAGTTTGGTATAGCTGAGTAGGAAGGGACTGCTCATTTCCCTAAACACATCCCTGGCTGGTACAGTAGCAGCCTCCAAGGGCAGCCATTTTGGATTTGACTCATCTCAGAATAGTGCACTGTGCAATAGCCTGCAGTAATGCAATCAGGATATGCTGCAAAAATGGGAAGGGTTGCCCCTGAGAAAAGTTTTCTCAGTGGTTAGGGAGTCACCCCCACCTGATGTCTACCCAGTCAATCCTACAAAAGTTGCACCTAGATCCATAGCTCATCAGAACACTCTCTGGACCTGTGGATGAACAGAAAAAGATTGGACTTGCTGTTTGACTCCTGTGTGGAGACCTGAAGTGCTGGACCTGCTTCCACTGGGTCTAAGGACTAAGAACTCCATGGGCCAGGGGCTTGCGATGCTTAGAGTTTTGAGCATTCATGTTTCAGTGAGCCCGTAACCCAGCATTCCTAGTCTGAACCAGATCCTAGTGTCCAGGATATGTGGACAAGTGAAAGAAATAGACCAGATTAAATTGATCAGGCTGCTACCTTCTATTACTACCCTGATGAAGACCCAATATGACTAGTTTTAAGGGGTTGAAACCTTGACTTATTGGGTTCCACCCATATCATTGAGTTTTGGACTGTACAAATGCAAATGTCTATATCGTTGGGTGGGGATCTTTTTTACATATTTTAAATATTAAGAATATAATATATGTTGGCTATTGTTTGGCACACTTACTTGCAATTACACTGCTGCCGTCACATGGGGCACCTGCATTTTTTGATTGTTTATTATTTTGACTGTCTTTAATACAAAACATTGAACACTGGTGAAATTGCGTTGAATACATTTGGCCAGTTGGATCATGCATTAAGTCACAGATTGAATGATTCCTAGCGGAACACTGTTCTTTATGACCTTCTGTGTGACTACAGGGACACAACAAGCTACAGGAGACATTTTTCCTAAAGTGCTCAGATGACCAGTAGAAACTAGACCTCGACTGGACCTGACTGGTGGCCTCTTCTGGAGTGTGTCCTGGCCTAAATGTAGTGTTCCTGAGGTCCTGGGAATCCTATAAGTGACCAAGAACAGCCGCTACAGAAAGTATGAAAAGTTGAGACCTAGAAAATGTTCAGATGTTTAGACATTCACGAACTCTGGGGTTTCAGCAGGACTTTGTGGCAAAGGTATCTGACTTCAGGAGGACTTCATCAGATACAGCTTCTAGGATTGCCCGACTGGAGGATTTTGAGCTGCAAAAAGGAGACCAAGGGCCAGATGTACTAAGCATTTTAACAGTCACAAACGCTCCAATTCAGTGCTTGTAACCATTAAAATTATTTTGCATATGCACTAATCCAATTTTAGGAGTTAGAAAAGCTTTTCTGCCTTCGAAAATAGGATTCTGAATGGGTACCGATTTGCTATCTGGAAGGGGTGTGTTTTAGGGATCGCTTTCAAAACTGAAATAGGTATCTAATGAATCTATCCGGTTGCAGAACATTGATAATTTACAACACCTCAAAGGAGGTGGTAATGCATTCACAAAAAGAATGAGTCTCATTTGGAACCCTTCCCCTTTGTGAGTGTAAAAAAGAAAGCTTGTTGAAGAGTAAGCAATGGTCCAGGGGATGACTGTCAGCTGAAACAAAAAAGGAGTAAACTTTCCCTTTACAGTAAAAAAGATTGCATTTACAAAAAAGATTACTTTATTGAAAGGCAATCACAGACATGCTGCTCTGTTGAACCCAGGAAGCCAGGATGCCCGTGATGGCCTCCAATCACAGTGAGTCACAATTTGCAACTTACTTCATTAATATTAAAGAGGTAGGTTGAATTGCGACTATTCAGGACTCTGATTATTAAGAGCTGACCTATTAGTACATAGGTCAGTTCTTAAATATTTCAGTGGCTGCAATTCATGACCAGTATTTTACCACTAGATATTTTAATGACTGAAACAGTGTTTTCCTCTCATAGGTTTGTGGCCTTATTCCTTCTGGTGGACTTGCATCCACCCCAAATAATAACCCACTTTCTTATAGACAGAAATTCAATAGATAATATCAAATGTTCTACCATTCAGTGTTCCCAAATCTCACTAGATAAAAACGGTTCCATTTGCCCTATTTCTCAAGGTAGAAATCTTGATGGGCAAAAACATGAAAGGTATCCGCCAGACAAGAAACATTTTCCAGCCTAGAGCTTTATTCATAAACCATAATGGCTTCAGTGGGACCTAGTCCAACGGTTATCTGACTTCAAGAGGACTTTGTCAGATGCAGCCTGCAGCACTGCCCTGCTGCAGTATTTCAAAGATTAAATTAGAAGATAAAGCATTTGACAAGATGACCCACTTGGTGTATGTGACCCTCACTTCATCTCAGTCTGCCTTAAATTGTGCCTGGGTACTGGTCAACCACGAACGTTTGATTGGCACTTTGTCTTCTCTTTTCACTTTTTGCCTTAATTCTTTACAAAATCATATTTCTGGCTCCACTTACTGGAGTTTTGTTGTTTTTGATGCAATTTTGCACTTTAAATCTTTCTCTATATTCAGAAATTGGTTGTGTATTTTTTTTGTTTTGTCTTTGTTTTGACGTTTTAACTGTTTTGTGGCTGCTAAATACTTAACACATATTCCTAAATTAAGCCTGCCTGCTCTGTGCTATTGCTGCCAGGGACCAGAGCCCAGGTTTAAATTATTGAAACAGTGTTTTCCTCTGATAGGTTAGCGGCCTTATTCCTTCTGGTGGACTCACATCCACCTCAAATAATAACCCACTTTCCTATAGACAGAAATTCAATAGATAATGTCTACCATTCAGTGTTCCCAAACCTCACTCAATAAAAATGGTTCCACATTTGCACCTGCGGAAGAGGGCCTATGACATACAACAGGAGAGAACTCAAAATACAAAGTAGAAACATTTAGATTTTTCTATTCCATTTCAGTCTTTCTGGAGATGTGGGTAGCTGTGATATTAGGGCTCAGTCTCAGCCGACACCCAGGAAAACCTACCAGCCCCAAACATTGCTGAAAACTAGACTCCCGACCGAGTCCCAGGTGGTATGGCTTGCATTGATTCAACTGTTTATTATCAGACTAACCTGCAAATGTCAAACTTTGGCTAAATTGCTGAATTTTCTCATGGTACTGTGAGGAAAATTCAGGAATTTGTGAGGATCAACAAACATCCTACCACCGAAAGTCATCACAACTTCTCCCAATGAGAATGGTGTCCCACTTGTATGGGTGGGCTTAGCACCCACGACAGGGACAGCAAAAGCACTAAAATGCATATTGGAGACATCAAGATTTTTCCATTGAATTTGAATCTATCTGGAGATGTGGGTAGCTGCAAAATTTGGACTTTGGGTCAGCAGGCACCGAGGGAAAGCTATCAACCCAGGAAATGCCTGAACATTAGACACTTGGGCGGTCTAATGGCATTTGTGGATGTTATTTCTTTTTCTTAACCAGAATGCCATAAATCATCAAACTTTAGCTAAAATCAAACCTTTTTCTCATGTTTCTGTGAGAAAGTTACAGAATTTGTGGGAATTGCATACCCGTACTTTTCCTGATAAAAACAGTACCCCACTTGTGTGGGAGGGCCTGTTGCCCAAAACAGGATCCAGTCAAATCGTGGACTGTGTGAAGGTAACGTAGTATCAAAGTGGTTATCACATGGTTACTCTTTTGGTGTGTACCTATTATATAAGTTAGACCCACCCAAGCATCTGGGGCAGTGTTTTTATTGAAAGAAGTGTGGAAATGCAGGGTAGTACGACCTTGACCATTGACCAGAAGTGGCTGAGATTGCTGTCATGTATGGGACAAATTGTGTTTTTTGACCCATCCTTTTAAACTTCACAGGACATTCTGAACAGATAATGTGCTGGGATCCACAGAAGCCACACACCCTGTATCTCCCTGGGTTTCTAGGTTTAAGAAATGCGCAAGATTGTAAGGGATCCCTAGTTGCTGCCCAGCCCTTGACTGAAATTTCTCTGCCATCCCTTGCAGACAGATAGAGAACTTGGGTATTTTGGGCACATTATTTAGGTTTGAAATGCATTCTAGCTAAGAAAACATGCAGGGATTTATGCATGTCACACCACCGAGGATTCCTCTGAGTGTCTAGATTTCAGAAATACTCAGGCTTGATAGGGTTCCCCAGGTGCCGGCTGACCTTCATGGCATTAAGGGGAAGAAAATGTGCTGGGATCCAGGCAAGTCACACCACCTTAGATTCCAAAGGGTATCTAGGATTCAGAAATGACCAGATCTTGTGTGTTCCCAGGGGTGCTCGCTGACCATGAGCTCAGAATACTGCAGCCATTCTGCAGTATTCTGTTTTAAAAAAAAATAAGGTCTAGTAGAGAAGGGGTAAACCACCCATTCTACCTCCCCTGGGGGTACAAATACTGCCTAATATACCCAGCAGAGGCCACATGCCAAGACTATCCAGCGCTCAACCATATTCCTTTTATAACTTTTTTTCCATGGCCGTCTAGTGCGCTTTTAGTCCCCTGTGTGGGCAGATTGGGGTGTTATCCCATATCTGCCCATCCCAGTGAAAAGCAGAATGGGTGCAGGGCTTTCCCATCCTAGCACTTGATTGCAGTCAAGAACCGAACGACCATAAAAGGATGCAACTTGGCCAGCAACAGGGTCCATCCTCCATGGCACCAAAGGTGGACCAAAAATAAATCTGACCAGCGACAGTTCAATCCAAATAACAACACGATCAGAAGGGGGCAATTGCTCCTGTTTGATCATGGGGAACATCAGCAAAGACTGGTCCTGGCTCCCACGGGCCCTAAACCTTAGCCCCTAACACCAGGTCCCCCCCAAGCAAGGAGTCTGCATTGTCAAAGGTTCGGCCCCTCCTAAGAAACGGCTCTGTCCAGCATAGACGCCCTTTGGATAACATCCAAACATTAAATATCATGACTTGAAATGTCGCAGGGATCGCTAAGGTCCTGCAAAGTCCACTGGCAACCACATTCCTCGAAGGGGCTGATTTAATTTGTGCCCAAGAAACATGGGCAACTACATCCACACCAATAGGAGGCTATGCAGAATATTCCAAACCTGCCACCAAAGGTAACATATTCGAGAGACCGTCAGGGGGGATCTCCATTTACATCAAGCATTCACTGAAGGTACACTTCACAGAGATAAAGAATTCCTCTGACATGTTCCTGGCTGGCACCCTGAAAGGCCTTAATACGGTTGACGGCCCATTATCAATACTTCTGATTAATGTCTACTACAACCCCCATCGGCCGGGCCCTAAGGACAAGCTTACTCGGTTGATAACTCAGATTGAAACTCTGCTTCTACAGTACGCATCTATGGAACCCATCATTCTTGGGGACTTCAATACGCACAAAATAGGGGACATTGCATCTCAAAACCGCCGCTTTGGGAGCACCGGGACTTTCAACGCCCTTATGCGGGCATACAATTTGGCAACAACGCACTCTTTAGCCATAAAGTTCAAGCCTGGGGCACTCTTTGCACCCACTTACAGCAATCAGACCACAATAGACTATATCTTATTAAGCGAGAGATTACAAAAAACTCATGTCACACTATACTGTGCACCCACAGAGTGAAAGTGACCATGCCGCCCTAATCGTTCAGTTAACCATCACCACGGATATTCGCCATTTCCTGAGCTGTATTGGGACATCTAAAGGGGAAGAACAGCACAGACCTCTCAGAAGAATAAAATGGGGGCCGATGTCAATCAACAAATTTGACTCTTGAAAACTAACGTGGATAGGCTGGCAAACCGGTCTAAACAATGGGGGTATTATAGAGGAATGGGATAATCTCGCCCACGAACTAGCATCACTGCTTTGGGGGAGCTCCACATATAGATCTGCCACAAATCCATCACATACCCTAGGACCCGTCCCAGCGATCAAGGAAAGTGCCAAACAATTAAACGCCAAACGCAGAGTTTATCAGAAATCCGGGTCAGAGTCCGCCAAAATGCAACTCAAATTAGCTGCAAAAAGCCATTCACAACAGGTTTGGAAAGCAAAACGTGAACTCACGGAGGCAAAATGGTTGAAGATCTTTGAGCTGCTGGCACCGTGTAAGTCCCAAGAATTTTGGCAATATCTAAACAACTTAATTCACGGGGCCACTAACACAGAGAATCCACTTGACGCAGGCACTTGGGTAGGCCATGTGAAAACCCTGTACACAGATGATTCGAACACAGCTCCTCCAAATAGTTCCATAATACCAGGGGAGGGAGTTGGCAACACCCCAGCTGAGCTGAGCTGAGCCTACCGTACCTTTGGATGATTCAACCCTCCCAGGCAAAGGAGTAGTTTGCACAATCCTAAAAAAGATTCGATACAATGGGGCACCTGGCCCCAACGGTCTGCCTGGCTCCCTCTTTAGGGAAGATATAGACTTTTGGACGGACAATTTGTCTCAGTTATATGCCGAATGCAGGCTCTTGGGGGCTGTTCCAGATTCCTGGAGGGGATCACTGCTGCATCCAATATACAAAAAAGGGCCTAACTCTGACCCCAGTAATTACCGCATGATCGCTCTGTTGGACATTGAGGGCAAGGCTTATGCAAGCACTCTTTTGGTGGAACTAGTGGACTGGGTTCGCACTGAAGGTCTTTTGCCTTTCTTTCAGACCGGGTTCAGACCAGGGGGTTCTACTGTGGACAATATCATCGCCCTGACATACTTAGCTTATCAAGCGGCGGCTCATCACACCCTGCCGCTTTTTGCCTGCTTTATTGATTACTCAGCAGCCTTCGACGGGGTAGATCGCACCATCCTCTGGTAGAAATTGGCACGCTGGAACATCAGTCCGTCTTTATTACAAGCTATTAGATCGCTGTATTCACGAACCTGGGTAAGGGTCAAACTCTCCAGCGAGTTTGCCACAGAGAAAATCGCCACAGATCGGGGGCTAAAGCAGGGCTGCGTCCTGGCTCTGATGCTGTTCAATTTATATACAGCCGACATGGGCCAAGCTCTGCACGAGCCACTTTAGCCACCCCTAGGATCGGGCACACAAAGATCCAATTGATGCAATACGCTGAGGACCTGGTTCTTTTGGACCACACCAAAATCGGTCTACAAAAAGCACTCACAGCCCTCGCAGATTACAATATGAAAAATAAGCTGGTCGCTAACCCAACCAAGTCCAAAATAGTGATCTTTGGGCACTACCCGAAAAAAAGAAGTGGCTAATTGTAGGCTGGGTCCGCTGACCTTGGACTGTGTACAACACTATAACTATCTGGGGGCTTGGCTTAGCGAAACGGGCCGCCCACTGGTCCACCTCCACAAACTGCAGCAGAAAGGGAAAAAGGTCACCTACGCCCTCTGCAAATTATACGCTACCCTAGATCGCCCAACAACAACGGCCATTCAAAGAGTACTGAGGGCGAAACTACTACCATCCCTCAACTATGCGCAATAGGCATTTCCAGGGAAATTTGCGCATGACCTAGAAAAAATACACTGTACAGCCTACAAAAAGCTATTTCGTTTACCAGCCTGCACCAGGAACAACTTAATTCATCTGGAATTTAATCTCAATCAACAAAAATTGGAAGAGATGGCGACCTTGACAAAATACTTTTATCAAACAACGGCGGCGCTGGAGAACTCTATGAAGGCCGTTATAAAATGCATCTTCCAACAACCTGGCAATCCTTGGTTCGCTTGTCTTGCCTCAGCCAAAGACCACCTGCAACTTGCTATAGAGAACTGGGACCCCAGCATAATCAAGTATGCTACTATTAAAACAACAATTAAAAAGCAAGTACGCCTACGCTCGCGCACTATGGATATTGAATCCTTGGTAGCAAGAGGCTTCCACAAGACCCAAAGTCTCCCCCACACACTGCCCAGCCTCAAACCTCATCTTACGCAGCCTGTGGGGAGGCAAGCCCTACATAGGATCTTAGCAGCCAGACTACATCCTCTCCCTCTTAAAGAACTATATCCAACTGGGAAAGCAAGGCCGGTCATCACGGAGTGTCGCCTTTGCAATTACAAACGAGAGTCTTTAGCCCATATTTTACTCTGCTGCCTGGCGCTGCGGCTAGTTCGCAGAATCTACCTCAGGCCCATTCTCCTCCAACTAGGCACTCGCACAGCAAATGAGGCAGTCCATCGACTCTACACGTTGGACACAGTGAAGCATATGGCCAACTTGGGCAAATTTGTCCACTATACTCGTACAAAACTGATGGACACATCCCACTAGGCTGTCAGGCGGGCCCTGCTGGGGTTGTTGGATGGCCACTTTTTAACAACAGTCTCATTCAACCTAAAAGACTGATTATCACTTGCACCGTTTTTTTTTAAGAAAGCAAAGGAGATATTAACAATGTTTTGTACAAATACTTGCTCTTTTAGATTTTCATTCTGCCATTTTTATATGTGTATTTTGTAATGGTTTTTAGTAACCACACAATCAAAGAATTCATTCATTCATTCACTTGATTGCAGTCTCCATCGCTGGGCGCAGATAACATTTCTGCCATGCAGGGGAGACAAAATAGGGGAGTTTACTGCTTCTCTGTTTGCCCATATGTCAAGACCATGCCCAAATTAATTCAAATTTCTCTTGCTTGCCATTGGGATGGCTACAATATTTTGGATCTATGTTCCTGAGTGGTCAAAGAGTGTGTGGGTCTATGGGGTGGAGGGTGTGGAGGGTGTGGCCTAGCACAAGGACTGGACAGCCACAATCCCATTATTTTAATAAAAAAAACTCTATCCCTGATATCTAATGGGTTTTTTGCAATCCTGGAGAAGGCGATAGTGGTTTAATTCTGCAATCTACCATGCTAGGGGATAAAAGGTCTGTTGGGGCTTCAATGGATCATAGTGCAGCCCAATGCCAAGATGAGCCAGCCCTGCTCCATTCTTTTTAAGAAAATAAATCTAGCTTTGTTTTCTAATGTGCGTTCTGCCCCTCTAACCCCCCAAAAGGGCAATTAAGTGCACATTTTCCAATCTATCCCCTGGGGTGGAGGAGGGCAGAAAAACGGTTTGTGCTTTTGGGGTGAGAGTGCACCGACCCGTTTTTTTTTATTATTCATGGTGAAGTATGCTTTCTGTGCCCCTCCTGGGAGGGCAGATTAGCGCTGACTCCCCCAATATGGCCCTCAATTTGTCCAGAAATACTTGTAGGGCTCTAGGTGTGGAGGTGTGATTGAATCCCAGGATGGACTGTAAACCATTCTTTACATGTATAAAAATGTATACCTGTGCCAAGTGTGTTTTCTATGTACCCGGGAAAGGTAGATTGGGGATCACTTCCTCAATCTTGCCACAAAGTAGGGTCAGTAATACTGTCTAGGCTTTATCCCTGGTTGGGCCTATCCCCATTCCATTTCTTTTTTTGTAAAAATGTATCCATGGTGTCTAGTGTGGTTTCTGCTCTCACATTCTTTATTTATAAATACGAAATTTAGCCCTGATATCTAGTGACCTTTTGAATCCCCCCTCAGCCTGTCGTGAGCTCAGTTTTGTAGTAAAGTTTCTAATCTTCCTTAAGGAAGGCCATATTGGGGTTAACTCCCCAGACATGACCCACAGAAAGACATTTTGGGCTGTAGGAGTGGAAGTGGGGCCTGGTGACACGACGGGCCAGCACCCCAACGATTCTTATTCTTCTTATAAAAATGTATCCCAATGTTTAGTGTATTTTCTGCCCTCCCCAGAAATGGCAGTTTGGAGGTAAATCCTCCAGTCTTCCCCTAAGACAGGGGCAGAACAACTGTTTGGGGATTGCTCTAAAAATGTACCCCTGGAGTCTAGTGCAATTTCTGCCCCTATGCCCTGCAGTGGGCAGAAAAGTATTGGGGCCCAATTCCAGAACCGCCAGCCCCTTCCAATTCTTTAGTTTAATAAACATTTATATCTGGTATCGAGTTTGCATTCTGCTCCCCACAGGAGGGCAGATTTGGGATAAATCGATAAATTACACAATCTGCTCTTCAATGGGAGCAGAAAGACTGTTGGGGCTTTAGGGGTGTGGCATGTGATCTGATGCCAGGACAGGCCTAGCCCCACCCCATTAAAAAAAAAATATATATATCTTTAGTATATAGTGAGCTTTCTGGACCTCCTCAGGGAGGGAAGACTGTGGCTAAATCCACTAATCTTGTTTCCAGGGGGAGCAGACAGCCTATTCACCCTTCAGGACAAGGCAGTATGGCTTGATACCAGGCCCCCAGGATAACCCTTCGGTACAAGGCTGTATGGCATGATACCAGGCCCCCAGGATAACCAACCCCCCATTTTTTAAATAAAAAAATCAACTCTGGTTTCTAGTCCGCATTCTCTCTCCCTTGGTTGGGCAGTTTGGGGGTAAATCCCCCAACCTAACCTGCTCCATGTTCTGACCATTCTTCAGAGTGTTCCTCTTGGAGCAGCCATTCCTCCCACCAGACCATATGCAGATTTCCATAGCTGGGGGTGAATCAGGTGTCCATTGCTGTGTACTTTTTCCGCTGGAACACCTCATTTTGAGCAAGAAAAATATTGTTGAGAGACCAATTCATCATACTAAATAACATCTGTGTGTGCCTCAACAGTTTTAATGGTTTTACAATAAGAAAATGTTCAACTGCTTAGAGACCATCATAATATCTAATACTTGTAAAAAGTGCCGTTTTATCTAGTGGCATCATTATATACCCTTTCTCCCACCATACATCAGAATCTTGTATATACAAAGGTAGATTCTTGACATGATCCTGCAGGAAAAAATCCACATACTTAGAGGTGTTCTCAAATTTACTGGGAGTGGCCAATAGGATGGGGTGCCCAAGAGTGTTAGTTGCATTTTTCTGTATTTTTGGTATTAAATAGAACACAGAGACCTTTGGATGATCATTTCTCAAGAATAAATATTCTTCTTGATGCAATAGCCCTATGTTACCCATTCTGCTAACTCCCTGTTGTAGTTAATCCTTACCTCACTCAAAGCTTCCATAGTGCTTCTCACATACAACGGCTCATCATTTAGTTGTTTATATGCTTCTTCCTTGCACATATTTAAAGGGCTGTATTACCACCTTTATCTAATTTTCTTATTACACAATCAGATTTTCTTTCAATTTCCTCACTAAATTATTATACTCCTGTGATGTTTGTAAATCCTTCTTTTTCTGAAAAAGTGTTCTTTTTTTTTTTAGCATTTTATTTCTCAAACTATTTCATAACATTACATTCATAGCTTATATAGTGCAGTCAGTGCATATAAACATCTTCATATTACATCGTGTCATATCAGTAAACATTGCCGCTACGTTGTGTCCCGATTATCTTATACATTCACTGTAATCAGAGTACAAATAAATGCCAACATCCTATTTCTGGATATACCAATTACATACTCAGTTCCCCTAGGCCTCCTTCACAAGTACATCCTCCAGTAGATGGCTCGTTTAAGCATGATTCCCGCTAAGGAACTGTGCATCTGGCTCCTCAATTATTTCCTCCCCCTCCTACCCATCTGCAATGGTCTATGTTGCATCTGATGTGGCCAAAAGATATGTCTTCAAGGGTTCCCATATATCCCTAGGTCTAGATGTGGGTGGAAGTAATTCTGCATGCGTGATTGATTGTTCTTGCCACAAGATTAGATCTTGGATCCAGTCTTTAAATTTGGGAGCCCTTCCTCTCCCCCATTTACAGGCAACCCTGCGCTTAGCTATCAATAACCCCAGCGCTGTATATTTCTTGTGTGCTGTTTCAACTTCTTTAGTGTAGCCCAGAATGGCAGTAATCGGGGATATCTGAGGTGGGGCTCCCACCATTTGTGTCATGGCTGCAAATACGTGGTGCCAGTACTCATTAATTTCTGTGCACTCCCACGCCAGGTGTAGAAAGCTGGCCTCTTCCTTTTTACACCGCTCGCACTTATCATTGTCCCTTAAGTGGAACTTAAACAGTTTGGCCTGGGTATAGTATAGGCGATGTAAGAACTTATAACGGATCATTCGTAGCCTACTATTAGCTGTTATATTGCCGATTTGCTTACAGCAGTATTCCCATTGCTGGTCCGATAGTGTCGTGCCTGGCTCTGACTCCCAGTTTGTGCGCAATGTTGTCCGGGGTGCCTTAAAAGCTGTTTGTGTGCTATGATAGATGAGAGAGGTGACGTGCTGAGGTGGCTCCGAAAGCAGTAGTTCATTTAATGGGGGGAGAACCTGTGGCTTGTGTGGGAACTCTGGGGTGACCGCCCTTACACTCACAAACATGAATAACTCCATTGCTGTGGGTGTATATTCGTGGAAGAACAGTTCTTTTGTTAGAAACTTCCCATCTTCATACAGGTCTCCCCATGTCTCTACCTGAACTTTATCTAGAACTTGTCTACACACCCCTTCATAAGTGACTTTCAATTCCGGGTGATATTTTAGAGGCAAACGGGGTGAATATAACATCGGTGTACCCAGTTTATTGGCTATCTTCCTCCATGCGGTGTTAGTACATGATACCGTAGTGGGATCAGTATCCCGTTTTTTAGACTGCGTGGCAATGATCCCTGACAGGGGGGTGGAGTCCATGTATCCCATTTCAACTGCTAGATGTGGCATGAATGGGGGTGGGTGGAACCAGTATGTTGCCTAGTGTGCCTGTGCACATAAATAGTATAATTCCAGGTTCGGCACCTCGAATCCCCTCTGCGAGAAAGGTATTGTCAGCACCTCCCATTTTAGCCTAGGTTGCTTGCCTCCCCATGTCAATCAAATCAGTTGTGTTTTTAGAGCTGCAAAATATGGTTGTCCAGGATTGTAAGGGATATTTGTAAACAGGTAGAGCATTTTGGGCAGTATTACCATTTTTATTAGGGAGATCCTCCCTGCCATGGACAGCGGCAGAGCTACCCACTGAGTAACTGAATCTGTCAGGGTGCCTAGCGTTCTACCATAATTTATGCGCATAAGTTCAGTTTTATCTCTAGTGATCCTAATCCCTAGATATTTAACCTCCGTAGTACTCCACTCCAGGGGATAGTCTAACATCTATGGTGTAACCTTATCGGTAAGGGGGAATATTTGTGATTTACTCCAATTGATGCGTATTCCAGAGTGTTCCCCGCACTTGGTGATTTCTCGTAGTACTGTACTGGATTTAGATTGTCTTGTGGGTCTTTAAGGTAGAGGGTTATATAATCTGCATATAGCGATATAAGAAGATGCCTAGTGGGATATGCTAGCGCCCGCTCCTTATGGTGTTGCCTCAGTTTTGCTGCTAGTGGCTCTATTGCGAGAGCAAATAATAGCGGAGATAGTGGGTAGCCCTGCCTCGTTCCTCTAATAATTTTGAATGGGGATGAGCAGGAGCCATTGAGGAGTACAGTAACTAATGGCTGCCGGTATAGAAGTTCTCTCCATTGGAGAAAACTTGGGGACATTCCCATATGTCGGAGCGTTCCAGCAAGATAGTCCCACTCTACAGAATCAAACACTTTAGTGGCGTCTAAAAACACTGCCACCGCAGCTACTCAGCTATATCTGGATCAATATCTTGCATAACAGAGAAAAGTGTATGGAGGTTGTGTGATGTCGCTCGTCCTGGTATGAATCCGGCTTGATCTGGCAATACCAAGCTGCCTATTAAAAGATTCAACCTGTTTGAGAGGACCTTGGCCAGGATCTTGGTGTCACAATTGAATAGAGAGAGTGGTCTATAAGATTCGCAGTGCTCTGCTGGCTTGCCAGGCTTAAGCAGCAAAGTTATCATGGCCTCTCCCATGGTTACTGGGGGTATACCTTCCTCACTTGCTTCATCGAACACTTTTTTTAAGATGGGGACTAAGTGCACTGCGTAGGTTTTATAGAACTCTACTGGGAGCCCACCCGATCCTGGGGCTCGCCCAGACTTCATTTGCCTGATGGCCGTGGATATTTCATCCTTTTCAAGATCTGCTGCCAGGAACTCTCATTGGGAATCTCCTAGCCAACCTAGGGCTATATCTTCTAAATATAGTGGGAGGTTAAGGGGTTGCTGTCTCTGTGAGGTATACAGTGTAGAGTAGTATGTCGTAAAAATTTCCAAGAGGTCTGGGGTGCTCCTATGAATAGTGCCCTCAGAGTCATGAAGTTCGATCACATAGTTGGAAAACCTGGGTTGTCTAATATAGTCTGCTATGGCTTTCCCTGAGCGATCCCCTTCTCCATAATTCTGAGCTTTGTAGTATTTACCTCTAAATTTGCATTCTCTCTCCACTGTAGCTTTGTACTCAGTTATTTTGTCCCTGAGGGCAACTTTTGTGGCTCCCCCTACAGTGGGCTTTGTTATTTACTGTTCTAGGATTTTAACGTCGGCATCCAGCTTTTTAAGCTGATTACGAATGTCACGCAATCTACCACCCTCCTTAGAGATGCACAATCCCCTCATGGTGACTTTAAAGGCTTCCCAAATCGTAGCAACATTCGCCACTGAATGTATGTTGCGGTCAAAAAAATCCTGTATTTCTTGTCTTATTTCGGCCTGAAATACAGCATCAAACAAAGCAGTTGGATTCAATCGCCATTTGCTGTATGGTGTCCCTCCACCCGGAAGAGACTATTCATTTTTATAGGGGAGTGCTCGGAGTACATCCTCGCTAGGTGTTCGACCTGATCAACCCATTGTCCCAGTCCCCTAGAAATAATCCAGTAGTCAAGTGTGGACCATGTTGAATGATGTAATGTGTGCCTCTAGTTGTGGGGTGTAGTTGCCTCCATGCATCTAGTATGTAGTTGTCTGCGATAATACCCACCAGTTGCCCCTGCCCTGCAGTGTAATGTTGTGGTGCCGGATGGGATCTATCAAGCGTGGGCTCCAAAGCCGTGTTGAAATCCCCTCCCCAAAGGACATATGTCGATCCCATGGTTAGTATTTCACCCCACAAGGTGGCAAAGAAGTGTGGGTTGTCCACATTAGGCCGTAACAGTTGACGATTATTACCTCGTGAGACCACAGCTGGCCGCACATAATGCAGTATCCGCCTTGTGAATCTAGTATGGAACCTCCCAGTACAAATGGTGTATTCTTTTTTACTAAGGATCGCTACACCTCTAGCATATGTGGAGAAAGACGAGAAACAATGGCTCACTGCCCATCGAGTAGCGAAGTTTAGTGAGGTGGAAGGGTCTAGATGCGTCTCCTGCAAAAGTGCCATTTGAACGAGATGTCTGTCTAAATATCCCATAATGTGTCTTCTTTTACGTGGGTTATTTAGCCCTCGAACATTCCAGGACAGACAGTGTTTTAGCGAGTTGTTGTGAGCCTGCCATAATTGACTATTGAGAAGAGACTTACTGCTATCGGTAGTACAACGATATTCAAAACGGTTACCTTGGACTTCTCTAGTAAACTGCCATGGATAGACATGATGCTGTGAATGCTGCCCCCCCACCCCCTCCCACACCGACTTTCCCAACTTGTCGGGTATGCATGACCCTCCCTCCGTTAACTTTGAAAACAGATACATCCAACCATATTGCTCATACGTGAACATCAATGATATTGAAATACCTAACAATACCATAAAAAGGGGGTCCTCCCGTGGAGGAACTGCCAGGGGGCCCACATCTACCCTCCTACCCATGGTGGCCCTTTAAATAAGAGTCTACCAATGAATAGGGGTGTAGGGTGCCCGGACCTGTATTTATGGATCGACATCGGAAATAGTGATGAAAATAGAAAAAGAGAGGTCACCTTATTAGCTGCATTACATTCATGGATTTAGTAATATCTCACAGGATATACTGAAGGGTTGTCCAGTTCTACTGGCCTCACTGCGGTGCTCCACAAGGTATGCATTGGGGGATGAACAGGTAATGCTACTATGTCCCTTGTATTGTCCTGTCTTGCCGAGTCACATATGTATCCTCTGTAGTACATTCAGTCTAATTTGGATAGCGGTGATGTCGATCTGGGTCGGGATTGGCTGGTGCTCGCCTTGGAAGCCGCCCGGTGGTTCCTTTTCAAAAAGTCCTCCACCTGTTGTGGATTGTGGAAGAAATGCTTTCCCTTGGTGAGTGATCCTGAGTCACGCCGGATACATCATGGCGTAGTCGATTTGAGCTTGCTGGAGCTTCCTTTTTACCATTGTGAACTTTCTCCTGGCTTCCTGCACTGTCATTGTGAAATCCGGATAGAACGTAAGGGTGGTGTTCTCATACTCAATTTTATTTTTTTCCCGTGCTAGGCGTAACACCGTGTCCCTATCACGGTAGTTAAGAAATCTGGCTATGATGGGCCGGGGTGGGCCGTGCTCCTAGTGATCTGTGCGCCTGCTCAACTACCAGTTGCGGAGAGAAGGCCTTTGCGCTGAATACCTCTTGCAGCATATGTTCAATAAAGACTTCCATTCAGTCGTATTCGTAGTCTCAGGTAATCCCAGTATGCGCATGTTGTTCCGGCGCGAGCGCACCTCTAAATCTTCATTTTACGCCGCGATCACCTTCAACGGACGATCCATTCGAGATAGTTGTTCTTTACTGTTCACTGTGGTATCTTCCAGTTCAGAAATTCTATTCTCAGCCTCAGTGATCCTGCGGTCGTGTTTTTCGATCTTGTGGACAATAGTGTCCACGCAGGCAGACCTGGTATCCATTTTGGACTCAATGGACGTGAAGCTGTTTTTCATGGTGAGGAGCAGGGATCTCCAATCGTCGTCTTGGTTGGGATGTCCATGGATCGGGAGCCAGACGCGGGCATATATTCATGAGCTGGATTTCTCCACTAGCTATCTCATCAGACGCTTTTATTTATGACTGTAGTGGTACCCCAGATAGTGCTCCAGGTCCTCAGGGTGTTTCTGTATAGTCCAGAGATTTTGATATCCTCTAACTGTCTGCCATAGTAGTCCCTCCTTACTACTATTTATTTGGGGGGCCCACCAGGCCTGGTATCTCATCGCCGCTAGCAATCACGCCGAAGCGGCGGGCCGGACACAAGAGGTTTGTTCTTTATGCAGTGTCTAAGACTGTAGTCCTTACCAGTATGGAGATTGTGATCGAAACGTTCTATGGTGATAACATCACTACTGCAGTGTCTCTGTGGTATCGGAGGTAAAGGGGAATCCGATAAATTGCCCTCACAAGTTTCCCGCCACCTCCAGCATAGATGTACTGCACTCCGGTATCGTCTCCCAGGTCGCAGTTGTTGAGATCATTGCAGCGCACCCGGTCCCAACATGTCTCTCCGAGTGCGGCGGCTCACCTCCCCGCATATGTCTGATGTTTTCAGCTGCTCTGCTGAGTGCTACCAGGTTGCTGATTACTCCGGGCGCTCCATCCCAACCGGCCCCAGTGGAAGGGAAGCAGGCATGGCCCAGCCTCGTGCGCAGCCCCGGCCTCAATTAGCTGAAGAGCCCGCAGCATCTCAGCCCCTCGCCGACCCTCTCAGCAATATCGGCCTACGTACAGGCGCGTCACCACATCAGGGCCGAGCAGAGCCTGGAGCCGCCCCAATCCGCGGCAAAGCCAGCTGCGGGATACATGCGCTTAATTACGGTTTTCCCATCGATCAAGCAGGATTTTTACTTGATGTTTAGTCCGGGTTGCGGGAGCCTCACCTATGTGCGGCCATCTTGCTTGTGCGCCCCCTAGCTCCACCTTCTGACAAGTGTTCTTGTACAGAATTTTTATATCCTGTATCAACGACTATTTCTGAGTATACGTCTATTGCATCTCTCTGATTTGAGGGAAAGAAGGTTGAAATCAATTTGGCTTCTGGAACCTCGTCTTGAATGCCGAATATTTCATTCTCTGGTTCTTAAGTCTGACAGTTTCAGATTTTGTTGAGTGTCTGTTGTGTATTTTTATTCCCCCTATGTTGTTTAATGTGCATGCTGTAATAATTATTCAATTTAAGCTTTGTTCTGAACTTGTAGATATCTCTTCTTGTTTTGCTGTAATAGAACAATTCCTCTGGACATTATGACAAACCTAAAAAGAGAATTTGTTTTTACGCTTTTGTCAGTGTTGTTGCTGACATGTTATTATAGAATTAAGATTTTCTGTTAATACCTTTTTCTCCATTTTGGTTTCACAGTGGTATTTGTGTCTCTTTTTACCCTGTGTCTCCTTCTGTCCCTCCTCCTTTCAACTTTTTTTGTGTTTCACCCCTTGATCTCTAATTAAAGCAGCTGTCCAACCCTAAAAATTCAATTCTTCAATTACTAATGGGGCATAAGATTTTGTAGCCTTATCTCACACCCTCACCATACACCTCGAATTTCCTCACATATTACATCACTTATGAGCTGTTCTATGATATCATTGATAACATCACTGCAACACCTGAAATACATATGTGATGGTGCATAAAGGGTGCGTGAGTTATAGTTACTTTAGGGCACAAGTTATGGTAACTTGAATAACTATAACTCGTGAATTTCAGTGGTTTTGTTCATTTAAAACAGTATGTTTCAACTGACATTTCTACCTAACTATAATGCCTCTCTAAACCTTTGTTTTTCAGTGGAAAAATATATATATATATATACATTCACTGAAAAAGACAAAAGGTTAAAGTAACGTTACAGTTAGGTGTGATAAAAGGATGTTTTATTTTTTTAAAACACCTTAAAAAAACATTATAGTTGGGTGAATTTGTCAGTGACAGCATTAACATTTTGAACAAAAAAAAATGAAGAAACCACAGAAATTCAGCAGTTATAACACTGCTAACTATAACTTGTGCCTCCCCCCCCCCCGCCGGGGCATGGTTTGGCAGCCTAAGATGTAGCTCCGCAACAGCCTGCCAATTATCCTGCTTCATCGACGATGGCCGGGGCTCCGGGGCTCGTGGGGGGGGCCTGATGCACCGAGGGAGTCCCAGGGAATGTCTGAAGCTGCCTGTCACCCGGAAGAGCCCGGATGGCTGAGACCCAGGAGCGGGATTGCAGACCACACCCCGGCAAGATGGCGGCCTAGGTCCCCGGAGTGCCAGAAGAAGCTGAGGTGACTCCGGTTTGCGGGACTGATCAGAACGAACCGTCGGATGGTAGGTATGCCGGAGGCGACCTTCCCACAGTGCGGAGGGAACGGCGGGAACTGGGCAGCTGGAGAGTGGTCGGTGCCCGGGGCTCTAGTTGAGGCCTGAAGGACACTGTGGCGGGGCCACACTGAGTCCGGCAGCAGAAGTACGGGTCCCCAGCGTGATGGAGGAGAGAGAGGTGGCCTGAGAATGAGGGGCCCCATGAGAGAACCTGTAGGTGAGAAGGAGCCCGGGCAGGGACATCCTGCAGGAGCGGAGAGAGCTGCGAGACCCGAGATGACCCGCTGAGGCCTTGGTGGCCCTGAACCCTGGACGGACCCTGAGCAAGCGATGGTGCAAGAGCAGCCATGGGGAGTGGCGATGGTTTCTCGGGGCCTAAATCAAGGCCCGGTGGAGTAGACGGGCGAAGGGGGCGCTGACGGCGCACAAAACAGACTCTGGGACACTAAAGCGGGTGGAGGCGCTTGCTGAGCTGGAGTCAGGTACGAGGGGAAGCCCCGGGAGAGCGACCTGGTCACAGTAACGAGGCCCTGAAGGCCGGTGCACTGGGAACCAATGAGAATGTGAGATCCAGGGCCTGGGCCCATATTGCAGAGACCCTGGTACTGGTTCGTGCTGGGGGCACCCACCTAGGACGGACCCGGCTGTACGGGAAGTGCACCCTTGTTGGGGCGTGCTCAGGGGGAGGCGAAGCCTGCCTGATTGGGAAGAAGTTACAGAGGCCAGAACCAATACACTAGGTACTGAACAGGCCTCACAGGATGCCTTTGCAGGGTACCTGACGCCTATCGCTGCGACGGAGGCGGCTGCTTGGTGAGCACCCAGAAATGTTGACTGTGGGCCTGGCAATACAAAGCGGGGTGCCCAGGTTGAGTGGCAGCCTGGTGGGAGTCTGCTGGAGCTAGCACCACTGAGGTGGACGGTGGCCTAGATTGCTGGACTGCAGGAGAGCATAAGCAGGATACCTGTCTTGGAGCACCCCCTCCCACGATGGGCAAGCCTAGAGCGAGGCAGACGGGGCTGCCCTGGACCAAGAGGGGAATACCCAGGAACAGGGGCAAAAAGACTTGGGCAGTAACCCCCTGAGGACCCTGTGCAACAGCAACTGACCAGAATACTGGATGCAATAGCTGATACAAAGGCAACGCTACACCAGGACATAAGTACGGTGTCAGTGGGGCTGGGCTTATTGAGAGCAGAACATGCAAAACTAGTGGAGAGAGTGAAGCTGACCGAATCCTCTCTTGCAGACATTGCATCGGCACAACAGGCGACGGCACTTCAAGTAGGGAAACTATCTGATAGGGTCTGTACCCTAGAATGGAGAGCAGAGGATGCAGAAGGACAGAACAGGAGGAACAACATCAGGGTCCTGGGACTGCCTGAGGGAGCGGAAGGAGATGACATGGTTGCTTTCCTGGATCACTGGCTCCGATCGGTGGTCGGACCAGAGGGCCTGTCAACATTTTACACTTTTGAGAGAGCCCACCGCTTCCCTGCCAGGCCACCGGCTCCGGGGCGGCCTCCTTGCCCAGTGGTGGCCAGGTTCCTTCATTTCAAGGACAGAGATACCTTACTCCAAAGGGCACGGGCTGAGGGCCCCTATGTGGGGGACAATAGCAAAGATTCACTTGTTCCTGACTACACGCTGGAGCTACAGAGGCGCCACGCCTCTTTCCTCGAGGCTAAGAAAGTCCTACGAGAAGAGGGTCTCCAGTATTCATTGATATTCCCAGCCCGACTGTGTATACTCTTGGATGGGAAGGCCCATTTCTGTGAGGATCCCAAAATGGCGTGGGAATGGATTTAGGTCTATAAGACGGAGGGCCCACAAGCGGCGTGGAGTATTGCAGCGCTGCCTCGGGGATGAGAACCCAGGAAACGACTCAGGAGGCGGCAGGGGCGAGGTGCTCCAAAGAAAACGAGTTCCTCACAAACAGAGGCATTGCAGGCTGTGGCGGTGATCATGCAGGATGGGAGATCGCCATCGAAAGGGGGATCCCGCTCCCTGAGATGGACCAAGGGGTTGGAATCAGACTCCTCCCGTAGTGGTAGCATCAATTTGCCTGTGGTGACCCCGAAGACAGCTGATGAGATTATTTGATATTGATGTTCGATACTGTTCACTGGGGGCTTCCACGGGGGCAGGAGGCTGCCTGCTAGGTTCCCGGGCGCCGGCCGGCCGGCCGGCCGGTACGGCCAACTGGGGCTGGTGTGCCATATACAGCTTTTCTTGCTCTTGGTTGGTTTTTAATAACTGCCACACCCCCTTAAGGTCCTTACAACAGTGGGTTTGGACCTCAACTAGTTGCCGATGTTTTACTTAAGGTTTGGGCGGCTGGCTGTTGCCAGACTGTCCTGGGATCGGTGAGTTGTTCAACATGGGGGTTTTCTTAATGGTTTCTCGCATTCAGTCTGCAGGGGAGGGTGGGTGTGGATAACTGGGGGGCCTGAAAATTGGGAGGGCCGCAGAGACGGGCTGGGGGGCATATCTGTGTCATTATGCTGCCTGCACACGATACGTTAAAGTTTATAACGTGGAATATAAGAGGGATGGGGACCATGACTAAATGGCACAATGTGTACACCTACTTGAAGCGGAGAAATGTCCATATAGCCCTCCTCCAGGAGACTGCACAGGAGGTGGAGAGGGCAGATATATGCAACTACTTTTTCGCACTATGCCCGAGGAGTATTGATTTGGATAAGGCCCGGGGTCCCCATTGACCATACCCATACTGTAATAGATATCGAAGGTAGATATGTTCTTATTGTAGGGAGGCTGGCGGGTCAGGAAGTGATGCTTGGTAGTGTGTATGCACCTAACCTAGATCAAGTTGCATTCCTCTCTGCCCTCTCGGCTCGGATGGCTGGATGCATGGGGGGTATGTAGTGCTCGGGGGAGACTTTAATTGTGTTGCAGACACCGCAGCAGTCCGTTCCCACCCCCCTCTCCCGGAATCGCAGGCCCATCGCATAGCATCAGGGTTCTGCAGCTGGATAAATCATTGGGGACTGGAGGACATTTGGAGGGTGCAGCACGTGGTAGATATAGAATATTCTTACCTCTCCCCGATACACCAAGTGCGCACCAGGTTAGATACATTCCTATGCACACCGGCCTTTAGTACCTCCATCACACACACAGAATACCTGGGACGGACCTTTTCAGACCATAGTCCCTTATTAATGATCCATCAGCCTTTGGGGAGACACACGCTGATCCCTCTATGAAGGCTGAAGCCACTGTTGTTGGAAGATGCCACCTTCTGGGAATCCCTGGGCACCCTTATTGGTAAATTTTTCCCAGCCAATGCTCAAACAGCTTCCTCTGTGCTAGTAGAGTAGGAAGCATTTAAAGTGGTGGTGTGGGGACATTGCCTGGGTCAGTCGATTGGAGCCCAGCAGGAAATCTGACAAGAGCTACTAGACCTTGAGGCTAAGATACGCCAATTAGATAACGCCCAGGGACAAGACGCTGCATCTGCGGTGCAACTGCAAGAGACGTGCACGAGTATAATGATGTATTAGAAAGGTTGAGATGCCATAGTCACAGGGAGTATTTTGATAAGGTGCAGAGGGAGGAGGGGAAAGCCGGCCGACTGCTGGCATGGTTATTCAAGCCCCAAATTAGGGGGGTACCGATCACGCAAGCCCAGACGGAAACAGGTGAATTGATATAGGTGAATTGATCTATAGCACCGAAGCAATTAATACCTTGTTCCAGGAATATTAGGAGAAACTGTATGCTGGCCCCATATCGGGCCATTGGGGATATGGCATCTGGCAAAACACCAGGGCCTGATGGCCTCCCAACAGAATTTTATGCAAGATATGCAGCCCAGCTAGCGCCGCAACTAGTGATTCTCTATGCGGAATCTCTACGTCTCGGAAGTCTCCCCAGGTCCACTCAAAGTGCCTTGGTGATTCCTCGCCCCAAAACCAGAGATAGGCACCCCGGTTAGGGGGTTTAGACCACTGTCTATGCTCAATTGTGACTTCAAGATTCTCAGCAAACTATTGGCGATTAGACTGCTCCCGCACATGACAGCCCTTATACATCCAGATCAAAACAGCTTTATTCCCTCCTGCAACACTTCCTGCAATCTTCATAGACTCTATTCCATCCTATACCATACTGAGGCGAAATCCATGCCGCAGGCTGTGGTACTTTCGATCGATCTCGAAAAAGCCTTTGACAAGGTCAGGTGGAACTACCTGTTTGAGGCAATTTTCCGGATGGGCCTTGGGAAGGGCTGGGTGAAATGGGTGCAACTCCTCTACACATCCCCCACGGCGAGGGTTGGGACAGGCAAAACTGTATCTCCCCAGTACCAGAACTTGCGTGGAACTCAGCAAAAGTGCCCCCTCTCGCCCCTTCTATTTGCCCTAGCAATTGAACCGCTTGCAGAACTGATACGGAAAGGTGGCGAAGGGATGGGTCTCAGGTTAGACGAGTGTGTGCACACCCTCTCTCTATATGCCGATGACCTTACTTGGGGGAAGCTGTGAGTCGTGACAGGTACGGCAGTAACCCTAAGGCTCTTGGTGAAGGTTCGAGTCGCTATCGGGCCTGCGGGTTAACAAGAAAAAGAAGTACCTATTTCCGGAGGCAGGACCCATGCCTATACCTGCAGATCTGTCCGCTGACATTAATTGGGCTCCACACTCATTTAAATACCTGAGTATTCATGTGTTTCACTCTATGGACGACCTAAAGGGAGGGAACCTGGATAGGGCGTTGAGGTGCCTCCGATCCTGTGTCCTCTTTTGGCGCACCCTGCAATTACCCATCATGGCCAGGATTTCACTGATTAAGACGATCATGCTACCACGCATCTTATATTTCTTTGTTAACCTCCAGATCCTGATGCCTCAGGGCTGGTTTAGACCATTGAATTCCTTAATACGAGACCTGATATGGGGAGACGGGCGGCGGAGGGTGTCTTTGAAAATGCTACAGCGCCCGAGGTATACCCCTATGTTACCATTAGTGGGTCTTCCTCACAGGGACCCTATGATGACATTTACGGCAGAGCAACTGGCACCCTGGACGGAAGGTGGGGTTGGAGACAGTGGGTGACTGTTACCAGGATAAAACCCTAATCCCGTTTGCGGAACTGCTGGATGGTTGTGGTTTCCCACTCGGTCAATTCCTACAGTACGGTTAATTCCTACAGTACGAGGCGTTGACTCGCACCTTTGGGCAGTTGTTGGGAAAGAGTAGAGAGGAACCAGAGACACACCTCGTGCTTCACTCACTGATCACCTTGGGCACTGCGAGACACCAAGTGAATTGGCATTATGATGCATTAGTCACCCTGTCCCTCGCCCCATTAGGGGAACTCCGAGGGAAGTGGGAGAGGGTAGTAGAGAGGAAGTTTACCGACGCAGAGTGGGGCAAGATCCTTCGATCCCCAAGAAGATTTCCTGAAATACCCGTCTCAAGTACACGCAATTCAACTTTGTACACATGTCTTATATGACACCCCATCGCCTCAATGTTACATATGGTGTGGAAAGGCGGAATTGCCAGCGCTGCGCCCACATAGATGCCGATTTTATACACATCACATGGGACTGCATCAGTCTCCATGCATACTGGGAAGTGATACTAGTCAAGATTAAAGACGCACTGGGGCGGGAACTGGCCCTCACTGTGGAGGTCTGCCTGCTGGGACTTTTTCCCCGACCACATAAACGGAAAGTCGGGAATAGACTAATAGATCTAGATTGTCAGCTGGAACCGGGACGTAATTGGCTGGGCTGGAGCTGAGGGTAGAGCGCCCCATAGCGGACCAATGGAAAGAATCCCTGGTGGCCTGGGAAAACCCGACACAAACGAGTAGTGAGGGAGGGGAGAGCGGAACTGATAGCGAGTAGCGTGCGCACCTCACTGCAGTAGCTCTATAGCGTAGAGGTGCCCGGATGGGCAGAAGTGGTCATCCCATAACATACGCACTCCTATCAGAGGGGTAGGCATGCAAGCAGAGAAGGGCTTGAAAAGGAAGGAGAAGCCTCCCACGCAGCCCTCACTGCACTCCATAGCTGACAACACTATATGCGCTCCACTAGGAACCCGCACTCACCACTGTCTCTGCACAAGGTTTTTGTTAGTAGTTTAGTTTATAAAACCGATCCCGTAGGTATAGATGACAGTGCCGAGCCCCGGTCTGGTGCTGGAGGCTGCCCAAATGGGAGGGGCCGGAGGAAAATGCAATATAATTTAAAGTTATGTATAACTGTGAATCACTGTCTTATCAATAAGCATGGCGCATACTCTGTAAACGTTCTGAAGAAAGACATGTAAGAATTAAGCTGTGAAACCAGAATGGAATTTATACGCAGTTGCCTCTCTAATGAAAAAGAAATGTAAATGGAATAACTGATTTATATGAGTACACTAAAACGTTAAACACAAAATGTCAATAAAAATATGTTTAAAAAAAGAAAAAAACTTGTGCCCCCGCCATGCACTGCTTATGACCTCACATATGACATCACTTATGACATGTTCTATGGCATCATTTATGACTTCACTGATGACATCTCAAATGCAGCCAAAACCTACCATACAGTCAACTCTTCCTTCATGTGCTCAGTTAGGGGGTTGGCCATAGGGCCTGGCCCATGGGACCCCATTTTCCCAGGGCCGTTTTTTTCAATTAAAGGGGAGGGGGGTCCCACGGCCCCCCTCCCCAAGCAATTATCAACTCTGGGGACCCTATCCACTAGGGCCACTTATTAAAATAAAGAGGTGGGGGCTATGTGGACCACTCCCCAAGTCTTGTTAGGCCCTGGGAACCCCATCCCCCAGGGCAACTCTTTAATCCTCAAACCCAGGGACTCGGCATGCTTGCTTGAGGGAGGAGGCATGTTGCCCCCCCAGGCTGATTTTGGTCCCGGGGACCCTATTTCCCAGGTTCAGGCATGCTTGCAAGTGGAGGGGGCATGCGGCCTCTCTCCCCGGACCGAACGGCTCCCCTCTTTAGGCCAATTTTGGCACCAGGGACTCCATCCCCCAAGGCCGGGCAGTATATTCAAGGGGGAGATGGGGCATGCAGCCCTCTTCCCCAGGCCATTTTCAGACCCAGGGACCCCAGCCCCTGGAGCCCGGCAGTATGTTTAGGGGGAGGGAGGCACGCGGCTCCCTCCCCAGACTGATTTCAGCCCCAGGAACCCCATTCCCCAGGGATATTCAAGGGGGAGGGGGGTGCATGGCCCCCCTCCCCAGGCCAATTTCAGCCCCAGTAACCCCATCCCTGAGGCCTGGAATCATAATTAGGGGAAGGGGGTATGTGGTCCCCTCCCTAACACGATCTAAGTACCAGGGACCCCATTCCCCAGGGCATGGTGATATAAATGTTTGTGCTCTGGTGCACACCCAGTGCACCCACAATAGTATCTTTGGAGGCCACAGGGGGAGCCGCTCAGCCCCCACCCCTTTTTCTGAATTTTCAGCCCTGGGTGTGGCTCCCTGGGGTCTTTTCAGGCTCAGGAAGGGGGGTCAGGTGGCCCCCCTCCATTTTCTGCATTTCCAGTCCCAGGGCCCCCCATAAAAGTTAATGTCGGGTCCTGGGGTGGGCTCCCGGAGCCTCTAATGTCTCGGGGAGGTGGGGCCACACGCTCCACACTCCCCATAAAAATAGTTTTTGGCCCCAGGGGTAGGCTTCTCAGGGGTTATAATGAATAAATGCCCCTCCATGGGGCCCGAGGGTCAGGACATCCCTACCTTGCCCCCATATACCCTTTTTTTTTTTTACAACTTCAGGACAGGGGACCAAGTCCCCAAGTCCTGTAATGGCTGTTGGTAACATTTTTCTCATGTTGTTGGCAGCAAATCAGAGCACTTGTGGGAGTCTGACTTCTGCGAGAGCGAGATGGCCCAAGGGAAATAAAGCTCCCTGGACCAATCAGAATGCTTTATTTTTAACTGCCAAAATATCCAATTATTTTTTCCCTTGATTTCTCAAAAACTACTGAGCTGATTTACACCAAATTGCAAAAAGCACTCTCGGTGGACCAAGATCTAGCTTCCTGCCAAATTTGGTGTAATTCCGTTCAGCAGTTATTGCTATAGCCTGTCTTAAAGAAGTCTATAGAAAATGCATGGGGATTTTATGTTTAGGATCCCCCTTTTTTCTTAGCCCCCGCTTGAGGTATCACCCCCAAACCTTTCGGGAAGGAGCTGAGGTGGATGAACTATTTGTTTGGAAAGTTTCGTGAAGATTCGTCAAATGGTGTGAAAGTAGTGAAGCCAAAAATATCAGTCGATTGAAAAGCAGACCTAACTATAACTACCTAGTGGCGACCACCACTAGGTAATATATATATATATATATATATACATATATATATTCACACAAAAAACCCAAGTTTAAAAAGACGTTATAGTTAGATAGATATGCTTTATATACAGGGGGTTGGATGCCTGGGATAGAAGGGGGAGTTTGGCCGCAGACACTTGCCACAGGCCAGGTTCTGAGGGCCAACCCCCACCGCTGGAGGTAACTATAACTTAACTCACACCCCATCCATGCACAGTTTGTCATCAATAATGTCATTGCAAATGCTGCAGTGATATTATTAATGATGTCCTAGAGTGATATAATATGTGGAGTAATTAGCAGTCCATGGTGAGGGTGAGAGTTATATTTACCTTAGGGCACAAGTTATAGTTACTTTAGGGAACTATAACTAGTGAATTTCAGTGGTTTTGTTAGTTTAAATGGTATGTTTTAACTGACATTTTCACCAAAATATTATGTCCCTTTAACCTCTGTTTTTTCAGTGAATTTCTTTAATGCAAAAAAGATATTATTACCATTCCTAACTATAATGTCACTTTAACCTTTGTTTTCTTCAGTGAATTTCTAGAGTTTTTGTTTACATAAAGTAATATTTTATTACCATAGGTAAAACCAACCCCCATTGTGCATGGCCTTTGGTGGGTAGCCAACCACCCCCCTGCCATGCAATTTTAAGCAAATGTATATTTCAATAATACACACAATGCAATGTTTATTAATATTGATTCCTTAAAAAGATTTTTATTAATATTGATTACTTACAAACAATTCCATAAAGTTATAACAAATACATGTCTGTGGCTCTTTCTTTTGAATCATTTGTATTATTACATTTTGTGGGTGAAAATGTAAAAATAAATAGTGAGAGACATATTGGGGCTTATTTACAAGCCCCTTGCACAGCCGGTGCGCCACTTTTAATATGGGAAAAAGTGACTTGTAAATAAGCCCCATTGTTTTTAAAAAGCTAAAAAAACAAAACAGCAAACCTGCCTCTAAGTCTTTTTTTGATGTTTTTCAGCCCCAAAAAATGCAGTTATAACACAGCCACAAGAGAGACTTGTGTCTTTTTATACATCTTCAGGCCACATAAAACACAGCCATAGAACCAATACCTGGAGGGCACTACACTGCCAGCTGTAGAGCAAAAGTTTCAGCCTGGGAAGTGCTTTAAAAAAATATGGTAAGTTCATGGTTTCAGTGACCAAGGAGACTTACTGTTTTTTTCTAATGTTTCTGGGGGGCTGCAGAACTCCTTGCAGACCCTCACATAATTGAAAAAGAATTTTGGGGGTGCCCCTGCCTTTTCTAGGGACACCACCAAAAACAAAAGATACGTAAATTGCCCTCACTGGGTATTATTATGGGCTGCTCCAGCAGTGAATAACAAAATGAGCAGCTATTGCTGCTCATTAACGAGTCACTTCTTGTGGGATTTATTTGAATTTTTCTGGGTGTCCCAGTCCCACCCAGGACACCCACTGATTTGTTTTGATAGGTGGAAAAGGGGGGAGCCCCAGGGCCCCGTGGGCCTGCTGACTCCCTGCAAGCAGCCCTATTTCCTGGGGCTGTGCAGGAGATGGCATTTTGTTATTTTTTAAGGGGTGCCTCGGTGCTCACTCAGGGCACCCCAGAACATGATTCTTTTTGGGGCCACAGGGGAGCCCCAAGACCTCCATGGCCATGCTGGATCCCTGCTTCTGCGTACCCCACAGCTCATCCCTCATTGGGGTTGGCCAAGGCTCCTGCAGACCCGCTGGCTTCTCACATGTACCTATCACAGGAGCAGCAGAGCTGGCATTGCTCCCGCTTTGCGGGAGCAGTTTTCTTTTGCTCGGGCTGGGAAGGAACAATTTAGTGTTTTTTCTCTACCTGAGACCGAGGGCAGGGCAAAGTTTTTGTTCTGCCACCTGGTAGGATGAGCTTTGTGCTTTCGGCAGGTGGGAGAACATTACTTTTTCCCTGCCCGCACTCTCAGGGGATGGGGTCAATTGGCCATGGTATGGCTCTGGGAGTTGGGCTTCGTGGCCCCCATCCCCATCTAATGATTTGTGGCCCTAGGAGATGGGGCCCCTTTAGGCTCAGGATGGGAGCAGTGTGCCCCCTCCCCTTAATTATTTAATATGGCCCCAGGAGTGGTGTCCCCGTGGCCTCTAACCCCCGCTTCGGCCATGCACAGTGTAAGGTTGGCCAGGCCTATTCTAAACCCCCCACGGGCAGTCAACCCCCACTGGGCACTTGATAATTATGTAGGAAAAGTAACTTTTAAAAAGTTATGCTTTCCCTGCCCAAAGCCTGTGCAATTTAATTAGCATTGTCCTGCCTGTCTGCAGCTGGCTGACAGTGTTGCTTTGATGAGGAGTGAAATGCTTTTCAGAGCAGAGACAATGGCTTGGGCCTAGCTGGATCGCTAGGGGGAGGAATGTGACCCAACTTAAACCAAGCACTTCAGTTTAGGAATGCCCAGCATCTTCACTAATTTAAAAGGGACTAGGGGCAAACCTGAGCTTTTATAGATTAATGATAAGGGAAGCCTGGGGAACAGGGGTCCTTGGATCTCAAAACAGACGTTAGCCTCCTAGATTTTGTTCCAGTGAAAGAGGAAGCTGGGACCAGAGCCAGTTTATAATGTCTGAGTTGGAAGGGATGCCTTCAACACAGGCCTAGGTTTGCCACAAGCTGAGCAGAAAGATATTGCCACGTTAGATATTTTCTGAAAATGGTGCACAAGGGAACAGTTTGTAGTGAGGCAAACAGGAATTGCTGCAAACGTGTGAAGTTTTAACCCTGGGATCTTTTCGCCCATTGTCCTAGAGTCCCCCCCATGTATTGGCTACTGAAATGAACATAATAAGCACTTCACACCCATCTCTTCAGAACTATTTCTGGACCTGTGGTGGAACTGGAGAGGAGTGGACTTTCTGTCTGTAACCTGCCATGAGACCTGAAAGGCTGGGCTTGCTCCCCTGTGTACTCAGGACTAAGAGTGAACTCCAAGGTTTGTTTGCCTTACCTCCTGTGTGGCGTCAGGGACATAAGCTGTAAGAGGTCTTTTTCCTGGAGGGACCAGTTACAACTGGAACTGGACTGAATCCTGCTGGTGAACCCTACCTTAGTGCGTCCTGGCTTCTAAGTGCTGGCCCTGAGTATTCCTGGGAGCCTGAGAAGTGGCTAACAAGAACTACCCCAGAAATTATGAAAAGCTGGAACTTAGAAAAAGTTTGGACTTCCAAGACCTGTGAAGCCTCAGCAGGACCTCCCAGCAAAGGTGTCCAATTTTCATGGGACTTCATCTGATACAGCTTCAGGCTGGCTCCACTGGAGGATTTTTAGCTACATAAAAAATTGAAGTAATTTCTGCAGATTAAATGGAATGAATGGGAAAATCTTCCTCAGAGATCTTAATAGTACAAAACAGGAGGAGGTATGCATGTTTTGTGGTCTGAGAAAGTGAGATTTACATTGAAGATGACTCTTAAGTTCCAGACTTTATAGACCAGCATGTGGAGGGGGCCCAGATTTTGGGCCACCAGTATGTGTTCCAAAAGAAAGTCTCTCTCCAAAACAAAAGGACCTGAGCTTTCTCTGAGTTCAGTTTAAGGTAATTTTCTCTCATCCATCCAACTACCTCAGTCATACAGTTGTTGAAGTGTTTAGCAGTGTCATCAACATCAGTTGAAACTGACACCACGATTTGTGTATCGCCTGCATACGAAACTGTAGAGAAACCAAAGGAGCGAATCAACCTGGCCATGGCGACAATGTAAACATTAAAGAGGGTGGGACTCAAAGAAGACCCTTGTGGAAAGCCACAAGGCAGGGAGACACACTGTTTTCTATCTGAAAGAAAGGAGTGCAGCAGTTTGAATGGCGATCCTCCAATACCGATGGCATCTTAATGATTTACTAGAACTGTGTGACTCACGGTGTCAAGGGCTGCAGATAGATCCAACAAGATCACCGCAGCCTTCCCTCCATTGTTGACAATTGATCTGATCTCTTCAGTGGCGACTATCAGAGCTTACTCGGTGCTATGATTTCTCCTGCACCCATATACTCATCCAATACTTCATTTTCATCTAAGAAGATTGACAGTTCAGAGATGTGATGTCTTTCTAAGATTTTGGCTTGCATTAGTAAATGTGAGATAGTGCGGTAGCTAATTGCCTCGTTGGGGTCGAGAGAAGGATTCTTTAAAAATGGATAAATGGATGCTTTTTTCCAGCCCTTGGGAAACTGACCCCTAAGAATAATACCATTCAGTAGGTTGGTAAGAGGGACTGCTACTGTAGTTGCTATCTCATGGAGAATTGTAGGTGGACAGGGATCAGAAGGAGCCCCAGACTTAGCGGTTTCAATTAATTTGATCACTTCCTCTTCCTTCAGAAGAGGAATCTCATTGAGCTGACTCTTCCTAGTTCCTAGGGATTTGGATTTAGACCCGTCAGGAATTATATTTCGACTGACATCAAATTCACAATACACTTCCTCTACTTTAGTTAGGAAGAATTTTTCCAGTTTATCGCATAAGGATGGACTGGAAGTCATAGATTTAGTAGTGGTGGGATTGGAGAAAGTTTTAACAGTCTTTAGAAAAATGTTTTGCTAGGGGGATTTTCTCAGTAAAATAGTTTTTCTCTGAAATAATCATATTTTTATATTCTAGGATGAATTGCTTATATTTGTTTCTTTCGTCAAGACTGTAGTTTTTCCTCCACTTTTTCTCCTGTTTTCAGCATTTTTGTTGTTCAATATTCCTTGCAATAACAAAGCAAAATTGCCACTCTTAAAAAAAGGGTAGTGTTACTTGGAGGGAGGGAAGAGGAATCTACTAAACTACCATATGAAACTAGTAAAGAATGATAAGTTTATACTCTCCATTCTCTGTCCAGAAGAAATTTGAATTGAAAAACAAGAACTATGTGAAGAATCTCCTATATTATATGTAAAACTATGCAGAATGCACAGAACTGCCTGAAAATATGAATTATGTTTTCAATAACCTGAATTTACCCCTATTAATAGAAAAGAACTGAGATCTAGTACAAGGAGAAGTAACATTAAAAGTAATAAAAAACTTGATTCACTCTATGCAAGGGGGAAGTCACCTGGTCCTGATTGGTTAACAACTGAATTTTCCAAGCAGTTCAAGCATTTGAAACTGGAAATAACCTTATCAAGTTATATAACCGATACATACGGACAAAATATTTCCTGAATCCATGCAAAGATGCTATGTTATACTCTTCCCAAAGCCAACTAAAAACACCAAGACAATTCTAACTATAGACCAATTTCTCTAATACATTTTCGAACATATGTTTTCCTGTTTGGGATCACCAGGCAAAGGCTGGTGCTCCCAAACAGGAAAAAAGAAAATTGACCCCATATGCTGAGAGAAAACTTCCATGGTGTCAATGCCATTAATTTTTTGTTTGAAACAACCTATTGTATTAGGAGTGTGAGTGAAGCTGTTGCAGGTTACCAGTCATTCATCAGGAAAAGATCTGGGAATTCCAGTTATTGCAGGCAAGAAAGTACACCAGCATAGTTTAATTCCTACAATAAACACACAAACTTACTATCTTTTTTCTCTTTTTTTTGTCAAAGGGGCTAATTTTTTCCCCACTGAGAAGTACCTTCTCATACACCACCACAGTTTTTTGGGAGGTAGTTTACTTTTCCCTTCCCACAAGGAAAACATATTAACTCCTGCCCTTGACAGAAGTAATAAAAAAAAAACTTGAGCGAACTCCCACGCAACCTGTATTCCTTCTCTGTAGGCTTACTAGAGCTCTATGTGCTGACCATCACTAAATGTGTTAAGTCATAAACATAAGCATACTGATATTTATCATTTTATAATTTTTTTTAAAACACATTCATATTTTTTCAACAAGAATTTCTGATTATATAAAGTTGAAAGCATATTTGTGAAACCACAAATTATTCCTTAATACAGATATACAGTTCTTCCACATTGTAATACATCAGATGTTTGTCCTATCATAATAAAACAAATTTTAAAACTATGCATATGTGGGGAAACATATTCAAATTAAAACATACTGTATGCCCCCTATTGCCAACCATACATCACCATTCTAACCTCATACAAAACAACAACTATCACACTCTCATCTCATACGTGATCTACCCAGCCCCAATTACATACACCAATGATAATAACGGAGAGAACACTTTAAAGAATATCTGTAATTGTGTTGTGGGTTGGGATTTCAAAACAACCAGGTCAACGCACGTTTCGGTGGAATTTCTAATTTGCATCCACCTTCATCAGGACCACCCATTTAGCTTTCTCCATGCGAGACACGCAAGATGCGGGACGAGGCTGCACAAAGGTATGGCACATCATATAGACAGGCTCTTGAATCAAAACAGCGCAATTCAGCAAACAAGGTGGCAGCCTAGGCATATGGTGTCCTGTGTAATATTTCTTGACCATATGAATACAGCTGGCAAGATCGAAGTTCCCAACTAGTTTGTATTTTTGAACACCTTCACTATTCATTGGATGAACTTGCCAGAGTAATACTTAAATCGAGCTGGATGTATTGGCTTCATCTTTGAATCTTTGTGAGCCCCTAGAGGCACTTCAAAGCAGGCAGCAGGGACTCTGATGAAACCCCCTACCACTCACCTAAAAACAGATAAATGGCTGGTCCTGATGAAGGTGGATGCAAATTAGAAATCCACCGAAACGTGAGTTGACCTGGTTGTTTTGAAATCCCAACCCACAACACAATTACGGATATTCTTTGAAGTGTTCCCTCCGTTATTATCATCGGTGTATGTAATTGTGGTTGGGTAGGTCATGTAGGAGATGAGAGTGTGATAGTGTGCTGTAGTGTATGAGGTTAGAATGGTTATGTGTTGTTGGCTATAGGGGGTGTTAGACCTGGGGGTCTCTAGTTGGCTGAGGTATGTACCTTAGTCCAAATAGGGACCCTTGCTTCTACGTCAGGGTAAGGAGGGACACACCTTCAGATAACCCCTGCCCACCCCCTGGTAGCTTGGCACGAGCAGCCAGGCTTATCTCTCAGTGACACAGTGATAACACCACAAATGGACTCCACACGAGTTTCAAAAAAACAATTATATGTTTATAAAAAAGATATACGATGAGACCACACAATAATAATCCAACATATGCATATTTGTAATATTTCACTGTGTCCCGGTTATTAGGCCAGCACGCACTGGTAGGTTCTTGCAGTATTAATGAGCAATTCTCGATGATCCAATGCAGTCCTAATGTAATGCTGTGCAGTTCGTAATGCAAGAATCAGGCACTTTGTAATGTAAAAATAATGCAATTCGTAATCCAACAATCAGGCAGTTCGTAATGCAAAAATAATGCAGTTCGTAATGCAAAAATAATGCAATTCGTAATGCAACAATCAGGCAGTTCATGATGCAAAAATAATGCAGTTTGTAATGCAACAATCAGGCAGTTCATAATGCAAAAATAATGCATTCCGGCACCGCTCGCGGTGCTCTGGACGGTCTCTATGCCACTCTTACTGACTCACGGTCAGCTACTGCCAAAATATGCCCGCAACACTGTTAAGATGGAAAACAAAGTGCAGCTCCACACTCCGGCCCAGGTACTGCCACTCCTCGGCAAGTACGGGCCACGATACAGACTTGAGTGGGGCTCGCGCTGCAAAGATGGGAAAGGCCGAGAGCGTTTCTCTCGTAGCGCGCACCCCGCCCCAGGCGGCAACACACGCACGCTCGCTGAGCCTTACCTGAGGGGTGCGATCTCACTCTCCTCTCTTCTCCTTGTGGCTTGGGCCTCCGGTGCGACTTCGTTGATCTTGGGCAGTGGAACTCGGACCCCCGACGATGATGATGGTCCGAGGTCTCTCCTTGGCAGAGGCAGGCTCGGGCCGGCGGGGGTGGTTTCACACAGCTCCTCTGGGGATGCCGGTCCGGGCCGATGGCAATGACGATCACAGCAGTTCTGGCCACGCTGTCGATCGAAGCAGAGAACAAGACTGCTCTGGGACACACAGTCACGGGGCAATTTCTCACAAAAGTCTCAGCCTGCAACAGGGCACACGCACACAGCATCGCTGAGACTCACTTGAACTCCGGGTGCACACGATCACAGGGCAATCCTCACAAAGGTCTCAGGCTGCACAAAGCACACGCACACAGCGTTGCTGAGACTCACTTGGACTCCGGGTGCACACGCTCACAGGGCAATTCTCCCGAAAGTCTCAGGCTGCACGAAGCACACGCACACAGCGTCGCTGAGACTCACTTGGACTCCGGGTGCACATGATCACGGGGCAATCCTCTCGAAGGTCTCAGGCTGCACAAAGCACACGCACACAGCATCGCTGAGACTCACTTGGACTCCGGGTGCACACGATCACGGGGCAATCCTCACGAAGGTCTCAGGCTGCACAAAGCACACGCACACAGCGTCGCTGAGACTCACTTGGACTCCGGGTGCACACGATCACAGGGCAATCCTTCCGAAGGTCTCAGGCTGCACGAAGCACACGCACACAGCGTCGCTGAGACTCACTTGGACTCCGGGTGCACACGATCACAGGGCAATTCTCCCGAAGGTCTCAGGCTGCACGAAGCACACTCACACAGTGTCGCTGAGACTCACTTGGACTCCGGGTGCACACGATCACAGGGCAATCCTCACGAAGGTCTCAGGCTGCACGAAGCACACACACACAGCGTCGCTGAGACTCACTTGGACTCCGGGTGCCCACGATCACAGGGCAGTTCTTACGAAGGTCTAAGGCTGCAAAAAGCACACGCACACAGCGTCGCTGAGACACACTTGGAAACTTTTATGTTCCTGAGTTTCCACAACAGGGAGCCAGCTCTCCTCGGGCACTTGGAGACACGCTACTTCAGGACACAGCACACAGGAAAGTCCTCACAAGCAGGGGGACACAGCACACAGCAAAGTCTCTTGTCCTATCCTTAGTCAAACCAGCAAACTGCAGGCCAGCCCCAGAACACACAGCAAGGGTCAGTCCTTCTCTTCAGTCTCTTCAGCTGTTCTTCTTTGGCAGAGGTTCCTCTTGAGCACCAAGTAGGTTCAATCCTTTTTCAATATGGATTTCAGTCCAAAGTCCAGGGGTTTCAGCTCTCATAGTTATACCCCTACATGTCTTTGAAGTCTTTGTGCTCAGGGGGCACTGACCCCTGTCCAAACCAGTTTTGGGTGTCTCCCTGCCAGTGACACCTTCTTCCTTTGATAGTGGGGGTCTGGATCTTCAATCACTCAGCAGGAGATGGAGCCTTTGTTTTATGGCAGCAGCCCGGGCCTCTTCACCTCCAGGGGCTATTCCTCCCCCCTACACTCCAGATGCAGGTCAGCCTGTTGCTGTCTCACCTCCCCTCCCTGGGTCAAGACATTTCTCAGATCCTATCACATTCAGATCCAGACAGTCAATCCACAACCAGGCAGAGTCACACAGAATTGTTAGAACAAGAAAACCAGCCACTTCTAAAAGCGTGGTTTCTAAACACACAATTCAAAAACCACCTTCACAAAAAGATGTGTTATTAAATTGTGAGCTCAGGCACACTAAACTTCACCTCTCCATCTTAAACCTATGGGAAGATAGGCTGGAAACATATTACACAGCCTTCCCCATTCTGTCCTATAGGCAAGATGGCCTTGCAACAGTGAAAAACGAAATGGAGAGTATTTCACTGTTAGGACATGGTACACACCTCAGTACATGTCCTACCTTTCACAAACACTGCACCCTGCCCAGGGGGGTACCTTGGGCCTACTATAGGGGTGTCTGATGTGCATGGAAAGGGAAGGGTAAGGCCTGGCAAGTGGGTGCACTTGTCAGGACAACATGGCAGTTTAACAAACTGCGTGCAGGCACTGCAGTGGCAGGCCTGAGTTCTCTCTTTAGGGCTACTTGTGTGGGTGGCACAATTAGTGCTGCAGGCCCACCAGTAGCATTTGCATTACCAGCCCTGGCACACATAGTGCACTTTACTAGGGACTTTACTAGTAAGGCAAACATACCAATTATGGACAACCAATTACCATTACACTTTACACAGGGAGCACTTGCACTTTGACACTGATCAGCAGTGGCAAAGTGCCCAAAGCATCTAAGTTGGCAACACCATGTCAGAAAAAAGGTCTAGGGGGAAGGCAAAACGTTTAGGGAACTTTAGCCAAAAAGGGCCAAGTCCAACAGGGGGCATACCATATGTTATAATTGGTACATGTTTCATCACATATGTATCGTTTTCAAATTTGTTTTATAATGATAGGACAAACATCTGATGTATTACAATGTGGAAGTCCTGTATATCTGTATAAATGAATAATATGTGGTGTCACAAATAATTTTTAAACTTTGTATAATCAGAAATTCTCATTAAAAAAATATAAATAAGTTAAAAAAGAAATTAATAAAATGATAAATATCAGTATGCTTATGTTTAAGACTTAACAAATGTATTGATGGTCAGCCCATAGAGCTCTAGTAAGCCTACAGAGAAGGAATACAGGTCGTGTGGCAGATCTCTAAAGTTTTTTTGTTTTTTCCCCTTGCTCCTTGACTTACAAAGTATTCCAGGGGGTATCTCTTTCTACATAGTGGTCCTGACAGAAGTAAACCTCCAACATTTCCAAAGGTGGGAAAGGACTACAGACAAGTTTGTGAATCACCACAATCAGCCAAGTTTGTGAAGACCCTTAAAAGTCCACACCTCTCCCACCCTCAAAATCTGCTTGAAAATTAACACACAAGAAAATCTTTGTGTGAGCAAATCCTTTTGGAGTGCAAAACCAACTTTTCAAAATCATAAATAGCGCTATTAGGGCATGTAAGTCACACATACAGACACAAAAAAGTTTGAGAAGCGGGTCCTGTTTACTCATTTATGTAAAAAGGAGCTGTCTAAATCAGTTTTGCCATTAACAAGGTGCTGTCAAATGTTTTTTTATAAATACACTCTCATTAGTTGCAACTGACATGTTATCTATATCAGTTTTATCTTTAACAAGTTCATTGGTGATTTAATATGATATGTGTTGTTATAAGATATTCAATTAATAATGGAATTGATTCAAGTCATGTAATCATAAGTGATACGTCATTTTTAAGTTTGATTTTTATTTTCAGACATCCTTAACCTTCAATGTAATTGTCTTTTTGGATTTTTGTGCATACATATTACAATATCACCCCCAAATAACCATTGAGGAATGTTGGGGATTATTCTGAACTGTCACATCACTCTGCTCTCAAACACCTATTTCCTTTTTCATTATTTTGACTGCAGCACCAACTGTTACAAGAAAAGTCGTGAGATCAGTGATCAACTGAAGTTCCAACTTCATGTAGTTCAAGCTTTCCACAAATAGTTTGGAGATCTCCACCAACCTACAATGCATGTTTTCACATCATTTTTGGGCTTAAATAGAGGTAAAATATTTCAGGCATTAGCTCCAATGATTTCTAGTGCAAATAGTGCCTTTTGCCTAAGACATAAAAACCTATCCTGTAACTACAAATACTCTGCCTAACAGACATATAATATCAGCCTCTCCAAACCTCCTTTTGGTACAAAATATTTGAATTTCTACTAAAAGAAGTTGTGGGTTTTCCATTTTGGTTGCAAAAGCTAAAATCTCCGCACAGGTTTCATTTGTCACCAATCCAACCACTTCAAATTCCCAACTGCCGTACATAATTAAAATGCTGTTTTCAAAAACATCCTAGCCTGCAACTTCCTCTCTCCATCAGCACATTTCTTGCCACTAACATGAACACTTATAGGTGGGTCATTCCATAAAGGTACACATTAACAAATGTATTAATTCATCCCTCCATACAATACAGGAGACCAGAAAAGAAAATTAAGTACTTAATAGAACATTGGGCACCTTAAAGGAGCACATTACTATGCAACTGAGATGATTTTATTGAGTATACAGGATGAAGAGAATACACGATTTTTCCACAGAGCGTCACTATCACCCCCTCTTGAGTACAAACACAAAATGAGGTCGGTTTAAATTTTAGCTGTCAGCCTTTTTTCTGATCAGGGAAGTTGTGAGTGTATGACTAGGAATGGATACAAAATCTTTTTGTCAAATTTCACAAAGAATTACCAAATGTACTTGACCATTAGCTCGAGTGACAATTGAATGCAAGCGCTTATCAACAGACAAATGAGATACCAGTGGCAAATTGGTTCATAAAGTTAATGTCTCTCCGCTACAGCTCTGGTGTGCCTACAAGACATTATCTGCTCAAATCATTCTTTGTCAGTAGAAAATTCATAACCCCGCACACCTCTAAAATGACAAAAGATTTCGTGAAGTTCATTTAATGTCAAATCCTCAAATTTTACAAGATTTCGCCTGCACATAAAAAATTATTTCTTACTTACAAGGACCACAACTTGTTTTCCTTTGGCTACCTCATTTGAAGTCTTTACTTGGGCTTGCATAGTCACTTATTAAAAAATCATAATTATCCCTGAATCCAATACAATGTAATAACTAGCAGCCTGGACTTTCTCTGGCACTCTCTCTTTTTTCAGTGCAATATCTAGCATGTTATTCTAGAGCTGTCCTGTGAAAAGAAGTTTTATCGTATCAGCACACATTTTCCACATTTTTATTTAATATAGTTGTGCTACATTAGCAGAATCCTCAATGTGATCCTCAATGTAATAATTATGAGAAATATTGAAAACACAGTGTCATCACCATGTACAAATCAATTCACAAAGACGGCATTTAAATCACTGGTATTGATAAAAAAATGCAATTGTCATCTATGTTAGTATCTGAAAAAATATGCTCCTAAGTGCACTGGACAGAGGATGGCTCAAGTTATAGACTGGGCGAGGGTTGCAGAAAGGTTAATAAAATGCAAGGTTAACAAATAACTCTAACCTGAAGGTAATGGCATGGCCGCAAGGAAGATTTGATTTCCTGATGAACCAAAGGCTTATCCAGATTTAGAGATGACTTGCGATAGGCTTCTTTTGCCTGGCTTACTGTCAGCGTAGACCAGGAGCTCCTTTTCATATATTTACCCTCCGGAGTCATGGACAGCCCTTCACAAGCTGAACATTTTACATCATTGTTACTTTTGGAAGTTTTCAGAGAAAGATCTCCGAAATGCCCTTGAAGAGGTTCAGGATAGCAGTGGGAAATGTGGTCCACATGATGCCTATTCATCACGCTTGGTGTTCGATAAGTGCTATCACTGTCCAAATTGTCATCAGAGCTCCACCAGCCAGTCATCCCAGTTTTATGTTTGTTATCTGGTTTGCGCTCTTTACTTTTACTCCTTTTACTGTGTTTATGATGGCCATGATGGTGATCATCTCCCCGACTGTCTCCTTTTGTTCCATTGACATTGCTTTTGGATGACCCTTCCAAAGAGTGAGATTTGGTAAAAAGTTTTTGGACAGAATGAACGAGATGACGTATTCTTCCCGGGCTTTCAGTGCGCTGTTCTGTTGCTGTAGATGTCCTCTGGTATTGTAAAGTATGAAAACCATCCTGATGAAGGGGAAGCTGTTTCTCAAACTGATCTAAAAGGTTTGCAGGAATTCGATTAATTTTACTGCTATTGTGTGATACTGCACAGTCATCTCTAGTATCAAAATGCGTGTTATAGTGCATTCTGGGAAAAGTGCTACTTGACATGTGATCGCTCATCATCATGGGCATTATCATGCATTCCGAATGAATGGAGCTCCTTGGTGAGCACCGGTGATGGTCCATTTGGCAGCTCTCCGTAGGGCTGAGCAGATACGATTGCCTAGGTTCCTGCCCATGGTGCATGTGATCATGGGTGTGCTCACAATCCTCAGAAGGTCCTAAGCCACAAGTATGACCGGGACATAGCTGTGTTTGATTGCGACTACCAGATAATCCTTTCATGTTCTTTAGGGCAGGAGAGTATCGTTCTTCATTGACGTGCTGCGAAGGTGACCATGAGTGTTCTTGTTGATCTGTTAATTGGAAAAAAAAACACATAAGTGACCGCCGACTGTTATCATGATAATATTTTATGGATTATATATTAACTGCAAAAACGTCTCAAATATCATGTTTCTCACTCAAATGTATTTCCATATGCATTATTGCCTACTGAAATAGCAAGTATATCATATCCCAGGAGTGTTAGAGCTAAGAGTTGAAAAATCAGCAGTGTGCCCCCGTCTTAAAAAAAAATGAATGCATCCCTTTAGGCTTCCTTCTGCTACTGGCGTACATTTCTGGCACTTTGTATTTCAATGGGAAATCCAAAAGTACATATGAGAGGTTGCACCTAAAATTCATGTAAATTCTAAATTAATCACTTTCAAAAGCATTTTCACATGCATAAATATAGCTGGGGCCGTATTACAATAAGTGCCCCGGGGGCTCAATGGGCGTTTGCGCCTGCTTTGCGCGCCGCAGGGCACTTTGGTATTACAGAAGGGGGCACAGACGCTTGTGCGTCCCCTTCAGTAATACTGATAGCGCTGGCGCACTTAAAGCACCAGTGCTATCTTCAGGCGGGGTCCCCTCATTTGCATAGGGGCGTGCCCAATGCAAATGAGGGAATTCCTTTCCCTCTGTGCCCGCGCCATATTACAGACGTCGGTGCAGAGGCAAAGAAGATCTCATGGGGCGCACTCACAGTGCACCACCTTCTAGGTGGCGCACTGTGAGTGCGCCCAGAGAGCAGCCCTCTGGAGGGGAGAAAGGCTTTCCTATTGACCCCCCCCAGACATCCCCTTGCAGGCGGGTGCAGTCCCTGACTGCACCTGCCTGCAAGGGGATCTCTGATCCCCTTTAAAAGCACAGAGGGGTGCGGCCTGTACTTTGAAAACATGGAGCGTCTGCCAGCAGCCTCTCTGTGTTTTCACATGAATGCTCTGCCCAGGGGGCAGCGCGAGTTCACAGCTGCCCTGGGGGCAGCGCATACATTGTAATAGGGCGCATTGTATTGTTTGCGCCTGGCACACCTTTTAAAAGGTGCGCCTGGCGCAAACAAAGACAATGCGTAATACGGCCCCTGGTGTACATTTCTACACACAGAAAACATGTAGCCCAAGTAGCTTGTGCTTTTATTTTTGTTGCCCATGGGAAAGGGACACACTTCTCTTACACCCGTACCAATTTTGTGTGTGTTCACCCTCAATACGGATTTGCTGCTCATGACGAGTACATATCCAACTGTATACAGGATGATACGCGGCAACACCTCCACTCTGAAATGTCCACAGCCGTCTCATGGAGCACATTTACTGACATAAAACATTATACTATATTGGCATAATTTACATATGAGCAAATAGTTTGAAGAGTGTAAATTCAAATTTTTGATCACTAAACAAACAATTTCTGTTAAAAATTGAGATATTTGAGCACCTATGTTAACCTTTGATAGGCAAATACCTTGGCTTAGAAAATCAGTTGCTGATGTAGGTAGAAGGCAGGGGGATGCTCCAAAATATTTCTTGTAAACACTCGTTTACACTTGTAACATCAAGTCCGAGCAACAAAGGTTATGAGTAGTGATCTACTTGTTGAAATGTCTCTTTTAGTAACTTTGGGAGCGAGCACCGAGCCATATTTACATAGCCCCCCCTCCCCCTACACCGTGACAAATTTACACATACTTTTGAACAAAACTACTTAAAAACTGCAGATAAATGATGATCTGCCATAGTTTGGCAGTGTTTTTGAGGCGCGTCACCTGATAACGCATATTCACTACAACTCCCCGCAATCACGCAGAGAAAAAGCAGGACATAAGACCAGCTACCAACTTCCGAGCATTTAGGTTTTTAAAAATAACACTTGTTCTTTCTATAAACAGAGGAGCGATATTTAGAATCCTCTTCATATTTTCAGATAGCGTTCTTTTTGTATTGTAATATGTTGTGTATATAATAACAATGCACTCAGGGCTGAGCATTTAAGGTACAAAAAAACCAGTCTTTTGTCACCATGTTGGAATTTAAATTGGCGCTATGGGACCCCATAAATACTACATGTTAATATTTTGAGGGGGAAAAAAACTAAGGGGCATATTAGCAAGGGCGTTATAGCCGCTTTAGCGGCACTTTTTGCCGCTAAAGCGGCGATATTTCTATCGCCCTATTAGCAAGCTGTCGCTAACAGCTGTTAGCGACAGCTTCATGGCGAAAGCGACCGTTTTGGTGCCGCTTTGCATGTCAGCGATATTTATCGCTAATGACATGCAAAGTAGGCGTTCCCAACTAAAAGCGACTGCAAACAGTCGCAAACACAACTTCCCCTATTACCAATGCCCGCGAAGCGTACAAAAAATTTGCACTAACCGCGATTATCGCTGGAATTTAACACCTGCTAAAAACCTGACTTAACCATTCTAGTCAATGGGAGGTGGATTGTAAGGTTAAGTCCTCACCTGCCTATTAGCGAGCTTTTCATTAGCGCAGTGAATTTATCGCTGGATTTCTCACGCTATTGCTGGGTTTCGCTGCTATCGCTGGATTTTTTATCGCCTTGGAGATAAGCGTTGATAATAACGCGTTATCTCCGCGATGAAATCCAGTGATAGCCGGCGATAAAAAAAACAGCGCTAAGCGCGCTTTGCAATAATTATCGCAAATCCTTGGTAATATCCCCCTAAATCACTTTTCTTTTGAGATGTTAAACAAGTAGCATGCTTTAAAGTGAATATATCATTCTTCATAATGGTCACTCATATCTTAATTAAAATGGAAACCACGTTGTGATTTGCTGCACCTCCAATTAACCTGACTCCGAATGGGAAGTTAACCCCCTTTCAATCAGTAACAAGATTGCCGGGTAAACCTGGACTACAACACCTATAATAATATCGCAAATCTGGTCTCTCCTCTCACAGACGGTTTACCAGCCACGAGCCAGTGAAACCTCTGGATGGGAAATCAGGTGTAAAATCAGGATTACCACATAAATCAGGTGTAGTAATACCGAGTTCTGCATAAATTCACTCTTTTGCAGGTGAAATGCAATCTGAATTGGTTAATTCCACAGCACGAAATTGCAGATACCCAAGGGTATCAGTCATTTTAGATATGAAAATATCAATACAATAACATGTCATCACTTAGTCCTTCATTACAAGAGGACTGTTTATTCTGAAGGGCATGGTAAGAAGAGTTACTGGGCTCACTGGAAATATAATTTGTGTTATTTCACAAAGAAATTTCGGCAGCTGAATCTGTGTGTGAAAGACTAGGAAAAACATGTGGGACTCGCCACAGAAACACCAATTGCTGCATTTTAGTCACCAATATGTTAGAATAGTCTGGAATTACCAATATCCTAGTAATGGTAATATTAAGGGTTGAAATTACAGGGATTTTAAAGGGCCACTCGTAATGAGGGCCTTGGTATGGAACCCTATTAGTTTTAAGATAAATGCATGCTCACTTTTAAAGCAGTCCTTTCAACTGCTCAATACCAAACTGCAAGACGCATTGGCAAAGTCAACAGGTATGGCATTAGCTGCCAAACTATTGCCTTGCCAATACTTGTTTCCTCTAAATGGTTGTTTCTAAAGTCTAACAAAAACATTCAAAGAGGGCCAACTGTGCATATTGTACGCTTGGGCACACTTTAGTGGTAATCTTCGAAATTATAAAACGGCAGCTCATTTTTGTTTAATTGTGTTAATGCAGACACAGGCATGGGTGGGCATCTAAAAACAAATTTGTAAGGCCCAACTAAAAAATATTCAGAGATGGCCAACCATGCATGTGATGCAGGTGCACACAAGAGCAAGCATTGGGGACCATGTTTGAATGTTTTGCGTCCAAGAATAATTAAAAAAGTGTGTGATGCACAACTATGAATAAATATGTGCCATCCAGTATCAGTGTTAGTGGAGCTGCCAGGCTCTTGCTAAAGACAACAAATGTGCATTAGAACATTGGAAAGTTGAGAGCTCCATTGAAGACAATGGAGCAGCAACGGCCTATATTAACTGGCCAGCTACTGTCTACATTTCAATGTCCTAATACACAGCCTCTGCCTTTCTTTTTCCCCAGCCTCTCTAAAATATATTAATTGGCAGAGGAAAGTGAAAGGCAGAGGCCATACAGGAGGACACATGCAGCCTACACCCTTCTTTCCTCCTGTAGCAAAGTGTCACCAGTGTAGCGCCTTCCCCAGTCCTGGAGCATGCAAATAGTTTATGCCACATTGGAGCTGCGGTTAAGCATTACTTTATTCTCCAGTATTCACTTGCACACTGCGCACTACATCATACTTCCCATAGCCACACTCTAACATCTCCCCGCATATCACGTAGTTCCTGTTCCGGGACCGTCCCAGAACCAAGAGGGTCCTAGTGCGTATAACATTAATATGCTACATCTCCTCCTTTGTTAAATAAAAAGGGGGAGACATCATCAAAAATCAAATCTCCTCTATTAGTTGGCAAGGCCCTCACACTTGTCTGCTGGCTCGGGTGATCCGAGGGAATCGAGATACACCCTGATTGGGCAACGGCGACATAGGCTCAGGCGCTGGAGCCGGACCTGCAGGCGGAGTCACCTCAAACATGGTTTCAGGAGTTGACAAGTGTTGAAGCAAGTGTTTAAAGTGTGATGTGCCGCGAGTGATGGATTATCCAGGACCGTGTGCTGTCACCATGTGTCCCTTGCATGCCATGACCTGCAGAGGGTTAGCGGCAAAAGGAGTGTCAGTTTTCCGCTTTAATTTCTGTTTTACCAGTACCCAGTCTCCTTTGTAAAAGACTGTCTCCTGTGCATGGTGGCGCTGATCTGCATATAAGTCGGAGTCTTGAACTTTGTTTGTATTCATTGATCGATCCACGGTCCATTGAGGTTGTTTCGTCCTGATAGCTCTCCCAAATAGCAAAGTGGTTGGACTCTCATCAGTTGTGGAGGGAGGAGTTGATCGATTGGCCCAAAGGGCCTGGCACATGGCTTACTTCAAATCGATTCCCTCCATGAACTCTTGTTGAATGACCCTCTTGAGGGTGCCAATGAATCTTTCAACTAAACCATTGGCTTGGGGCCAGAAGGGTGTACTCTTTTGGTGTTTGACGTTGAGTCGGACAAGAAATTCTTTGAACTCTTTGCTATTAAAGGGCGGCCCGTTATCATATTTGAGGATCTCATGGATATTCCAGGTTGCAAAGATGTCATCAAACCATTCTATGACTTTGTCATGGGTTGTGGTTGACAGGGTTTCCACCAAAGGAACACGCAAATATTCATCGATGACTACCATGAGATGGTGTCTATTTTCTACAAAAGAAGCCATCTGCAACTCTCTCGCACACATGGGCAGGAAGGTTAGACATTGTCACTGGGTGCTGCATCACCTTAGGGAACAAACAATTGCAAATGTGGCAAGCTTTCAGCTCTTTTTCGACCCGCTCATCTAGTTGAAGGAACCACACTCGATCTATTAAGGCTCTTTTGGTGGCTACAATATCACAATGTCCTTCATGGGCCAGCTCGATGATCCGCTGCCTTAGGCTCTCAGGTATGACAATTCTGGAAACTCTTAATATTACACCTTCTTGGGTAACTGCTAACTCTTCCTGTAAATGTTTGAAATTCAACATCATCGGCAACGGGCCGGGTAATTTTCCTCCATGATTGCGTTGTGATGAGTTCTTTGATGATGTTCATGTCTTTGTCTGTGTTGGTGGTAGCAATGATTTGGTCCAGAGACAGAGCCACTGGTGTGCTGGACCTCCCAATAAAACTGAGATAGTCCTTGGCCGTCCTGGATGTCATACTGTGACATTGTAGCGGCACTCATGAAAAGTAATCTGCTGGGTTTTAATCCTTCCCAGATTTGTGTACAATCTCATAGTCATAGTATTGCAGTTTTTTCCCCATTTCTCAATGCTAGGGGGCATCTTAGCTTTCCCATTTCCAAAAATGGTGAGCAATGCCTGGTGATCAGTGATGACGGTGAATAGTTTTCCATAGAGGAATACATGAAAATGTTTGCACGCCCACACCACAGCCAGGCTCTCCTTCTCTGGCTGAGAGTAGGCACGTCCTGTTTCAGACGGTCTTCAACTGGCATAAGCTACAATGTATCTCTGAGCATTCGGTGGATGTTGTGTCGAGCAAGAATCGCCCCAAACCCCACTGGGCTCACATCAACTGTTATTTCAGCATGCAACTTGGGGTCGTAGTAGGCCATTTCAGTTGCATTCTCAATTGCATGTTTTATTTCTTTGAAACTCTGGTCACATTCAGGGGATCACTGAAATAGGATATTTCACTTTGTCAAGTGTCTTAAAAGGGGACTCGCTGTAGCAAAGTTGTGACTGTATCTTGAGCAATAGCTGGCCATGCCTTGAAAAGGATTGGAGCTTGGTAACATCCTTGGAGGGGGGATGCACATAAGTGGATGACAATGCTTGCACTTTGTCTGAGTCTGGAGTCATTCTCCCATCAGAGAATATGTGCCCAAAAACGTTACGCTGGTTTTGCTAAACCTACACTTTGCAGCATTCAGAGTGAGACCTGCATCATCAAGTAACTGGCACACTTTGTAAGGGCTTTGTCGTGTTCTTTCTGTGTTTTCCCAAAAACCAGTATGTCTTCACTGTAATTGAAAGTGTGTGTAACAGGTTGGATTACTCAGCAAATAACATCCTGTAATATCTCAGCAGCCGAAGATACTGCAAAACTCAGTCTCTTATATCTGAACAAACCAACATGAGTCGCAAAAGTAGTAATATACCTGCAGTTCTCCTCCAACTTGAGTTAATAGTATCCTTTATTCACGTCAAGATGGGAAAAGACTTTGGCTCTGTTCAGTTGCATGATCATGTCCGCTATGTGTGGACCAGGATGTCTCTCTCTCTCAATTGCTTTGTTTGCTTGTTGCATATCAACACAAATGTGCACTGCTGTCCTTTTTCGCTGCAACTCCTATGGGTGAAACCTATGGCACGGGGCCTGTTGGGCGTTCAATGATGTTGTGTCTCAAAAGTGTTTCCAACTCTTTTGCTACAGCTTCTTGTAGATGAAAAGCAACTCCACGGTGCCACTGAACAACAGGGTGAATGTCTTCATTGATATGAAGTTAGCGACGGTAATCGACTTGTGATCTCAGACTGAGCACAAAGGTTGTAGTTGAGGGATATTAAACCCATGGTAGCAGTGGTGGCAAAATTGAGCAAGCATGGACTAGACAAGCTCACTATTGAAACATGAATGGTGGCCTGCACTGCGTCTTTTTGTGTTGCATTGTCACTGTGAACCACCCTTCGCTTTGTAATGGGTTAGAGGCGGCCCAAGTATATATCTTCATGCCAGACAGAGTGAGACAGGGCACAGGGGATGGGCTTTAAACCTTTCCACTGACATGATATTACATGATGCACCACTGTCTATGATGAAGGTTATTGGCTGACTGTTCACTTTCAATGTGCTTTTGCGACAGTGTCTAAATAAAGTTTGCTACTTGGTTTGGTGTGTTTTCCTTGAACTGTGATCTCCTTTACAGGTAGCTAACCCTACATGTGCATGCCGTCCTTTGGTAGATACCATCAGCGCACACCCATCTTCTTCGCTGGTACTTGATCATGGTGTTAAAGAACCTTTGCATGATGAACTTGACCATGATTGATTTTGCTTGGTTTCTACTTGTCATAGCTGATGTTGCTTTTTGGTTGTGTGAGTGTGGTAAAAGTGCTTCTGGAATTTTTTTCGCTTCCATCTTTTTTTCCATTGTGACACACTTGATTTTTCCTTGGCTCAGCACACAGTTATGAAATGGTTATCTTTCCCACAACCTTTGCAGACTTGTCCTAGGGCTGGACATTTACCTTCATGAGTAAATGAAAATCCACATCGTAAGCAGAGCTTTGATTTCTTCGAAGACATCGACTTACATGCATCTTGTTTATGCTTGTGCTTGCTTTTCACGGTCAATGCTGATTCACTGTGTGCTGTTCCTGCTTCCATGTCAGCTGCTCGTTCTGCTGCTCTCGCAGCCATCAGCAGTTTCTCTAGACTTTGTGTTTCTCTCAACATGCGCCTTCTAAAAGAATCTGAAAGGCATCCATTGATGACTCTGAGGTGCATGGCTTCTTCGTTGGTGAAGTCAGAGAACTTGCAATGTTTAATGAGTGCATAAAGTATTTAAACAAACTGATCCATTGTTTCACCAATCTGTTGTCGTGCTTGGTTAAAACATACCTTTCATAATCAACATTTGGCATTGGATTGAACTTGCTTCAAGCGCCTCTTTTGCTTATCGGTACTATATTGCATCTGTTAGGATTGGCCAAATCAGAGAACAAGGGAAGGCTAAATATAGACATTCAGGGAATAGGAAGCACAGGTACCTCTATTCCAGGCTTCGACGCGCTATTTCCCTAAAGCTGGTCTCCATTTGGTTGCAACTTATTCATCCTTTACAACCACGGAATTCCAAGATGGCCGCTAGGGATAGTCATGCAGGTTGCAGGTCTAGTTCTCCAGCCATTTACACTCCGTAGCTGTCTTCACGCTCGAGCTCGAGGAGCCCGGCGCACTTCAACTGAAGCATTTGAGGTGAGGCAGCGCTTTTAGACTTCGCGCTCGCCTCAAGATTACAGAACTCCGTTTTTGGGCAAAAGATATTGCCGCTTTGGTTTTAGAAGTTCCAGTCAGCACCCGCCTTCAGTTAGAAGGTATTTCCCGAGATTTCTCCAGCCAGTCTGTCGTGTCAGGAGATTCGTTCCTGTCACATTTCGTGAGTACATCACCAGCACAGAAACCGGAGCGGTTTCCGAGTTAGAGGAATATGCAATTCCAAGTAAGTCTTGTGCTTTCTGTCTAAGCGTCAGCAGGCACTCATTTCTTCAGCGTAAAAGCGCCAAGAAGGTCTAGTCTCTTCTTATTTTCAACTGGGCAGCGCTCCACTTAGAGCAGTGAAATCTTCAGAGTGCAGCAGCTTGAGGTATCATCAGCGCTAGATAAGTGAGCAGCATACACAGTACAGCATTGTTCTAGGAACTTCAGCAAGAAAATTACTTTTGAGAGAACTACTTCATTCCTGGAAGTGTAACAAACTGTCAAGAGACAATTTTGTCACAGCACCTGTGATATCATTGTTTGGAGAACCATCTAATTCATTTCCAGACAGAAAGAATATAATTCTTCAATTAAGGTTCAAGAAAGTAGATATAAATATATATCTATATATATATATTTGTACTTACCAACTAACGCAGCAGGCTTCATCTCTGAAAGAAAAGTATTGCTGAACAGATATTCTAGAATATTAATAAAAGTCTAAATGTAAATTTCTATAATACAAGAGAGCAGCAAACCACTGTGAAAAGAAAGGTAATTGAGGTATAGTGAGACACTTATAGTTTGTGGTAGATTTGTAGAAGTTACATATTGTGCTTTGTTACAGGTACCCTCCAGAGTCGTGCTCAGAACCAGTCTTGAGGAGGACCAGCAGTGCAGTCTCTCTTTTCTTCCCAATCCCCTTTCCCCCGCTTTGCTGCAAGTGAGCATTCAGAGTTTGCTGGTAGTGGAGTTGGGGAAAAGTCGTCTGCTCCCGTGGAAAACTAAGTTCTGGTATTTAGTACTTGACAGCATCAGTCTGTGAAACTTTCTTTAGCACTTCCTTCACTCCATCACCTGCAAGGTTTTTCAAATATTTGATGATCTTCTTGTCATCTTTGTCCTCTAGAGCGTCTATGAAGTCATCAAATGTTTCAATCCATGCAGCCCACCTGGCACCATTGTTCTGTTTCTTAGAAATGTCGAAAGGCAGTGATGACTTCAGGAACACAGCTGCATTGCATTTCATGCTCCCTTCCTCTGCCATTGTGTTGGCATGTGCCGCTCAGGCGATCGCGGTGCAGGATAGCTCAGACACCTTCTGCAAGCAGAAGTCACTTTCGAAGCATGTGTCGCAGTATGCTTCGATTGCACTTGAGGATGAGTAAGTTCTCTGTTTCCTGTACCTTGTTGACATAATCAGTATTTCTTGCTTCATCTGACTAAATGCTCTGTATTCAGGGTGTGGTGCAGCTTCTCTGTCGACCACCTCCCCGGTGGTTTTGGTGGGCATCTGAATATGCTCTTCTGCAGGGCCTTCAATTTCTTCTGCTGCCATGCTTAGGCTGGAGCAGGGCTTTGACTCCACATGTGCTGATCACAGACTTTGTTGCGTCGATTCTGAGCACATGTGGCACTCATGAGCAGTTTGCTGTACCGTTGTAAACTCTCAAGGAGAGCAGTCTTGTTTTTCTCAGGCACGTATCCCCTACATGTTGCCAGTTGTAGCGTTTACCCAGCCCTGGGGCATGCAAATAAATTACGCCACATGAGAGCTGCAGCTAAGCATTACTTTATTCTTCAGCATTCATTCGCACACTGGGCATTGTTGGACTTGGCCTTTTTTGCAGGGTTGTTCCCAAACTTTTTGCCTTCCTCCTGTATTTTTTCTGAAATGTTTTTTGTTGGCTTTAGTACTCTGGGCACCTTGCTTTGTTGGGATTACCTGCATTAGAGACTGCCACTTTGCTGTAAGGATCCTTGTGCTGGCCTGCCTGCCTGTGCTCTGATCTGTGTCCTAAGTGTTCTCTAGGGACTGGGTGGTGTCCACCCCACCTCCCTGTTTTGCTATCAAGTCCACTCCTAGCACATGGAGAGCGCTTCATCAGGGATTTGTTTTTTGCCCAAAGGAAGTCTGTGTGACTAGCAATAAGTAAGCGCCTCAAGCTCATGTAATGCGGGTGGAGCGCTCTGACCAGTACCAGTTTTTGAGGGCCCACACTTGTGATTAAAAGTGACACACCAGCTTGCTGAGCGCTCACTTTCTAACAGTACTGGTGTGTCTTTCAGTGCGACTCACCCCAGAAAGGGGACCACAACGGTCAACCTGGTAGGGAGCCGTACCGTTCTTAGGCAACCATTCTCTGAGGCAAAGCCAATGCCCCTCGAGAAACCCCCTGGTGAGGCCCCCTCTACTGGGCTCGCACTAGAGGGCTGGGAAAGGAACTACTATGCCTCTGCATTCTGTTCTGTCCACCACCCTGGTAAAGACAGAGTGGGTCCCCAAGGATGCAAGGACTGCTCTCATTACATCATACTCCTGCAAAACCAAACCCTAACCCCTCCCTGCAAATCATGCAGTTCCTGTTTAGGGTCTGCCCCAGAACCACAAGGGTCCCACTGCGTAAAACATCAATATTCTACAACCAGGTCTTTAAAAGGAGGGAGGGGTGACTGCTGCTCAGCTCCTGGGTCTCCCTGACTTTGTCGGAACAACAAAAAGCAGTTCAGCCGAGCTGGGGAGAACAGGGTTTGACTGGAGCCCCCTTTCACAACTCTTGCTGTGAATGTTCAACAGATAACATTCGTGGCCCTGGGTGTGGTTGTCAACTGTAGAACATTCACAGCAAGAGCTGTGAACAAAGACTTCGCAGCCTAGGGGGATCTCGAGCTCCTAGAGGTCTTTGTTTTGCTAATTAGAACATTATTCCCTAAAGGGGCGGAATATTCCAATAGCTTTATAGCCCACTGTAGCTGGGCTAATCCGGTCATTAAAGGCTTGCTCCCTTATTAAAGGCCAACACTGGAGCGGGCCTTTAATGGCCAGTATAGCTCCCTTTGGCGGGCTATAAAGCTATAATAAAGCAAACATTGAGGTCGGCCTTTGATGTGCACTACTTTCTGAGTAAATGACAATGTTATACTTTCGCATAATTTCACCACTCTCACAGAAGGGAGCCAGAGGCTGAAAAGAACTCGCTCATTGCTCCATGCTGTATGATTCAGGGGGAAAGCAAAATGTGAATGGCACAGCAACAGTCCAATGGATGAAAAGGGCTGACTGAAAGCACGTGCATCTATGTATGCATAAGTGTATTTATTACGATGTTTTGAAAATGTGAAGGGTCCAGCCCTAAAAGGTGATAGCTCGTAATAAGCACACATCATATGCCCACAAATTTGTCTTTGCTGCTTCTAGGTCTGTATCGTCATTTCGATCAACTTACACTTGGGCACCAAGCCAATTAAGACAATTAGCCTTCATTGGTGACCATAAAACATTATGGGCCATATTATCAAGAACGGCAATAACATTATCGCCGCTTTAGCGGCAGGAAACAGCCGCTAAAGCGGCGATAAGGGGCTTGATAATATGCCCTATAGAATTCCAATAGAAGCCCAGGTTTTATGTCCTTCACACCAGAACCTGGGCTTCTATTGAATTTCTATAGGGCATATTATCAAGCCCCTTATCGCCGCTTTAGCGGCAGTTTCCTGCCGCTAAAGCGGCGATAATGTTATCGCCGTTCTTGATAATATGGCCCCATATTTATAAAATAGAAAGCCATTCTTCTGCAGTACCTGCCAGGGAAATTAGGGCTAGTCGTAGAAATATACATTCTTAGGCTATAAACACCAATTTTATTAGCTAAATGGAAAAGTATTTGGATTTAAATATATAATGCACACAGTGCAGAGGAATGCAGACTACATTTTTAATGCACAGTAAACACATACTATCTGCATGCTATATAGAAGACAATTAGTAGTATAAAACAATGAACCAATGTCAGATTAGAGACAAAAGTGAAATTCTGGTGATTAATTACGCGTGTGCGTCATTGGTTTACATATACTAAATTAAACCACGTTTAGGGGACAGTGATCACAACAAATAAAGCTCGACCAATGCATTAAACATGTAGCAAATATGATATGGTAGCATATATCTTATCTTCCTACCCGCCTGTGATAATGGAAATCAAGCTACAAAAAAAGAAATTAAAACATACAACACACCTCCATGATAAAGAAAACAGTGCAAAACACTGCACTGCAGTAATACAGCCTTTGCAGAGAGGATGTGTTAAGTATACTGCAGCTTGACAAATGTTCCCCTAAAGACCTAGGTGGACGTGAAGCTGGTGAATTGATTTTGTTTGTTTGCTGAACGTGGTCGTGCTGTTGATCGAAATCTGATTTTGGAAAGCCTTATTATGGGAACAAACTAAAAATAGAACTGTGCCCCTTTGTGATTTATGAATCATCCTAAGCAAGGAGCTTGTTTCCAAAACCTAATATTCTCTCTTTCATTCTCTTGATTACTATCTACTCAGCCCACGTATATCGAGGACAGACATCATGGGAGGGGGGAATAGGCCACCTGCATCCTGCAGCTCTACAGAACAGACGGTTCTGGAGTATTTCCGTTTGCTACACACTACCTAATAGCATCAGAGACAGCAAATGTATTACTAAATTTAGGCTCCTTAAAAACCATTGCATGTCACTGCCGAGCCAGCCCTGAGCACTTTGGGTCAGCGTTTAATGAGACATATAGATGCAAGGGGGCTTATTTACAAGGCCCTTGAGCGACTTTTGCATCATTTTTAACATGGGAAAAGTGACGCAAAAGTGGCGCAAGGGGCTTGTAAATCTGCCCCAAGGTATCCTAAGTTGCTCAAAGCATTGGGTGGGTCGATTCATTGTTCGAAACAAGGGGGCAGATTTACAAGCCCCTTGCGCCACTTTTGCGTCACTTTTCCCATGTTAAAAATGACGCAACAGTGGCGCAAGGGCCTTGTAAATAAGCCCCAACTATCTTAATGAGTTGAGGAAATGGGGAAACCTTACCAATCGGGATTCTACGAAGATGCTGTCCACATGGCCAGACCTAAGGGTCCGCCTCACCCTCAGGCTAAGGACTGGCAGGATGAGGTTAAAAAAGTGAGGGGCAGATTTACAAGCCCCTTGCGCCACTTTTGCGTCACTTTTCCCATGTTAAAAGTGACGCAAAAGTGGCGCAAGGGGCTTGTAAATCTGCCCCTGAATGTCAACATGACAGCGAATCTGGATTCTGAGTGATGTGGGGAAGAAGACAAATCCCAGTCCTAATTACAAGTGGTGGAACATGTGAGACTTCTGTGTAATCGCAGAGGTCTCCCTCAAACCACAAATGTGGTTGCAGAGTGTTTAAAATGTAGACTCTTGAATAGTGACGGATTTTTGTTTAATAATAAGTGAAATTTGTGTGCTATTTGTCTAAATAGTTTAGATTTATCTAAGGCTAATACATGGTGAGGACAAGAAGAAGGTTAAGTCTCTAAATATATAAAATCATTGAATCTTAAGAGTGGGCACTTTACTTTTTCATATCACTGTATCTGCATAATACACAATGGTGTAAGGAACTGCTACTTTCATTGTATCTGGAACCCGTACAGTAGTCGGATACCCATCACCTATGAAAATCCATACAAAACAGATGTACATTGAGATCCTCTGCACCACTGCTGATTTAGAAAGTGAGTGTTCTTTCTCCAGTATCTTCTGATGTTGATTTAACCTGTCTCAGTTTCTGTTCACTGAGTTCCTCAAGATCTATCTTTGTAAATAACTCTCTCTTTATATACTTTCTGTCTGGAACACTTTCTTTCTTGCCCCTAGCTTGTCTCCCTTCACCCTCATCCCCTTCTGTGCATTTGCTTCAATTTAGTTGGGCTTTGTGGGCTTGTGTCTACCTGATAATGTCTTTAAAGCAGGTAGACTAAACGTAGATCTCCTACTCAATTCTTGCAGGATCAGTCTTGTTCATCCTCTCATATCTGGCTCTCATTTTAACACCTTTCAAGGGTAGGAATAGTGTAGTGGGAGTATGGCTTAATTCTAGAGTCACTGAAACAATATTTTGCTAATCTTTTGGTAAATAGTCACAGAAAAAAACAGATAAGTAGTTTATAACTGGAATCTCTAGAATACGGGCAGAATGTTTTTGTAAATGACTGACATTGACTTCAAGGATAAAGTTTCATTCTCACCTTGGATACAGCATTAGAATAATGTAAAGAAAAATGAAAATAGCATGTTTTTTGCCAACTTCTAGTCTAAAAACATTTCTAATATTTAAGATTGTTGCTGCACCCACAGATAACAAGTATTATTGTCATGTGTCCTATATTTTTGGTACACTAAATGTAATGCATGGCATATGTGGGTTGTAAATTTAAAGCATATGGTTGTGCGGTCATGAAGCGAAGAGGTGACTTGTGTAGTCTGACATATCAGGGATATTTAATGACCTGCTCCTACTCTCCGGGTCTCAAATTTCAATTAAACGTTTAATCTTAAATTCTCAAGCTCAATTGATGTCTACTCTATTCTTTTCATGTTCTAGTATATTTTTTGAAATTGGTTCATATCAAGAATACTGGACAAAATGTAAAGAGCCTGCCAACTGTGGAACCTTCTGATTAAAAAACAATATTTTATTATTAATCTACTTGATGATTAACAAAATCAAAATGTATAAATTTATACAAATCGTCTTCATATAGTATTTATAATTGCTTATATATACATTTGACTTTCTAAAGGGCACACTTTTTTAAAATCGAATTTAACCTAAACAAGTTTAAAAAAAATAGTGCATAACAAAGAGTTTAAAACAATGCCATCAATAGTAAGTACAATTTTTTCCAGGCTGCCTTTTAGCAAGAGTAACTTGAAGCAGTTCGGATTTTGCTAGACAATGATCCTGTAAACAAATCACATTAATTGCTTGACAGTCTCTCTTCGGAATAGGTGTATTTGAGTTTGAGCCTGAAACAGAGAAGGAACAGCTTTGTTGGAAAATGTAAAATGGAATGTTATCTGTCACATTATGACATTTAGTACTGGCTAGAGACCGCTGTCAGGTTTGCAGCTGTTCTAGTTTTGAATAGCTCTCCGTGAAATGCAGGCAAAAGATAGGCTTTTATGACTGCTTAGCATCCTTCAAGATGTCCCCTGCGATCCCAGTCATGAAGTCTGCCGAACAAACACCCAAGAACAGGAGGCACTTTAGGCAGTGAAGGAAGGTGCTTTGAATATATTAATTCTTTCACTAGCCTAAGATACCGATTAAGCTCTGCAATACCATAATCAGTTCAATTTTGTTTCCCAGGTTACTATCTGTTATATACAGTAAAAAAGTAAATTTGTCACTAGTAAGAATACCAATTCTATGTTGTCTTATGTTAATCTTTCATAGGTAGAGTTTTAGTTAATAATATAAGCATGTTCTTGGCATAAATAAATTATTGATTGACAGGTCAATTACTGCAGAACAATCTTTTGCACCTGTTTGCAGGAGCGATAGAAGTACTAAAGTTATAGCCAAAGGCCACCTGCACTCAACGGCATACAGTTGAAGCTATGCCTTCATTTCTTCTGGAATCAGGAGATGCAATTAATGTTGTCACAAATTCTTGTAACATCTCTGATGGTGATGCTGGAGCTGAATGAGATGACCATGCTACACTTGACTTATGCATCTTAGTATTATTCTCCAAATTTCCTAAATATTTCTTGTGTTTAAGTGAAAAGACAATGCACGTTATACTGTTACGTGTAAATGGCATCCATTTTAAGTTCTAGGTCAGGGTATTTCAGTCTTCTAGGATTTCCACATAAGCTGGTTTTCAAAGCTATTAACAAAGAATATCAGAGATAGTCCTGAGCTATTACAAGATGGGAATGGCATTTATCTTCAGTAAAATGCAAAATGCCCTAGTTAAATGTAATGGAAAAGCTAGTTATCCTGGCGGTGTGGCCACAGAGTTGGAAAGACAATTTCTACCTCTCTTTTTTGTTTAAAAAACATGTAGTTCACACGTGTTGGTATACTACAATTTGTGTGCTACACTATGGGAATTGCATCTAAACTGAAATCTGTGCTTCTACAAAATTGAAGGTTTTGCTTGAGAAAAATTGAAAAAACATTGAAGGAAACACATCACATCAGCGACCAGCGGTCCACAAACGACAGATTGCAGTGTCCTAGGCTTCTCATCCTTGGGGCTCTCTTCTCCTGAGGGGGTCCTTCATTTTGAGATTTGGATGAAGGATTGTTCAAATTTATTCTGTTGAGAGTTTCCTGCGTGAGGAGGGAGTCTTATGCTATCCCTATTGCAGTGCTGGCTCACTATTGTGGAATGTGTGTCTTCAATGTAGGAAGTTGAGAGCAGCATTCTCCTGTAAAAAATTTCCTAGGCAACACCAACTTACCTTCATTGCTGTGAACACTAGCAAATTTTAAAAACTCAATGTCACATGCATAAAACTTTATGAGGTGAAAGTCAACGTGTTTCACTGCCTGTATGGTGACAGCAGATTTATCAAGACATGGGGATCCTCACACTAGGCATTAGTGTCTTCCTGGGTTCTTTAGAAACCCTAATCATGGCTGGGTCCTTAACACTGATGAGGAAAGCATACACAGGATAGCACCAGTTAATCATCCTTTATTTCCGTTATAGTGGTGGAAGAGGGGCCCCTGAATTTGAGTGAAGACAATAGACCTCTTGTGATGACAACATTCCTGATTTTCCAATGTAATGCCCTTGAGGGCATCACACTGGATGATCAGGAATCCTGAATGATCAAGAATTCTGACTGAAACACAGTATGCTCTGACTGGGTCAGAAACTAGGCCTAGGCACCAAAATAAAATGGCCCGATTAGCAAATCAGATTGCTAAAATGTGCCCACATTTGCAAATGAGTGCAGTTTTGAACTTGTAAAGACAAGCTGTACATGCGTTTTCCAAGATATGGGTGACTGCATGTATTTGTGCTTGCTGCAGGCAATGCTTGGGGTACTACCAGAGGGAATAAAACAGCCAACCAGAGCATACAACAGGCCTACAAGCAGCCCAAAAACCTGTCTACACACTGGCCTGTCAGACCAGCAAGATTGTCCTATGTCAGTCCAACCCTGAAACACAGTCCTCAACTGAAAGGAATTTCACTTCATCCACCAGAAACCCAAAAACTATTTCATGTTTGTTGTACAAAGGTCAATCAGAATTAATGGTACTGTAACAAAATACTCAGTATGATAGAATTCCCATGTTCTTCACCTGGTTAGAGAAAAGAGTAGGGGTTAGGTACATCTAAGTTAAAGGATGTTTTCCACAATCACCTAAATGTGATAATAGGTGAGATATTCAACATCTACATGGTCCCACTGTTCATTTATTCATATGCAAATGGATTTCACAAGTGTGCAGGCAACACACAACTTTAGTTTGAAGACAATACTGGTAAATGATCCAATATATCACAAGGTCTGCCCCAAGTCCACTGCTCGATGCAGAAAAAATAGTCATGCCTAAACAGTGACAAAACCATATTACTGATCTTCGCTTGGAACAAAACAATGGGCTGGACCCTGCATCCAGTAATTAAACCCTAAAATCTAAATGTGTTGGTCTACAATGAACTTTCGTTTAGTACCCCGAATAATTAAAAAATAGTTTGTCCACTCCTTCACCTCTCTTAGCAAATTTCTCTCATTCTTGCACTGATGATCTTCCCCCTTAATTACTGCAACAGTCTATTCATGGACCTACTCAATAAATCAATCAGTAAACTCCAAAAAGGTTAGGATCAATTACGCTGTTCATCTTCTGATTTGCCTCAATCACTTTTGCAATAGCACACCTCTTCTGAAGGTCTCTCAGTTTGCTTCCTGTAAAGGAAAGAACAATTTTCAGATCCCTCTGTATAGGCCATAATGTACATGGTTGCTCATTGGGCTACCTGGTCAAGTTATTTGACCCTTGCGGCCACTCAAGAAGACTACAAAATGCAAATCTCAAACCTACTGCCTATTTGGTTATTCAGATACATAAATGTGGTGGAAGAACACTTCATGCGCAAGGATCACCTGTGTGGAACTCACTCCCAGTGCACCCAACACCCAAAACTAACTTTCTCAGGAAGAAAGGCTCCAGAAACTCCCCCTCTTTATGTAGAAGTATGATTAGCCCATTCTCATGAACCAACTGTAGATTTTACTCTTTACAACACAGGCTAGTAGTCAGCGGTAGGGCGGGTGGGGGGTATGTCGACAGACGGAATAGGATTTATTTATTTATTTTATTTTCCCTATTCCTTCGTCTGTCGACTTCCCCCTCCTGCCCTGCGCCCCGCTTCACCGCCCCACTGCGCTTACCTAAACCGACTGCCGCTGCTAGTAGTTAGACCCTGAAAACTGATAAAAAAAATACAATTAATGTATGAGCCTTCTTGGATCATTCTGCACTTCTTTAGAGATTCCAAGATTCCATTTTGCAATCACTTTACAATGAAAATGACTAGATCGATAACCACAAATGTTTATTTTATGAGACTGAGCTCTGGGTACGCCTAAATACCTTACACATAAAAAAACTAGTAAGGTATAAACCCTATATGCAGATCTGCAGAGCGGAACATGCTCTTTATTACGACTGTTGAGGGGGTGGATATCATGACCCACTCAAAGTTTCACCTTTTATGAGTTATACGACATCTCTACAATGGTAACAAATAATGCATTGCACTCTACCCATCTGCATATAGAGGGTGTGTGTGTGAGAGAGCTCTTGTTACCACACTTCCACAGTATAATTCGGTTTAAAGTATTTTTTAATGGTTGCAGAGGTGCATGCAGAAGTCACATAAAGAGAACAAACTATGTTCTGCTTCATAAGATAATAACCTACATGAAAATCTACTCATAATTTCGAGGCCTTTTATATCTTAAATGTTATATCTGCAATGTTTGACTGGCATGTGCGCTCAACTGGAATTTATTTTAGAGACATAATGGACAGATTTGATTAAATATACACTCAGATTAGTTAGTTCCTATGGTGATTGTGATCATGTGATAGGTACTTATGATTCACAAGTTGAAAACAAGAGCTTTTGAATTGGCCTTCTTCTGAATGCCCTGTATCTCACTTCTTTATTCCTCCTCTCACTTCCTGCTTTGATGGGTAACACCAGATGCAACAGAACAAACACTATGCTAAATTAATCACTCGTCTGCCTACTCTACCTGTCCTCCAAATGATGTCGGAGCTATGGGAAACTTTTTATGGCACTAAATGGGCAAGATAAGTGGCCACACAAATTCCTATTGAATCTAAACACAAAATACAATTGAATTATGTGTTTTTTTATAACATATCGGGACCAAAAAGGGCATCAGAGCACTAGTACATATATAACTTCAAAAACGTATCAAATTATACAATAATAAGATGCACATATATTACATGGGATTCTGTAACCCCTGTAGAAATGGCAGTCTCTATTTCTTTATAATCGGCAACTTGTGACGCATCCCGTCACAAAATATAAAGAAAAGACGTCAGAACTTCACTATTATAAGTTATGACTGTTCAGTTCTGATGCTGTTCCTCAGTGGACAGTGTCAGGACAAGGGAAAATGACACCAACCTGACCGCTTTGGTTCAGAGTTGGGGGTCCATTTATTGGATTGTAAGGCCCTCACACACCCAATCGGGTGTCATGCTTCATCATCTGGGCTGCTCCTCATTGGGTTGGCGGTGCAATACCCAACGGGCTCCCTGTAGTAGGCACACTTTAGTGGAGATCTTCTTCCAATAGCTGTATGGTGAAGTGGGGGTGAGGGGCCGGAACTGTGTAGATGTATGGATTGAGTGTGTGATTTAAAATAAGGCTCGGAGTACCTGTGAGAATAATTTTTAATCAATAAGTCTCCTACCCTGGTTAAAATAAACAATGCAGCGCTTGGTTAAGTATTATGTCTTAGGTCTAAGCGTCTCTATTGGTGCAATGAGGTCAACATGTTTCTCGCTCAACGTAAAAGTCTACATGCGATTCGTCAGGACCTATACTGTGAAGACTATCTACACTCTAAGGTTTGGCGACATGGCATCATACTCACATCAACCAAATAACTACCTTTTCGTGTACCTGTCAAACCTGGAACTACCTGTGTGGGGAGAAAAGGGTGACATTGGTCATAATGGTGAGGTACACATTAGGGTATATATACAGTATCGTTTCCCTTGTGACTCTAACTTAGCTTTTTAATCAGTGAATTGTGAAAACCAAAGTTAAGAACATAATAAAAGGTTTTAAAAACAGTGCCACACGGTGAGTGCCCACAGTGAGCTAGTGTGAACTACAGCCCTTGTGGCACAAGTGTAATGCAGCAGGTATATTTCGTTTGGACTCACCCAATGTTGTAAGCTAACCAGGCGTCAATAGAACCCGGTAGGCCAAACAAGAGGAGTTCCTCAAGTGCTAGACAAGTTCAGATAGGAGAGAACGGATGGTGCAAGAATGAGTCACACTGCTTAAGTAAATCTTGTTACACTGGAGACCTCAATTCTTGGTCTACATTCTTACTCTCATCATGTTCATAATTTAAAAATTGTATATCAAAATTACCATAAGAAGGAAACACCCAGTTGCTCATGGTCAGTGTGGATAGACCACATACATTCACTCTTTTTATTGTCTCCCAATATGATTGTGGCAGCAGGTGCAAGACATTGATGGCACGCTTATCTTCCATTTAAACTTTTTCCTAATTATGTGTTTGTCTCATTGTTAATCTCTAGTAGGACCCTGTGCGTCTGCCTTGCATTCCGGAATCGCCGGTGTTAAGCTGCTTTCGGTGTTTGAGAAAGCGCACAACTCGCCCCTTGACCATATAAAATATTAAATATAAAGTGTCTGCGCGCTGCCCCGGTATCTTGGGATATTTTTTGGTGTGGTTACTGCCATTTACTGTGACTCCCAATGTGGCAGTGTTGGCGTGAAATGGAAGTGCCCCTTAATTGAGGGCACCTGACTACAGTGTATAGCACACCGTTGGTTCACGTGTGCGTTCTGTCTGTATGTGCAAAGGCCGGGGCCGGTAGCGTCTAGCTATCGGCTCGGTGCCAAACTACAGCTATCAAATGAGGTAGCGTTAGCGCGAAGTAACAAGTGGATGTTCCCTGTACTAGGGACCTGGCTAGCTATCTGTTGATTACCCGTGCCCCTGATCATTCATATCGCAGAGATTAAATCTTTTTAACAAACATCCAAAGTATCAGCAGGGCAAGGGGGTGGCGCACGCTGTAGCAGTACTCACTTTTGTGCTGTTGTCACGTATCGAATCGACCTACCCACATCTACCGGGTCCGGGAGGTGAGGCGGTCTATGGCTAGTCTATTTTTATAGTCCGTCACTGATCTCAGTAGTGGGTGGTCTCTAACCAAGTAGGCGAGTGCGTGTTTCCTGATTGGAATGGCAATTTCTTGGCGGCCATCTTAGAGTGGTGTTTTCTCATAAAGTGATCCCAAGGTACTTTTATGCTATAATATGGCGGCCATCTTAAAATGGTAAATTTGGCTAGTTTGTTGACTGCGTTTTTGGAAATCGCGTGCCCCTGATGATGTTTTGACGTCTCGATGCACGGAAGCTAGTGTCACATGACGTGTTCTGATGTTCCCATATGATGGGTAGTCAGATGCAGTGATCGTCTGGCGAGCATTTGAGTTGTGTTGTCTCAATATTCACAAGAAAATATGGGGCATAAGGGGAGTCCTTAAGATTCAATGTTTCCTGCGTTGCCTATTGTGTGGTATTAAGTCTGATGGCTGGTTAAGGCAGGAGTGTGTGTGTGTATGGGGAATCAGAGTAACCTCTTCGATGGGGTTGTCCTGTCTTGTTACTGTTCTCTAGCTTGTGTTACATCAGTCAGTTCTTTATATGCCCATAGCATGAGGTTAATCTGTTCATATTAAATTCTTAGTAAACTCCAGGGTATTTCCTCATTTAATCCTGTGATTTGTGAGGATAATCTGTGTACCCACCTCTGTTCTTTGACAAACAGGGCATTCTTCGAGATTTTGGGAAAAGCCTCCAAGATGACCCATTGTAATGCTTCTGGTGTATGGTGTTTTTCCAGGTAGTGCATGCACATTTTCGTGTTGCTTTTGTGGCAACGGAAACTGCTTCGATGTTCTGATATACGTAGTTTAATGGGGCGTGTAGTCATCCCTACGTAATATAGCCCGCATGGACATGTGATCAGGTATACGCAATTGTGTGTATTGCAGTTAGTGTGCGACCTCATCTCCCATGTAAAGGTGTTATTGAAGGTGATGGTTTTTTGTATTGTTGTGAAAGCACATGCTGTGCATGAGCCACATGGATAATGGCCCTTTACAGGCGGTAATTGCCAGAATGTTCTTTGTTGTCCCCCTGTGGGTGCCTTCGGTCTCGTATGGATCAACATATCTTTGAGATTCCTGGAGCGTTTGAACGCAAAGCGTGGTGGCTCTAGAGTCATCCCGCCAGTGTCGAGTATGTTCCAATGCTTCTTTATAACTTTGGTCAGTTGATTGGAAGCTGGTGTAAATGTGGTAACACAGGTAAGGGTTTCAGTATGATTCCTCTCTCTAGGTTCTAACAGACCCTCGCGGTTGTTATTTCTAGCTCTCTTCCTAGAGAGGGCTATATTGCGTGGTGGATAATCGCGTGCTGCCAGATTTTTTTAGAGGATTTCAGATTCAGACTTGAATTCCTCTAATGTGCTGCAGTTTCTCCTCACCCGTAGGAATTGCCCAAAGGGGAGGTTTTCCTTCAGAATGCAAGGCAGACGCACAGGGCCCTACTAGAGATTAACAATGAGACAAACAGATAATTAGGAAAAAGTTTAAATGGAAGATAAGCGTGCCATCAATGTCTTGCACCTGCTGCCACAATCCTATTGGGAGACAATAAAAAGAGTGAATGTATGTGGTCTACCCACACTGACCATGAGCAACTGGGTGTTTCCTTCTTATGGTAATTTTGATATACAATTTTTAAATTATGAACATGATGAGAGTAAGAATGTAGACCAAGAATTGAGGTCTCCAGTGCAACAAGATTTACTTAAGCAGTGTGACTCATTCTTGCACCATCCGTTCTCTCCTATCTGAACTTGTCTAGCACTTGAGGAACTCCTCTTGTTTGGCCTACCGGGTTCTGTTGACGCCTGGTTAGCTTACAACATTGGGTGAGTCCAAACGAAATATACCTGCTGCATTACACTTGTGCCACAAGGGCTGTAGTTCACACTAGCTCACTGTGGGCACTCACCGTGTGGCACTGTTTTTAAAACCTTTTATTATGTTCTTAACTTTGGCTTTCACAATTCACTGATTAAAAAGCTAAGTTAGAGTCACAAGGGAAACGATACTGTATATATACCCTAATGTGTACCTCACCATTATGACCAATGTCACCCTTTTCTCCCCACACAGGTAGTTCCAGGTTTGACAGGTACACGAATAGGTAGTTATTTGGTTGATGTGAGTATGATGCCATGTCGCCAAACCTTAGAGTGTAGATAGTCTTCACAGTATAGGTCCTGACGAATCGCATGTAGACTTTTACGTTGAGCGAGCAACATGTTGACCTCATTGCACCAATAGAGACGCTTAGACCTAAGACATAATACTTAGCCAAGCGCTGCATTGTTTATTTTAACCAGGCTAGGAGACTTATTGATTAAAAATTGTTCTCACAGGTACTCCGAGCCTTATTTTAAATCACACACTCAATCCATACATCTACACAGTTCCGGCCCCTCACCCCCACTTCACCATACAGCTATTGGAAGAAGATCTCCGCTAAAGTGCTCCTACTACAGGGAGCCCGTTGGGTATTGCACCACCGACCCAACGAGGAGCAGCCCAGATGATGAAGCATGACACCCGATTGGGTGTGTGAGGGCATTACAATCCAATAAATGGACCCCCAACTCTGAACCAAAGGGGGCAGGTTGGTGTCATTTTCCCTTGTCCTGACACTGTCCACTGAGGAACAGCATAACCTTCTTTTTCTAATACTTCAATCAGGGCACCTATGCTGGACCTCCCTCTATGCTGATAGAGGAAAAAGCCCCACAGTCCTTCTTTGTGTATTGTTCAGTTCTGATGTCACAATGCCTGCTGCCAGAACCACCAACCGAGGTGAAAGGCAGGTCAGGTCACTGAATATAATTGAAGTAGCAAAAACAACGCACACGGAATGTTGCTTTTGTTTTTTCTTCTCTATTTTAATAGCTTACAATGACAAGCAGAAAGAATATGTTTACATTTTTGCACTCCTTATATAGAGACATCTTTCTGCATGTTTCTACACATTCTGAGCTACTGCAGCCTTTTTTAAAAAACAAACCCTGAACTGTAATGAACTGTTTCTAATGTCTGTTTGCAACAAATATCAAACAGGTTTTTGATGTGTTTAATTTTGCACCAGATGTTTTATTTTTATTCTTCATGTTTGCAAACATGCTCACTCTTTCATATGAAAGAGCTATGCACCAAGGTTTTAAGTGGTCTGTGGGAAAGGTGATGATGTGATCATGTATTATATGGGATAAAGTACTTGCTGGGGTGCATGATAAGGGAATTACAAGTCGCCTTGGAGTTCCATAACCTTATAAAAGACCTCGTCCTTTGTCCTCATTCCTCTATATTGTTATGGAACTCCTCGTATGGCAGGAGGTACTTTATCCCTAATGTACTGTACACAGTATATTTTAGTTTCACTTAAAATTACTGTGGACATTGTTTTTCAACTAGTAGTGACTGCAGTCCTCAATTCATGCCGGTGGTTGCACGTGGATGACACTGCTGCAAATGTTTGGGCACTTAGACTTATTTTTTACCGTTAGACTTTGACCCAGAACAGGAGAAAAAAAGGCAGAAAAGAGAGAAATAGGAAGGAAAGGAGAGGTAAAAAGTAATGAAGGAAATGGAAATGAATTCAATGGAAAATGAACAAGCATTTGCAATGCAATAGGTCTCGCATTTAAGCGAGTTTGAGCTATTGGCAATGTAAATGACTATGCCTTTTATTTATGTTTTAAAAACGAAAACAAATTAAAAGCCATTATCATTTGCAATGTCAATTGCTCAAACTCGCGAAAATGCGAGACCTATTGCATTGCAAATGCTTTTTTTGAATTTGCTTTGACAGGCATGTACATCCTAAAGCACGGAATAAACCAGGGACTTGAAAAAAGCTGAAAAAATGATACATATTTAGCAGGAACTCCTGGAATGCAGGCTTCAAATAACGGAAGCTCCTTCTTATCCAATCAGATAACACCGCACACAGGGGCATTGTTCTACACTGCCAATATGCGCGAGAACCAAACAGGGTGCCTTCAATAAAGAATTTCCAATGCCAAGCATTTACTTAATTGTGCTTTTTCATGGGTTTTTTAAAAATTCTGCTTAAGTTAATATTGGAAAAAACTGAATTTTCGCTGCCCGAGCTGTTGTATTTTCTGGTGTCTTGCTTAGCCAGAAACAGATCAGACACGATCAATACAGCACACTCTGTCGACAGTGACAGAAACCTTGGTGCATCACAATTAGGGCCCGCACCCAGCTGAGTGCAGTCAATGCAGGATTGACAATAGGCTTGATTCAGAGGGGAACTATTGCACCAAAAAAACACTTATCTACATTAGGATCTCTTCATGGTCGGCTCCAAACAGTGGCGGTGGGACAACTGCGGCGCGCAGACACCGAAGAGTCATTGCTAGCGGAGGTCACACGGCCAACCGTGATCCGAGCAGCTAGTACAACACCAACAAGCTCTCGACATTGCGACATTGCGCAAAGGCTCTGAAGCCCGCGAGCCGTGCGAGACACCGTGCGTGTGCACATCTGCTGTCCGGTGCCGGGCACAGCTCTGAAGCCCGCGAGCAAAAGAGACGCCGTGCGCGTGCACACGGGCTGTCCCCCTTCGCCCACTAAACCGACGACAATAGGTCTCGCCAAGGCGAGCAGCGCGCATGCGCCTAATCGCTAGGCGAGACCTAAATATGGCAGGGGGGATAATACAGGTGATCTAATTCAACATATTTCCTAATGACAATTTTGGTTTATGGGGTGGGGTAATCCAATAGAACAAGGAAAGTAAGGTCTGGACAGTGTGGGTGCAAGGAAACATTGCTCCCGGATATGCCCCAAACAAAACAGGAAGGATATGGAGTTTGTGCTATGAACAGCTGCAAGTAAAACAAAAAATATGTTGCACACATTTTACAAATGCAACACAAGCATTTTGCAACAGTACAGTAGTCAAATGTAAATTATATTTTGAATCAAGGGCTTGAAGTTATTCCTGCAGCTTTGTGAGATGCTAATATAACCTAATGCAATGGTAGTCATTTTATCTACCTCGGAAGAATGATGCATCTAGTTAGACAAATGAGATCAAACACCCCTGCAGGAGTAATGGCCCGCCTCTTCCTCTTACAGGATCTAGAGCCAGAGATCTTTATTTGAAACTAGAATGGGTGAAAGAAAGGACAAATATGTCAAAAGAATCTGCAGGACGAATTTTACACCCCGCCAGAAGAAGGGGTAGTTACAACCACAATAAATGTATCAGAATCCCAGGCACAGATACAGGGCCATTAATACGGAGTAGATAGGCATATAACTGGAAAAGAAAACATCAGAAATTTATACTCAATATTTGCACATACCTCTCAAACTCTCGGCTCGGGGCATCTGTGGTGGTGTGTCAATGGACAGCTGCAAGTTAGTTGCCATCTTGAAAAAGCAAGATATGTCAAAGCTGCTCTAACTCTTTTGCTCTTACCTAATCTTTTATCTTTCTCACTGTCTCACGTCTGCTACCACCTGCCTCATCCACTCAGTGATGACTTTCAGCTTATATGTATTTATTGTTGTTATCATTCCTGTAGTATATTTGATGCACACTATTCCGTTGCCTCCTTTAGCTTGTTTGGTACAAAGTAAAATTGCATACAGTCTGTTATTGGTTACGCCTCTCCATGTTTAACGCCCTGTCGCTGCGTTCCTAACTTTTAGTGCGCGATACAACGAAAAACAAACAATAAAATACATATTCTAAGATTAGAAACCGGAGGGGCACAAGGAATGGGAAGGGTGTTCACAGTCTTTCTGTGAAACATGCCATCTGCTCAAGCCTTTCCAGTGGCCCAACATAATAGAAAATGAAGAGGGCCCCCCCCCAGTCTCCCATAACTCACAAGTATTCATTGGTGTTGGGCGGAGTGGGGCCCCTCTGGCGCGCCAGGAGTGCCCTAAATGTTTAGGGGTCCTCCTGTGCTACAGGAAGTGCAGGGGCCAGTGTTACGCCCCTTGACTGAGCCTTCTATGAAACATTTCTGTCTACATGGCTGTCAAAACTCAGTGTTGTATCAAGAAATTAGCCTGTCTGCACTAGTAAACACGAACCTGGGCGGGAGCAGTCAGCTTCCGGACAATATTCTTTCACATTAGACCAGGACACCCACCCATTCACGTCTTTCTACGTAGTTCCGAAATAGCGTGCTACTCGCCGAAAAAGCGCTTCGACGCCTCGTCTGGGGTAGTAAGTTATATAATTGCAGTTACAATACAGTACGTTGTGCGCAGTGCGAATCAATACAAACAGTTTAGTAGACCAACAATAGGCAATAGTTCTCTTTATATATATATATATATATATATATATATATATATATATATATATATATATATATATATATATATATATATATATATATATATATATATATATATCTTCCTCACAACTCTCTTTGACAGAAGAACGGAGCGCACTCACGAGTGAAGTTTTGCAGCTTTTTAACCCATTTAGCTAGTTTCACGGGCATAATTCCGCCAAACAACCAATGCGTTTCGGTCTCCCTGTGACCTTGATCACGGTCTCAGGGAGACCGAAACGCGTTGGTTGTTTGGCGGAATTATGCCCGTGAACCTAGCTAAATGGATTAAAAAGCTGCAAAACTTCACTTGTGAGTGCGCTCCGTTCTTCTGTCAAAGAGGGTTGTGAGAATATAATAGGGCTTGGCTCTGCCGTGGAGTGTGCACCGCGTTTGGAAGCGCAGAGATATCCAGCAAAAGGGAGCTGACGTGATGATATATACATATATATATATAGATATATATAGATATATATATATATATATATATACACACACATACTGCATACACACACACTTTCGTGCTCGTCATTTTCACTTTTCGGGTACGGTAGTGGGATGTGCAATGCCAGTAGGTCGGTCAGCACATCTAGTAAACACAGGGCCTGGACCAGGCAGTGCTGGCCTAAGGTGGTCAGGGGTGACCTGTTCTACAGGGACATTCATGTGTGACGCGGCACCCCCACTCAACACAGTGCATGTAGATCATTTGAATAGAAGGCGGCCCTCCTCCTTCTTCTCGACCAGCGTGAAAGCCAGCTCCATAGTAGAGAGGACACAATGTCCCCCAAACACCCGCCCCCAGTGCGGCGCAAAGCGCCCTGATGCTAATTTCCCCAGTGAGGCGCTAATAGCACACATCAATGTCGGGTTCATTTGCAGGTCTCTGCTCCTCCCTGTGCCATTGACGGGGACCACCCCATGCAGGGAAGCATTGTCCGGGGCTGGGAATGTACACGGGGCCGCTCCATCAAGCCCAAACTCGAGGCACACACGGGGACTGGGGGGCGGGGGGCCGGGGCTGGAGGCAAGGTCAGGGGTGGACCCTTCAAGCACTCTTCCCTCAAGATGCATTTGGAGCAGAGTGTAAAGACGGTTTTAAGGCACATATGGACGTACAGCTAGTCACGGCGCCTCCCCTGCTCTACACCAGTCGGTCCATCTACCTATCCGCACTAACACGAGTGCTAGACTGTTATTACCAAATATGTGTCATCGTTCCACAGCCAACCTGGCCGATCAACACCCTGCTCCTCCAAGGCATGCTCATGGACAAGCAACTTCCGGGCCAGTGCGTGGCACGCACTCTCACTGGCCGCATCACCCTCCGACTGGACGAGCACAGAGGGCCGAGCGGGCTCGTCTTCCTCCTTCTCTACGGCAATAAATAAATAAATAAAAGTAAATGTTGCGAAAAAAGCTTGGTCTTCTTTCTTCTCTGTTTAGAGCGGCTGCATCTTTGTTTACAAAAGGGCTTGGCCACAATGGGAGTGACATAACCATGTGGAGAAAAAAAAACCTCTATAAACTTTTAAGAGCAACTGTAGTTTCAACCTAAAGCTTCCCTGAGATTATTCTTCTCTTGTGCCAGAGGAAAAACAATCTAAAAAATATGCACCAATTTTTTGTGCATGAATTTTCACGATTACGCATTTAAAAAAACAAAAAACTTAGCCCAGTGGCATTTGGTCAATTTAAACTACTAGCTAAACTGCAACCGGGGCTCCTCTCTAGGTAGCTACTACACGAGGCAGCCATAACTTTCACATTCAGCTGAGGATTCGGTTGTAAGTGGGAGAGATGATGAACATATAGCAACCAGTTCGCGAGGTTGCCAAACAAGCTTTGAAACGGACAACCATGAGAAACAATGGATACGTAAGTTGAGAACTCACTTCAGTCAAATATCCTTCTGCCATGAGTTCCCCTACCCACCAATCCCTCTCAGGCATATTTTAATTTTTATTAAGGATCTGTGGATGAGTAATTGAACCTTCTAAAAACATTGGGTGCCCCTGCCTGGGTCACTCTTTCGAGGGAAGACGGGCCTTCCTGTAAGATGACCCATAGGCACTAATACCCAATAGCAGCCCTTTCAATCACATAGGAAATAGTCTGTCAGACCGCAAACGAGCTTTGTAAAGAGCCCTCTCTCCCCTGTGCTGAAGACAAGCACTGTCAAAGGCAATACATCTAGCCATGGCAAGCATGTACTTTTTTTACATTAAATTTTGGAAAATATATGCAGTTGCCATTAGAAGTGTAATATTAATAACAAGTAAAAATGGCACATTCTAAAGGAGGCATGCATATGCTTGCAAAAGTAAACAAGCTGTAACCAGTGGTGCGCGCGCACCACAGAGGAGCGGGGGGGCGAGGGAGCCTGTCGTCTGTGCCGCGCGCTGATGCACGTCCTAGACACAGACGGGAATGGGCGGAGCAAAGGCGGGACATGCGCCCGCCTTCGCCCAATTGCGTGCCGGTATTTTTTTTTAAAAAGCACGCTACAGCCAATGTGGGCTTCCGAAAGCAAAACCACATGCACGAGCGTGTGGTTAGCTTTCTGAAGCCCATACAGGAGGTCTCGCGCTGCGCGAGCAGGGTTGCGCACTGCAACGCTAGGCGCGAGACCTAAAAAGTGAAAAAATGAGAAAGCAACAGGAAAAAAAGCAAGCCATAATGCAATAAAGAGTTGTCAGTGGTATTAAAAAGAGGCATGAGGTGGAATGAAGGGTGGGCAGGGTTGGTTTTCAGCAGCCCTGGCATTCAGCTCCACTAGTAGCAGGCAGCCTCAAAACCTTTGCCCTCTCCCTTTACTAACTTTTTTAACAAGAAAGCACTGTGTAACTGCCATCAAAATGGTATGTCATCCATGTTATGTCAGTTGCTTGCATAGCTTTCATGCCAAGTACAAAAAGCTCTGCATCAGAAATTGGGTTATTTATTTTGGAGTGAGGTACTCCTACCAACCAAATAAACATAATCTGGTTAATTCACAACACATTTCTAAGAGAAACTCTGCTCAGCCACTGATACCAGTACCACAAGCAGCAGACAATTCCCCAGAGAAATGTTTAAGCAGTACCAAACTCATTTTCAGTTAAGAAAGCAGCACAATAAAATTCAAAATCAATTTCAGAAAAACTATGGAAAATGTAATGAGCAAAAACCCCACAATGATTAAAGTCAAATAAGGGGAAACAACCATATGAATTTTCACAGTTCTGAGGCAGCACAAAGAAAACACAAGCACCAAACAGAAGATACAGTTTACAGTTGACAGGGAACTAGGCTCAATTTCTGGCTGACTGTGATGAACCGAAGGACGGTAGGCCAAGCAAAGTGCACTAGTCAAAAATGTTATCTTCTGATTTACTTTATTTTCCTGGATCATCAAGTTCTGTAGCCGGGCAAGACAAGAAGCTGCAGTCAGCGATGATCTCTTGATGTCAGTTCTTAAACTCCCACTGAAGGTGTTGATTTTGACACCAATGCTTCTGAGATGGAAAAAGCATGAGTATGTAGCTGCCAAGGTCGCTTTGTCACTGGTGTAACAAAGGTCATTTATTAGGTTTCAAAATCCACCATTGAGGTATTGCTGCAAGATGCAGCCAGCTAGGGCTTTAGGATGCCAGATACCTTCATGTTTCAAGTGCAGCAATAAAGCTCTGAGCTGGACAAACATGATTTTCTTGCCTGCCGAGCATGTGCCCTCCTGGCAAATCTACATATCCTGTTGCGGTCCTACACAGGTGAAAAAATTGACTATGTCCCAAAATTCTTCAGCTGCTTTGAAGATGACTCCTAGTCACTCATGCAGCCTACAGAGCCTTAGAGCAGGTTTCTAGGCATCAGATCCTTCTCAAGCCTTGGCTCATGCAGGTTCCAGTATACTGTGCCCAGCTGAGCTAGCTTGGAGGCAGGAGACCTGACTACTGTGGCCCTGAAAGTAAGAAGAGGCCAACCACTTGAACCGTAGAGAGCAGTGCCACTACTTGGTTGCCAGCAAAAGTCAGGAGACCATGGGTCTTCTTCTGTTAGCAGCCAGGCAGAGTACTTTCTATTCAAGATCATTTTCTCTCAGGCCCAGTAATGTTTAGAGGAGGTGATGGTGTGGTGTCCATCTTATCTTGTGCACTATCCAGTTTTAGGAGAATTTCCTTCACACACCTGGGCTACTTTCTTACAGAATTCACACCTCCTTTTGCAGCACTTCTTTCTCAATTTAAAGCAAACCTTTCCAGAGTCCCTCGACCGAAATGTCCCTAGTCTTCCTTGAGGATTTATATGGGGTTGAGGATTCCACCCCTCTAGGGTGGCTCTTGGGATCAGTCATTCCAGTCCTCGATAGTCCCATTTGGCAACTCCACTTTAAAGGAAGAGTTCTGAAAGCAGCCATTTTGTCCCTGGGAAATGGCCCCTGTTATTATCAACCCTACCTTTCACTGCTGCCAAGCCACTGTCTTGAAGTAGGAGGGTTTATAATAGTCAACCAGTTAAGAGTTTTCTTTATAACAGGACTATGAGGCAAAACAGTTCAAACCAGTTCCCTCTCAGGCTGTGCAAACAGCATCCACAACTTAATTAGAATTTTAGAACTAGTGAAAGCTATATTTTATTGACGGTTTCAGGTTTTTCTCACATCAAGATAGAAATACATGATTTTTATTACTGCTTTTTTTGGTAACTAGGACTGTTAATGGAAAAAGCAGTTTTACCTACAGAGAGTGAAAACAGCTTTCTGTAACTTTTCACTGTCGGAACATACTTTTCCATATTTCAAGTATGTCTTACTTTTACATAGTACCAAGCCCTATGGGCTCAGCTAATATGCAAAAATAGGTTTAGCTACATTGAAAGGTAATACACACTGCAGACCACATGTTATTTAATTTCCATACCACTGGTGCATTTTCTGCTCCAACTTACAATGGCCTTACAGCAAAGCTAAATAACCCAGGTGGGTGAATCCAATGGTACTGTACAGTTTTAGGGACAAAGCGTATGCACTGTGGTCCTGTGCAAAAATACCAGCATAATTAGGTCCATAAAAAGTCAAAGAATCCTGACTGATCTGGGCGAAAAGACTGATTTCCTACTGCCGGTTGCACAACTACTTCTACATTTGATTGCAAGTGCTATCCTAGCACATTTAAAGGTTACAAAACCTTGCATTTAAAGGTTGCAAAACCTTTATGGATATAAGACTAAATATGCATGATGTACAATTATAATAAAACACATAAATAAATATGACTCACTAGACTTAATCTTATAGGAGTACAAATGTTGAAATAGACTACTTGAGACTTAGACCTCAAGGTACAAGAGGCACATACAAACTGAAATTCAGAACCCTGAGTGCTCTAAAGCAATAAAAACAGCCATGTATGTGAAGCTGATTTTCCAGCAATAGAGTTTTACAGAGTTGGATGTTTTTACTTTCGGCAATCACAACTGGTGCCCACTTGTGACTTCACGATGGGGAGAGGTTAACATTGCTGCCATGAGGAGGACCATTGTCTATATATAATCCTTCCTGCTTTTCGAATAAACAGAACAGTAGTTAAAACGTCTCACTACACTTCATTCATTATAGATCATAAAGCTCCAAAAGGTGCCTCTAATTTTTCCAATCGAGATTCTACTCTATCATGAGCTCCTAGTGTAGCTCTGGGAGAGGGAGTCACTATCTTCAATGAAAAAATACAAGTCTATCCATTTTTTCAGCAGTATCAGTTTACCCTACTGCAAACAATCCCATAGTGCTCCTTATGTCAATATTCACAAGAGAGATACCCTTTCTCACTTGTGCAGAGGCTTGGTGCCCTCCCAGAGGTGTGGCCAGGGTAATGAGCAGTCCCATCCTCTCTGGTCACTCAAAATTTGAACTGGAGGTAGCTTTCCTCCCACTGAGTTTGGTGCCAACCGGACTAGGGTACAAAGGCTGTGAGGTGTTTTGAGGAGTCACCTGACATTTGCTTGCAACAGGGCAGGCCCCTTTGAAGTAAATTAAGTTCCTGGGTCCAACCCAACTGGTGTTCCTGCCAGGGGAAGAAAAACCTCTCCCCACTCCCAAGCCATTGGTTCTATTATACGACCAGTTTTCACACCTCTTTCACACCTCATTCAGGCTAAGTGCAGGCTGGGCAGTGGCTGGAGAGCTAATGCAAATTAGCTCCAACAGCTTCAAGCAGGGTAAAGGTAACTTTTTAAATGTTTAATTTCCAAAATAATTAATAAAACTCCAACTTCACCATTAGATTGGATTTGTTTAATATAAAAATAAGTCCTTGAATGTTGTCTGTAACTGGTACAGGTCAAAAGGTATAGATTAAAGTGTGTGTACTCTAAGTTGACTTTTCCTATGTACCAGCTTCAGCCTGGCTAATGGCAATATCATTATGGGCCTAGTCACCTGTGGAGAACGCCATTTCTAATGTCACACATGTTCCAGTCTTAAGTATCATGCACCTTACCTTATGGGCAGCAAGGTGTGCTTGGTGGAGGCTACTTTATTACTTAAAATCAGATTTTGCTAAATCCCAAAATGTTAATTTTGACAAGTCTGAGTATCACGCTTCAAACTGCTGCTGTCAGGCTATGCAGCATAAGTCTTAATACATGTTTTTGCTGCCACTGTAGTGGATGGTACAATAGGTGCTGCAGTACAGGTGGCATCACTCCAGGGGTATATTTCTGCACCATATACTTTGGCTTATTGTGCCAATTAGGTTTAAGCCAAGGTCAACCGATTTAGAGGGGGTACACAGGCATTTTACTCCCCTTTAGCATGGGTACAGTGCACAAACTTGTAAAGCCAGTAAAGCAGATAGGTCACAAATGAGGGGTACATTACACAAAGGATGGTCATGTCCTACAGGCACGAAACACAGGGGCCACATAATGCCAGTCTATTGACACTAAACTGACTGATTATCAAAGAGAAGTCCCATTTTAAGACTCTAAGAACAGTCCACAGGACTCAGTATAACTGGCTACTATATACTGGTTGGGGTGATGTGCGGTAGTAATTGAGACATACTGGAATTAGAGCCTTCATCTCTTGCAGTCCACAACTATACACCTGTTGATTAGACGATGGGGGTTATTTAGACAAATTGGAACTATAGCCTTGGTCTCTTTCATTGCAGATGGGAACAACAACAAAAGGACGGTTCGAAGTTAATATACCGGATTAGCATAATACTCTGAAGAATCAAAATTGTGGTGCTTCAATTAGGATTATGAGGTAATGCTTTCTTTTAAAATAATAAAGGGATACGGTGATATTTTGCACCGGGAAGAGGTAAGGAAATTGAATGAATCAAGGTATAAAGGAATAACAATAGGATTGACTTGTGATTATAGAGTAGTCAACAAGGATTGGAGCTAAGACGTATAATATACAAATGAATTAATCATTTTTTCAAATTAATGCGAATGAGGAGGTTCTGATCCCATGAGGTAAATTGTCAATAATGCATTATTGTTTGCGAAATGTTCTCAGTTAGACTGTATATAGGCAGGGAGTCTTGGGGGTCGTTTTTGGGATATTATGAATTGATACTAAATATTTTAATGATTCATCACTGTAGTATTGATCTGTGTAGGACGGATCTTGATTATTGATATGACTTTTCTTTAATTTGCAGCCCTGATGATGTCCATATTGGACAAAAACGCGTTGGCTGGATTGATTTAACTGATGGCTTGATTGATTTAATTGCTTCTTTTTTGATGTATCATGGATTGAATACATTTGGAATTGAAAAAATGAGACTCCCAAGAGACCTTTTTGTGATTGAATGATTAAGAATATACAGATCAAGATTATACTTTTGTGAACCATTGCACAAAGGAAGGACTGACACTTACACGCTCCTTTTATGTAGATTTGAACTTTGCTTGGACGTGACCCAGTGGCAGTGGGACCACATTAAGTTGAGCGTGACAGGAACATTCTTGAATTTCCCAGATTGTACACCTGTGCGCTCTGGGTTGTAGCCCTCACTGCCAATGGACTGTGTTTATATAGCTGGCTACTAGATTTTCAGCCAGGGTCCCCACCACCTACCAGCCCTTTTTGCTGCTTTTAAAGGATTTTGTACAAAATAATGGGGGAATTTAAACCTCCCGAAATATTCCTTGGCACCCCTTAAGGCTGTATTGAATGCGGCGGCCAGACTGACCACGGGCAAAAAAAGATCTGCGCACATTTCCCCAGTTCTAAAATCTCTAAATTGGCTGCCTTTTGAAGCAAGAATACAGCTAAAGATCGCCTGCCTGACTCACAAAGCTCTCCAGCTCAAAACCCCCAAGTACCTATGCCAAAAGCTAGAACTATCTGGAGGTGGTAGACCCTCAAGAAGTGCTAAAACCTTCCTTCTTAAACCATAGATATTTCGCAAAAAGAGAACTTGTCAAAGAGCTTTCTCTGGCTCCGCTCCACGGATCTAGAACTCTCTCCCTCCTGAAATTCGCAGACTCACCTCCACGGTTGCCTTCAAAATGGAAGTAAAATGATTCCTTACGTGCAAGTTCTTACCCTAATTTGGCTCTTATCATTTGCTTGAAGATACTGGACTTATACCCTCATCTCTTGTGCTGATGTTTTATATCCCCTGACCTAATCTTTTCTTCCCCTCCTAGTCCCGCTATATATATATATATATATATATATATATATATATATATATATATTCACTGAAAAAACCATAGGTTTTAGGGAAAGTTATAATTAGTTGGACATTGCACTCGTACAAAACCCGTGAAATTCCCCCGTTATAGTTAGTTCAGCTAACTATAACTCGCGCCCCCGCAATGCACTGCTGATGACGTCACATATTACATTACTCATGACATGGTCAGTGACATCACTGATGACATCACTGATGACATCTCAAATGACATCACTGATGACATCACTGATGACATCATCCAGTGACTGTGTGTTTATGTAAAGTTTAAATATGTTTAATATATATAGGGAAAGGCATATTGAAGAATGAGTGGGTGTATAAGCGTCTGAATGGATGATTTAGTAGGTGCGTGACTGAGTCTATAAGTGAGTGATTAAACGTATCTTACTGGATGCATGGGTTAGTGACTAAACTGTGTGAATGTCTGTATCCGTCTGTCTGTTGTTGTGTAAGCAGCTGCATGGGTTTCTGACTAGCTAAATGAGTGTCTATATGGGTAATGGATTGGTTCTCTGAGTATCTGTATGGGTGCCTCAGTGTTTGTGTGGGTGGGGTGTGTGTGACTCTGTGCAAAGATGTGTGAGTGGGTGATTCACTGGGTGCATGGTTTCAAGAGTGCGTCTGTGATGGACTGTATGGGTGGGTGAGTGTGTGTATGGGTGTGTTAGTATTGAATGTATATCTCAGTGGTACATGTGTGAGTAACTACATATGTGTAAGGCAGTATATATGTGTGTTGGAGTATATAAATGGCTATAAGTGAGAGTGTGTGATTGTGAGAGTGGCTATATGGATGAGTGTGTGCTTGCATCAGTGATTGCATAGGAGCGTAAGAATGTGCTAGTATTTTTATGAGTAAGTGAGCTGGTGTGTATAACTGTATAGGTGAGTAAATGGGAGTGTGATTAATTATTAGCATGACTGACTAGGTGTGTGAGTACCTCTATGGATGAGTTGTGTTGTGTGAGTGTTTATATAGGTGTATGAGTGCATATGATAGTCCTGTACTGAGTGACTGTAAGTATGAGTGACTGTACGGGTGAGTGAGTAGATGTGTGTGTGTAGACCTAAGAATCAGTGAGTGGGTATGTACTTATTGGTATTGGAGTGTGTATGGTTTTGAGAATGGCAGTCTGTAATTTAGAGTGGGTGTATCAAAAGTTATATTAGGGTGTGAGAAGATGCATTAAATTCTCACATGGATGATGTCATCAGTGATGTCATTTGAGATGTCATCAGTGATGTCATCAGTGATGTCACTGACCATGTCATGAGTGATGTAATATGTGACGTCATCAGCAGTGCATTGCGGGCGCGAGTTATAGTTAGCTGAACTAACTATAACGGGGGAATTTCACGGGTTTTGTACGAGTGCAATGTCCAACTAACTATAACTTTCCCTAAAACCTATGGTTTTTTCAGTGAATTTCAAAGGTTTTTTAAATGCTAAACCCTAACTATAACAGGCCTGAAACCTATGGTTTTTTCAGTGAATTTCAAAGGTTTTTAAAATGCTAATTCCTAACTATAACAAGCCTGAAACCTATGGTTTTTTCAGTGAATTTCAAAGGTTTTTTAAATGCTAATTCCTAACTATAACATGTCTGAAACCTATGGTTTTTGTCAGTGAATTTCAAAGCTCTTGTAAATGACAATTTTTAAATGTATTAATTGTTATATTTATTTTTTTTGATACTGATTTACTACATTTTTTTGAACTATTTATTTTTAGATGTTTTATTTTTTAAATTACATTGTAATTACATTATACATTACATTACAAAATATACTTTCTCAGAATGAATTACTTTAGTTTAAATACTTTGCAAATAGGCAATAGACTTTTAAGTACAGTAGTTACAGTTGTTGCAATGGGCAACACAATTTCAAACACAATGCAACATTGAGCTCAATGTGAATTTCTACCTAAATGCAATTAGTTACTTTATGGATTACTTTTTCTAACCTCAGGACTGGATCCTAGATTCAGTCCTGGGACATCTCCTGTAAACAGTTGAGTAAAAGCGTTTTGGTTACAGTAGTTATTTTTAAGGAATATTATTGTATTTTAAAAGTTGACACTTAGAAACTTTTTCACATAGAATCACCAATGTTATCCTATGGGAGGAAATTCACTTAGCAGGTAAGTAGTGTTATCGTTACTTTTTCTTACTCAGTGGTGGATCCTGGATCCAGCACTGGTGCATCTCCTGTAAACAGTTGAAAGAATGTGTTTAAGTCATACAGGCGATTTTTAAGGAATATTTGTAGTTTGTAAAAATCAACACTTTGAAACTTTTCTGCTGAAAACCAGACAATGGATCCCTATGGAAGGAAATATAAGTTACTGGTAAGTACGGTTAAAATTACTTTTCAGGATCAGTACTGGGCTGAAAGATGCAGCACTGAGGTCTCTCCTGATAACAGGTGAGTAAATCGGAATTCGTACTTTGGCTGATTTTAGAGGAATATTTGTATGTTTCAAAAATCGACACAAACTTTTTCAGCAAAAAGCAGGCAATGATATCCTATGGAAGGAAATTCAAGTTACTGGTAAGTACGGTTAAAATTACTTTTCAGGATCAGTACTGGCCTGAAAGATGCAGCACTAAGGTCCGTCCTGATAACAGGTGAGTAAATCGGAATTCGTATTTCGGCTGATTTTAGAGGAATATTATAAAGTTCCAAAACTCCACACTTAGAAGAATTTCCAAGTGAAACCAGTCAATGATATCCTATGGAAGGAAATTCAAGTTACTGGTAAGTACGGTTAAAATTACTTTTCAGGATCAGTACTGGGCTGAAAGATGCAGCACTGAGGTCTCTCCTGATAACAGGTGAGTAAATCGGAATTCGTATTTCGGCTGATTTTAGAGGAATATTATAAAGTTCCAAAACTCCACACTTAGAAGAATTTCCAAGTGAAACCAGTCAATGATATCCTATGGAAGGAAATTCAAGTTACTGGTAAGTATGGTTAAAATTACTTTTCAGGATCAGTACTGGGCTGAAAGATGCAGCACTGAGGTCTCTCCTGATAACAGGTGAGTAAATCGGAATTCGTAGTTCGGCTGATTTTAGAGGAATATTTGTATGTTTCAAAATCGACACAAACTTTTTCAGCAAAAAGCAGGCAATGATATCCTATGGAAGGAAATTCAAGTTACTGGTAAGTACGGTTAAAATTACTTTTCAGGATCAGTACTGGGCTGAAAGATGCAGCACTAAGGTCTGTCCTGATAACAGGTGAGTAAATCGGAATTCGTATTTCGGCTGATTTTAGAGGAATATTATAAAGTTCCAAAACTCCACACTTAGAAGAATTTCCAAGTGAAACCAGTCAATGATATCCTATGGAAGGAAATTCAAGTTACTGGTAAGTACGGTTAAAATTACTTTTCAGGATCAGTACTGGGCTGAAAGATGCAGGACTGAGGTCTCTCCTGATAACAGGTGAGTAAATCGGAATTCGTAGTTCGGCTGATTTTAGAGGAATATTTGCACAATGGTGAAGGGAGGGGGCGGGGCCTGAGGTGACATCTGTGCAAACGCGCCCCGTGGCGCGTTTTAAGTTGGGGGATTAAGTCCCCTTGAATCATGAGGGTCCCTGGGGTCCAACTAGCCCACCCTGTACCTCCAGTATGCGCCAGGGAGCTGCGTTGCAGAGAGGTGTTCAGAGGCCACGCCCCTTTTTGCACCTCTCTGCAACGCAGCTCTGTGGCGCTTTCTGGACGTACCTGGTGGGCTAGTTCGCCCCCAGGGACCCTCAGGATTGAAGGGGATTTCATTCCCCATCTTAAAATGCGCCACGGGGCCTGTTTGCACACATGTCACCTGAAGCCCCGCCCTCCCTTCACCACTGTGCAAACGTGCCCCGTGGCGCGTTTTAAGTTGGGGGATTAAGTCCCCTTGAATACTGAGGGTCCCTGGAGTCCAACTAGCCCACCATGTACCTCCAAAAAGCGCCACAGAGCTGCGTTGCAGAGAGGTGTAAAAAGGGCGTGGCCTCTGTACACCTCTCTGCAACGCAGCCCCTGGCGCATACCGGAGGTTCCTGGTGGGCTAGTTGGCCCCCAGGGACCCCCAGTATTCAAGGGGAATTACTTCCCCTTCTTAAAACGCGCCAGGGGGCGCGTTTGCAGACTGCTGCAGGGAGGGGCGGGGCCTCGGCACGATGCCGGTCTTTTTTTTGCTTTTCTGCCCAGGGGTCCTTGTGGGACCCCTGAGCAGACCTAGGGGGTCAGGGTGTTTCTACCCTGCCCCCTTTGTGCGTTTGCGCACTTGTTTCTTGTGCTTTTTTTTTTTAATCGGCGGGATCCGCGCACCCTAAGCGCATCCTGCCGATTTTTTTAAAAAAAAAATGCTTTTTTCTGCCCAGGGGGTCCTTCTGGGACCCCCTGAGCAGGCCTAGGGGGTCAGGGTGTTTCTACCCTGCCCCCTTTGTGCGTTTTGCGCACTTGTTTTTGTGCCTCGGTTCTACCGAGAGACAAAATGGCTGCCAACACTTCCTGGTTTGGAGTGTTGACAGCCAGCTGACAGCCAATTAGCATGCAGCTCGTGATCGGGACGGTGCGCGCAGGGTGCGCTGAGGGTACGCGGACCCTACTCGGCCATAGATATATATGTGACTTTACTTTTGATTTTCTCAGGAACTACTGAACGGATTTACACCATTTAAGCCAAAGGCACCAGTCTGAACCAAGGGCTACTCTTTGCCAAATTTGGTGTAATTCCGTTCAGCAGTTCGGGCTGTAGCTGCGACTAAAGGTTCCTATGGAAAATGAATGGGGAAAACGCGTTTTTGGACCCCCCTTCTCGGCCCCCGCTTGACGAATCAACCCGAGACTTTCAGGTAGGAGCGGAGCGAGCGCTCAACAGTTGGAACTTTCGCAAGATTCGTCAACCGGCGCCAACGTTATTTCAAATAGAATGTCGCGGATTTCCTATGGATAATAGGTCCTAACTATAACTATCTACTGGCGACCGCCAGTAGATAATATATATATATATATATATATATATATATATATATATATATTATCTACTGGCGGTCGCCAGTAGATAGTTATAGTTAAAACCTATTATCCATAGGAAATCCGCGACATTCTATTTGAAATAACGTTGGCGCCGGTTAACGAATCTTCGCGAAAGTTTCCAACTTGTTGGGGCGCTCCGGTCCGCTCCTATCCTGAAAGTCTCGGGGTGATACGTCAAGCGGGGGCCGAGAAAAAGGGGGGTCCCAAAACGTGTTTTCCCCATTCATTTTTCCATAGGAACCTTTAGTCGCAGCTACAGCCCGAACTGCTGAACGGAATTACACCAAATTTGGCAAAGAGGTAGCCCTTGGTTCAGTGTCGTGCCTTTTGCTTAAATGGTGTAAATCCGTTCAGTAGTTCCTGAGAAAATCAAAAGTAAAGTCACATATATATCTGGGCGGAGCCTAACCATACATGTCATCGTGAGATCTGATTGGCTGTCAGCACTTCATCCTGGAATTTCTGGCAGCCATCTTGGGACCAATATAAATGATAGTACCTCATTGAAATGCATTGTAGTGAATAGAAGATTTTGAGGGTCACCAAAAGGAGAACTATAAAGGGTGATAACAGGCTTTAGTTACATTAGAATTTATTTGTTGACGGTACCATACTAATTTTAGGAATTGTGGTGTATTCCAAGGTGATTTTACCATGTGAAAAACCTTCTGCTGGGATATCATGAATCATGTTTGAGAGAACACTATTTTCTCATGCTTGTCCCATGGAGGTTTGGAAGGTGCTCCAGAAGCTAAAATGAGAGCATATTTTCTGTAAATTCACATTATCTTTCTCACTCATGTGAGAATGAAGTCTGACATTCTCAGTAAAACATGTACATCCAACAAGGGCAGAGACTGTCAGTTGATTCCTTTGTGTTCTACTGCAGCTTCCCAGAGTGTTCTAAAGAACAACTAGAGTGCTAACAGCCTTACTTATGACAAAAGTATGGCACACCTGAAGCCATCTTGATTGGAATAAACTGGTAACACTTAAAACATTTAATTTAAAAAGGAACAAAATGATGGGGTTCATTTTGTCATAGAAATTATGGTTAGTGCTGTAGAAAGAAAAATTAGGACATGTTTCAAGTGTGATCTCAAATATCTTCCTGTTATATCTCAACAGGAGCAGCCTGCCAGTTGATGCCTTTGTGTTCTACTGCAGCTTCCCAGAGTGTTCTAAAGAACAACTAGAGTGCTAACAGCCTTACTTATGACAAAAGTATGGCACACCTGAAGCCATCTTGATTGGAATAAACTGGTAACACTTAAAACATTTAATTTAAAAAGGAACAAAATGATGGGGTTCATTTTGTCATAGAAATTATGGTTAGTGCTGTAGAAAGAAAAATTAGGACATATTTCAAGTGTGATCTCAAATATCTTCCTGTTATATTTCAACAGGAGCAGCCTGCCAGTTGATGCCTTTGTGTTCTACTGCAGCTTCCCAGAGTTTCTAAAGAACAACTAGAGCGCTAACAGCCTTACTTATGACAAAAGTATGGCACACCTGAAGCCATCTTGATTGGAATAAACCGGTAACACTTAAAACATTTAATTTAAAAAGGAACAAAATGAGGGGTTCTTTTTAAATAGAAATTATGGTTAGTGCTGCAGAAAGAAAAATTAGGGCATGTTTTAAGTGAGATCTCAAATCCTCTTCTATTTCATTAGAAAATTCTGACATGCAGACTGAAACAATCACTTTCAATACCAGCAGCAGACTACCAGTTAACTCCCTGGTGAGCAGTAGCTTTACTCCAGTGATCTAATGAGCAACTAGAGTGCTAACATTCTGAATTTATGGCAGATGTGAGACACATCTGAATGCCTTCTTGATGGAATCAAAGTAAAAAACTGAAAGCATTTCCTACTGAGGAGACTGCAGTAAATGAAGAAATTAGGAAACTTCATAACAAAGAAGTCTTCCAAGATGGCCACCAGTGAAAAAAGAGCCCAAATGTAGCACAAATATTACCCAGATGTAGCCCACATATAGCCCAATGACAAAAGTGTGCAAAACACTTTTTATTTTTAGTTTTTTTGCAGTTTTATGTAGTGCAGACTGGTCAGGTATTGGAGCATTGCATCTTAAAACATGACCCCCCTACACTACAAAAACACCACTGCACTACCTTAAACCCTAAAACACTACCCCCAGCACGACCCCCTACACTACACAAGCACCACTGCACTATCCTAAACCCTAAAACACTACCCCCAGCACGACCCCCTACACTACCCAAACACCACTGCACTAACCTAAATCCTAAAACACTACCACCAGCACAACCCCCTACACTACCCAAACACCACTGCACTACCCTAAAACATGACCCCCTACACTACACAAACACCACTGCACTACCCTAAACCCTAAAACACTACCCCCAGCATGACCCCCTACACTACACAAGCACCACTGCACTACCCTAAACCCTAAAACACTACCCCCAGCACGACCCCCTACACTACACAAACACCACTGCACTACCCTAAACCCTAAAACACTACCCCCAGCACGACCCCCTACACTACCCAAACACCACTGCACTAACCTAAATCCTAAAACACTACCCCCAGCATGACCCCCTACACTACCCAAACACCACTGCACTACCCTAAAACATGACCCCCTACACTACACAAACACCACTGCACTACCCTAAACCCTAAAACACTACCCCCAGCACGACCCCCTACACTACACAAGCACCACTGCACTACCCTAAACCCTAAAACACTACCCCCAGCACGACCCCCTACACTACACAAACACCACTGCACTACCCTAAACCCTAAAACACTACCCCCAGCACGACCCTCTACACTACCCAAACACCACTGCACTAACCTAAATCCTAAAACACTACCCCCAGCATGACACCCTACACTACCCAAACACCACTGCACTACCCTAAAACATGACCCCCTACACTACACAAACACCACTGCATTACCCTAAACCCTAAAACACTACCCCCAGCACGACCCCCTACACTACACAAGCACCACTGCACTACCCTAAACCCTAAAACACTACCCCCAGCACGACCCCCTACACTGCCCGAACACCATTGCTCTGCCCTAAACCCTGAAACATCACCCCCAGCACAACCCCCTACACTGCCTGAGCACCATTGCTCTGCCCTAAACCCTGAAACACCAGCCCCAGCACGACCCCCTACACTGCCCGAACACCACTGCACTGCCCTAAACCTTGAAACACCAGCCCCAGCACGACCCCCTACACTGCCCGAATACCACTGCACTGCCCTAAACCCTGAAACACCAGCCCCAGCAAGACCCCCTACACTGCCCGAACACCACTGCATTGCCCTAGACTCTGAAACACCAGCCCCAGCAAGACCCCCTACACTGCCCGAACACCACTGCACTGCCCTAAACCCTGAAACACCAGCCCCAGCACGACCCCCTACACTGCCCGAACACCACTGCACTGCCCTAAACCCTGAAACACCAGCCCCAGCACCACCCCCTACACTGCCCGAACACCACTGCACTGCCCTAAACCCTGAAACACCAGCCCCAGCACCACCCCCTACAATGCCCGAACACCACTGTACTGCCCTAAACCCTGAAACACCACCCCCTGCACCGCCCCCTACACTGCCCGAACACCACTGCACTGCCCTAAACCCTGAAACACCACCCCCTGCACGACCCCCTACACTGCCCGAACACCACTGCACTGCCCTAAACCCTGAAACACCACCCCCTGCACCACCCCCTACACTGCCCGAACACCACTGCACTGCCCTAAACCCTGAAACACCACCCCCAGCATGACCCCCTTTACTGCTCGAACACCACTGCACTGCCCCAAACCCTGAAAACCACCCCCAGCATGACCCCTACACTGCCCGAACACCACTGCCCTAAACCCTAAAACACCACCCCTGCACGACCCCCTACACTGCCCGAACACCACTGCACTGCCCTAAACCCTGAAACACCACCCCCTGCACGACCCCCTACACTGCCTGAACACCACTGCACTGCCCTAAACCCTGAAACACCACCCCCAGCACGACCCCCTACACTGCCCGAACACCACTGCACTACCCTAAACCCTAAAACACCACCCCCAGCACGACCCCCTACACTGCCCGAACACCACTGCACTGCCCTAAACCCTAGAACACTACCCCCAGCATGACCCCCTACACTACCCGAACACCACTGCACTACCCTAAACCCTAAAATACTCCCCGCAGCACGACCCCCTACACTACTCGAACACGACTGCACTGCCCTAAACCCTAAAACACTCCCCCCAGCACGACCCCCTACACTACCCGAACACCACTGCACTGCCCTAAACCCTAAAACACTCCCCCAGCACGACCCCCTACACTACCCAAACACCACTGCACTACCCTAAACCCTAAAACACTAACCCCAGCACGACCCCCTACACTACCCAAACACCACTGTACTACCCTAAACCCTAAAACACTCCCCCCAGGACGACTCCCTACACTACACGAACACCACTGCACTACCCTAAACCCTAAATCTACCCCCAGCATGACCCCCTACACTACACAAACACCACTGCACTACCCTAAACCCTAAATCTACCCCCAGCATGACCCCCTACACTACACAAACACCACTGCACTACCCTAAACCCTAAATCTAACCCCAGCATGACCCCCTACACTACACAAACACCACTGCACTACCCTAAACCCTAAAACACTACCCCCAGCACGACCCTCTTCACTACCTAAACACAACTGCACAATTTGTTACAGGCGTTGCAATGCAGGCCTGTGGTGCTTACTGGAAGTACCTGGTGGGCTGGTTGGGCCCCAGGGACTCTCAGGATTCAAGGTGACCTAATCCCCCAACTTAAAACGCGCCACGGGGCGCGTTTGCACAGTGGTGAAGGGAGGGGCGGGGCCTCAGGTGACATGTGCGCAAACACGCCCTGTGGTGCGTTTTAAGTTGGGGAGTTAATTCCCTTTGAATCCTGGGGGCCAACTAGCCCACCAGGTACCTTCAGTAAGCACAACAGAGTTGCGTTGCAGAGAGGTGAAAAAAGGTGCGTGGCCTCGGAACGCCTCTCTGCAACTCAGCTCTGTGGTCCTAACTGTAGGTACCTGGGGGGCTAGTTGGGCCCCAGGGACCCTCAGGATTCAAGGGGACTTAATCCCGCAACTTAAAACGCGCCATGGGGCGCGTTTGCACACATGTCACCTCAGGCCCCCCTCCCTTCACCACTGTGCAAACGCGCACTGGCTCTGGTTAGTCAGAGTCAGCTACCACCAGTACCCGTCTGAAAAAGTTGTGGGCACAGGATGATTTTGCAACAAGGCCTCTTTCTGCTCCTCTGTTGGTTCTTTCTGCACATCTTTTGCTTCTTTCTGTGCGTTTTTTCTTCTTTCTTCACATGTCCTACCTCTGTTGGCATAGTTAGAAACTAGCATTTAAAAAACCTTTGAAATTCACTTAAAAAATCATAGGTTTCAGGCACGTTATAGTTAGAAATTAGCATTTAAAAAACCTTTGAAATTCACTGAAAAAACCATAGGTTTCAGGCACGTTATAGTTAGAAATTAGCATTTAAAAAACCTTTGAAATTCACTGAAAAATTCATAGGTTTCAGACACGTTATAGTTAGAAATTAGCATTTAAAAAACCTTTGAAATTCACTGAAAAAACCATAGGTTTTAGGGACAGTTATAGTTAGTTGGACATTGCACTCGTACAAAACCCGTGAAATTCCCCTGTTATAGTTAGTTCAGCTAACTATAACTTGCGCCCCCGCAATGCACTGCTGATGACGTCACATATTACATCACTCATGACATGGTCAGTGACATCACTGATGTCATCACTGATGACATCTCAAATGACATCACTGATGACATCATCCATGTGATAATTTCATGCATCTTCTCACACCCTAATATAACTTTTGATACATCCACTCTAAATTACAGACTGCCATTCTCAAAACCATAGACACTCCAACACCAAAAACTACATACCCACTCACTGATTCTTAGGTCTACACACACATCCACTCACTCACCTGTACAGTCACTCATACTTACAGTCACTCAGTACAGGACTATCATATGCACTCATACACCTATATAAACACTCACACACCGCCACTCATCCATAGAGGTACTCACACACCTAGTCAGTCATGCAAAAAATTAATCACACACCCATTTACTCACCTATACAGTTATACACACACCAGCTCACTTACTCATACAAATACTAGCACATTCTTACGCTCTTATACAATAACTGATACAAGCACACACGCATCCATACAGCCACTCTCAGAATAACACACTCTCACTTATAGCCATTTAAATACTCTAACACACATATATACTGCCTTTTACATATGTAGTTACTTGCACATGTACCACTGAGATATACATTCACTCACTAACACACCCATACACACACTCACCCACCCAAGCAGTCCATCACAGATGCACTCTTGAAATCATGCACCCAGTGAATCACCCACTCACACATCTATGTATAGAGTCACACACACCCCACCCACACAAACACTCAGGCAGCCATACAGATACTCAGAGAACCAATCAATAACCCATATAGACACTCATGTAGCTATTCGCAAATCCATGCATCCACTTACACACCAACAAACAGACGGATACAGACATTCACACAGTTTAGTCACTAACCCATGCATTCAGTAAGATACGTTTAATCACTTACTTGTAGAGTCAGTCACTCACGTACTAAATCATCCATTCAGACACTTATACACCCACTCATTCTTCAATACGCCTTTCCCTATATATATTAAACATATTTAAACTTTACAGAAACACACAGTCACTGGATGATGTCATCAGTGATGTCATCAGTGATGTCATTTGAGATGTCATCAGTGATGTCATCAGTGATGTCACTGACCATGTCATGAGTGATGTAATATGTGACGTCATCAGCAGTGCATTGCGGGCGCGAGTTATAGTTAGCTGAACTAACTATAACAGGGGAATTTCACGGGTTTTGTACGAGTGCAATGTCCAACTAACTATAACTGTCCCTAAAACCTATGGTTTTTTCAGTGAATTTATATATATATATATATATTTATATATATATATTTTATTTTTTTGTTTGTTTTGTTTCTTCAACTATTGTACTGCTTTGTTGTAACCTTTGTAACTGTTTCCTTTGATTTGTATTTGATGCCTGCCTGACCATCCTTAATTGTGAAGCGCTCTGATATCCTTCGGGATCATGTTCGCGCTATATAAAACTTTATAAATAAATAAACCATATGACCTGGTTATATTCGGTACAAAAGACAAGAAGGTCCTAAAGACACAATTAAAATAATTTCAACATAAAGTACAGCATGAAGTACCCACAAATATTGAACACAAAAAGAGAAATAAATTCATTATTTTTATCAATTATTTATAAATTGGTCATTGCATTCAATACATAAATTCTACAGTAGAAGTTGTGGAAATCCAATATTGCGTAAGCAGTTCCTGATAGGAGATAGGTGCTCTGTAATAGATCAAAATATGTGAAAAAGAGGAAAGTGCTCGTGATTAAGTAAAATATTTGGAATGAAGTGGGAAGAGAGAACAATATTTACAATATTTACAATTCATCAAATAAACAACCTGTCTGTTGCATTAGGATGCAATAAGAACCTATAGAAATCCACAGGATGCGTTTACAATAAATGTCTAATTTGATTGAGCACAACTGGATAGTTATATATCAGTACGGGTTTAAAGAATATTGGAAAAGTAGACATTTCGACCCCACAATGATGAACAGGGCCTGTTATCCCTCAGGACGGGGTCTTCATCAGGACAGAGGAGCAACCTATAAAGATACAATGTGAATTAATCTATTGTATCTACACTTTTACTGGGAATTACACAGTGTAGGTACTTTCAAGAAAAGCTGAGCTCACCTATGTGGCACCGTTCGGTAATCAGTGCGGTCCACACTGCGGACTGAGGGGCTCCTATACAGGTATACAGAGGAAGATCAGGGGCTACTTCAATCCAAGTTGGTGATTTGTGATGGAACGCTTAATGAATTAAATAGCTTTCAGTTACTTCCATCGATAAAGATCAAACGATCTAAACTATGTTAAAACACATTCCCAAATGAAGGAGCAAAATGACTCACCCCTCGTAGGGCTACGAATTGTTGACAGTGTAATCTAGTCCTGGTTCATGTGGCTAGGTCCATCTAGATAAGGAATGATTCAGTTGTTCAATTACGCTCTGTAATGCAAGGCGAACATCCACATGACGAACGTGTCATTTGAAAATTAACAGATTCGAAGGAGAGGTCGCGGAAAAACAAGGAGTTTTTAACTTAAAGGATGCTCATGAGAGTCTGGGCTGCGCGTTGAGCGTCGGCCGAGAGTTCGGCAAAAGGGGATTGAATCCAGAGTGTCTGTAACATAAGGACACCCAAGTTAATAGGGTGCCATAGATGAGAAAACAATTCAATTTCCCAACCTCCAGGGTAAGGTCTTACCTTCGTAGATTCTCATTAGTTGTCAAGAGGCGTGAGTAGTCTAAGCGTGTTTGCCAACTGATCGGCAGCAAAAATAGCCTCATCAGCGTGCCGCGTGCACGTCTATGCGCAGTGGCTGGATGCTGACAGGCTTCAGTTTCCATGGCATTAAGGAACGATAACAGAGTCTGGCTGATATCAAACGGCCTATATAGGTTAAATAGGTCAAAGACAAGGGAACATTTATCATTACATCAATGGTATTTTACAAGCTTAATTAAGCTGATGGGTATCTACTATTGATGTATATAATATGAAACACACGACATGGGCCATATGTGTGATCGTTGGGCAATTTGAAACCATTTTTAGTACACTTGGTGGAAAAATCAAAACAAAACACGGGAACAACCTATATTAAACAGGGGAAGAGGGAGCTTTCCTTGTGATGCATACAATATGATCAATCGGTTAGAGAGACTAGAAAAGAAACTCATATGCACTAGGCTACACGGACACCTACTGACTAAATACTTACAGCCCAATATCATCCCTGTTAGACTACAGGTTAGGAATGAACCTGCCAGCATCAGAGTCTCGACCAGCACCGATGACACTCTCAGCACCGCCGAACACATCCACTTCCAGATCCACACGGACCCCAACACCACTCTCAGAGGCACCCTCGTCTACAGACCCCCCGGACCCTGACCCCAGTTCAGCGACTCCATCGCCGACTTCATCAGCACGCACGCCCTGACCTCCACCGACTACATCCTCCTCGGAGACCTGAACTTTCACCTTGAGAACAACAACGACAGCAACTCCACCACCCTGATCGACAACCTCACCAACCTCGGACTGAAGCAACTCGTCTCAACGCCGACCCACTCGGCCGGCCACACGCTCGACCCCATCTTCTCCTCCAGCGCCCACGTCTCCTTCAGCCACACCACCGAACTCCTTTGGACCGACCACCGCTGCATCCACTTCTCCTTCCAGAAACCCACCACACACCACCGCCCTCAGCAGATCCCCCGCCACTGCTGGAGCAAAATCAGAAAAAGACCAACTACAGGCAAACCTCGCTCTCAGTCCTCCCACCAACCACTCCAACGCCAACGAAGCCGCCCACAACCTCAGACGCTGGATTGACGACTGCGCCAACACCCTCGCCCCACTGAAGAAGCCCTCCCGCAGAGACACCAGCAAGAGAGCCAGCTGGTTCACCCCAGAACTCCTAGCCTCCAAGCGAGCCTGCCGGAAACTACAGAAGAAATGTCTCAGTGAAAAGACACCGGACAGCCACGCAGCCCACAAAGACGCCACCCGCAACCATCACCACCTCATCAGGTCCGCCAAGAGGACCTCCTTCACAGACCGCCTCGACAACAGCGCCCACAACAGCAAGGAGCTATTCAACATCGTGAAGGAACTCTCCAACCCCAGCTCCAACACCAACGACATCCCGCCATCGCAAGCCCTGTGCGACTCTCTCGCCACCTTCTTTCACCGCAAAATCACCGACATCCACGACAGCTTCGACTCCCAGACAGCCCCTAGGGGCATCGACACACCGGATTCTACACACACCATCAACCACGACCCCCTGCCAGCCTGGACCAACGTGGACATCGACGACAACATCAAGACCATGAGCACTATCCACTCCGGCTCCCCGTCAGACCCTTTCCCACACCACATCTTCAACAAAGCCAGCAGCTCCATCGCACCCCACCTGCGCGACATCATCAACCTCTCCTTCGAGACCGCGACCTTCCCAGAGAGCTGGAAACACGTCGAGATCAACGCCCTACTCAAAAAACCCAAGGTGGACCCGAAAGACCTCCAGAACTTCCGGCCCATCTCCCTGCTTACGTTCCCAGCCAAGGTAATCGAGAAGATCGTCAACAAACAGCTAACCCGATACCTCGAAGAAAACAACATCCTGGACCCAGCAACCACAGCACCGAGACTGCCCTCATCGCCGCCACCGACGACATCAGGACCCTGCTGGACAACGGTGAAACAGCGGCCCTCATCCTCCTGGACCTCTCCGCCACCTTCGATACTGTCTGCCACCACACACTACGCACACGCCTCCACGACGCAGGGGTACGAGACAAGGCCCTGGACTGGACCACCTCCTTCCTCTCCGGCAGAACCCAGAGCGTACGCCTCCCCCCTTTCTGCTCCGAAGCCTCCAAGATCATCTGCGGCGTACCCCAGGGATCTTCCCTCAGCCCGACACTGTTCAACATCTACATGACCCCGCTCGCACGCATCGCCCGATGGCACGACCTCAACATAATCTCCTACGCCAACGACACCCAACTGATCCTCTCCCTCACCAAGGACCCCCACACCGCCAAATTGAACCTCCACGAAGGAATGAAGGCCGTCGCCGAATGGATGAAGATCAGCCGACTGAAGCTGAACACGGACAAGACGGAGGTCCTCATCCTCGGCCCCAACCCCTCAGCCTGGGACGACTCCTGGTGGCCTACGACACTGGGAGCACCGCCAACACCCACAGACCACGCACGCAACCTGGGAGTCATCCTCGACTCAACGCTCTCCATGACCAAGCAAGTCAACACAGTCTCCTCCTCCTGCTTCAACACCCTCCGCATGCTCAGCAAGATCTACAGATGGATCCCATCAGACACAAGAAGAACGGTCACCCAGGACCTCGTCAGTAGCAGACTAAACTACGGAAACGCCCTCTACGCAGGAGCCCCGGCCAAGCTCATCAAACGACTGCAACGCATTCAAAACGCCTCCGCACGCCTGATCCTCGACATACCACGACACAGCCACATCACCCCCCACCTGAGAAACCTGCACTGGCTCCCCGTCAACAAAAGGATCTCCTTCAAACTCCTCATCCACGCACACAAGGCTCTCCACAAGACCGGCCCAGCTTACCTCAACTGACGACTCTCCTTCTACATCCCCACCCGCCAGCTCCGCTCCGCCGACCTCGCACTCGCCACCGTCCCCCGCATCCTTCTCCCACCTCGCCGTTAGAACCTGGAACTCCCTCCCACTCAACCTACGACAGACCCAAGACCAACTGACCTTCAGGAGGCTTCTCAAGACCTGGCTGTTCGACCAGTAGCGCCCCCCCCTCTCCCTAGCGCCTTGAGACCCTTGTGGGTATATAGTGCGCTCTATAAATCCCATGATTGATTGATATACCAAAATTTAAAGAAAATTTTGGTTTCGTGGCTAACAATTGTTCCCGCCATTGGAGGCTTCTAGGGGTGGAAACAGCTTTGGAACAAGTGGAAAAACTTATGAAAGAGATCGCTGATCTCAAACGTGAGATAATTGAGGATACAGCTCTAGCTAATGCTAAAGAAGCTCTTGAGCATCTGAAAAAGACTATACTGGATTTTGATACAAATACTCAGGCTTTTAAATTAGATAAGCTAGCCAAAGACATCTGGTTCTACGACAAGAGAAACACATATCCATATTGGGAGGAGGACTATTACAAGCAGGACACTCAGGGCAGATTAACCACAAGAGGAAGAGGTAGAAATTTCAGGAATTCTAGAAGTTTCACAACCTTCTCAGACTCCACAGGAGACAGTAGTTCAGGCAGTGACATGGAAAATCCAGGCACAAGCTCAGGCCCTTACCACCAAGCATTTAACCAAGGGTTTAAATACCCAGAAGAACCACAGGGGTCTTTTTTAGGGGGCGACGTATGGAGAGAACCAAGGGGAGGGGGCAACCGCCAGATTCAACAACAACAGAGAGGATGGCAAGGGGGAGAAGGAGGGGTCCGAAACAGGTCCGCTTTCAACAGGAGAGCCACAGAGAGATACAGACACGGAGACAACACTTCAGATGATAGAAATTCGAAAATCAAATCCAGTTATCAATTTATCTGATTATGTCCTCTCCAATAATGAAGAAAAAATACTCAACAAAGGCCTATCCTTTGTACTAACCACTCTGCCCAACTCATTTAATCTGAAAATGGAGCTTCACAAATTCTTCCGCAAAATATGACTACAATACTTCTTTAATAAGGTATCTACATCCTCTACCACCTCATACACAGGCCTAAGGGGTCCTTCCACCTTCACCCTACTGACTTATTCCATGCCGCACAGAATAATTGCATGTGAACAGGTTGTACTTAGAGATGTGATGAATTTGGTTAATCAAAAGAGATATGTTAACTATAACATCACTAAAGCAGAACTTATGGCCCTCACATATCTGAGTAGCAACAAGGACATTGTGATTAAGCCAGCTGACCAGGGGGAGTGCCATTATCATTCAGAATACCGTTGACTATAAAAAAGAAATTGAGAACCAGCTCCTCGATCAACAAAGCTATTCAAATCTGATCGGAGACCCCACAGTTGAAATCTTTAGGTCGATCAAAGACACAATGAGCGTTTGCCTCTTTCTGAGTTGGAACACACCTTTTTAAACAAACAACATCCTCGAACTCCTACCATTTACACACTTCCTAAAATTCACATAAACTTAACCCATCCTCCTGGACGACCAATTGTAGCAGGCTGTGGGTCTATACTTGAAACCTTGTGTAAATATATAGACCATTTCTTAAAACTCTGTGCAGAAGCGACTAAGTCTTATTTATGTGATACAATGGAGACTATAAGACTAGTGGAAAAATTGGCGTTTGACCATGGATATTACATCGCTGTATACAAGTATACCGCAGAGACCGGCCTTGGAAGTGATTAGGACAGTTCTTGACAACAGACCCCCAACCTGTCCAAGTCCCTTCTGACTTTATTTTAAAACTGCTAGAAATCGCCATGATGAAGAATTTATTCTTTTTCCAGAGAGGTTTTTTTCCTGCAAACTAAGGGCGTGGCTATGGGCGCGAGCTTCGCACCTAATCTAGCGATACTGTATAAGGACCATTATGTAAACAGCCATATTTTCTCAGAAAACAATACACATTTTGCCAATATATCGCTCTGGAAACGTTATATTGATCACGTTCTTCTAATTTGGACTGGTAGTGAAGCTGACCTTCATACATTTCATAATTGGCTTAACGAAAGGTAACCTGACATTAAATTCACCATGCAATACAGTCCATCGAGTATATGACATTACGATTAAACTTGACCAAGACCAACTTCAAACCACTCTTTTCCGTAAAAGAAGTGAGAGAAATACTCTCTTACGCTACACGAGTCACCAACCAAGGAACCTCAGGGATAATCTGCCCTACGGGCAATTTCTGAGAATACACAGGAATTGTTCCTACAAAACAGATTACATGAGGGAATCTGAGGATCTCATACAAAAGTTAGTTGAGAGAGGGTTTCCCAAACACTTGGTCAAAAAAGCAAGGAAGAGAGCATGGTTTACCCCTAGGGAATCACTATTGGAACCCAAATCTGACCTGCAAGAACCACTGATTAGGATGATTTGTGTCACCACCTTCTGCACACATAGCAATGACATAAAACACATTATTAATAAACCCTGGAATCTGGTAGCAGATGAGATCGACATATGTGAGTCACCTCTACACTCTTTTAAGAAAAGCAAGAATATCAAAGATTATGTTGTTAGCTCCTTTATGGGTACACCCCCACAGCCTTCCATTCACTCACTATGGAATTTACCAGAAGTCATTGGACACTTTAGATGCGGACACTGTAAAGCATGTGATTTGACCTTAGAAATGAAAAACTTTAACTACAGAGGACATAATTTGGAATTAAGAACCCATGCAAATTGCAACAGTAGCAATGTTATTTAGGCCATTGTCTGCCCCTGCGATTTAGTTTATATTGGACAAACTCAACAAAAAGTCAAATCGCGTATCTTACAACACTGCAGTTGTGTAAGATGTCACACACAAGGTGCACCCTTTGTAGAGCATTTTATTACATCCAACCAAGTGGACAGCCTCAGATGGTTTGTTGTTGAAAAAGTAACCCTGGGCCCAAGAGGAGGCAATATACCGGACATTCTTAATCTCTGTGAATGCAAATGGATGCATTATTGGGACACAATAAACTAGGGACTCAACGAGCATGAAGAAACAACCAGACAGCTGTCGTTATCAAACACTGGATAACATGGTGCCCTAGTCTACCACCCCCTCCTTTTAAGCATCTCTTGCCCCCCTTTTTTCTCCTGATGGCATTAAACTGTTTTCATTATTACATCTGAAATATGAACATTATCACACGTATGTACTTTGTCGCATATATTGACCATTGTTATATTTATATTGGATGCATCACAAGTTGAGATTCCTCTTCCACTGTTTAATATAGGTTGTTCCTGTGTTTTTCCACCAAGTGTACTAAAAATGGTTTCAAATTGCCCAATGATCACACATATGGCCCATGTCATGTATTTCATATTATATACATCAATAGTAGATACCCATCTGCTTAATTAAGCTTGTTAAATACCATTGATGTAATGATGAATGTTCCCTTGTCCTTGACCTAATTAACCTATATAGGCCGCTTGTTAGAAATGGGGGTCTCTAGTTGGCAGAGGTAGGTACCTTTGTCCAAGTAGGGACCCTTCTTCCTAGTCAGGGTAAGGGGGATACACTTCTAAAATGACCCCTGTTCACCCCCTTGGTAGCTTGGCACGAGCAGACAGGCTTATCTCAGAGGCAGTGTGTAAAGCATTTGTGAACACATACAGTAATACTGTGAAAACACCAGTTTAGAAAAATAAGTAATCTTTATCTAAACAAGACCAAAACGACAGAAATCCACAATACAGTAAAAAATATAACTTTCTAATGGTAGAAATAGTTCAGTTCAAAGCAAATTGCAGATGCAGCACTTTTCAAACAAAGTACCTTGGATGCGTCACACACTGAAACAAAAAGGGTCGCAGGGAAGGTGATGCGTGGGTTCCTTACACTCAGGGAAGGTGATGCATTGGTTCCTTGCTCCGGGGGAGGTGATGAGTCGGTTCATTACTGCTGCGCAGAGGAGGTGATGCGTCAGTTTCTTACTGAGTGGGGAGGTAATGCGCTGGTCTCTTACTGCGTCCCCCAACAATGCGACAGACCTGGTGCCTCGATGCGATGCGACGATCCGGGAGATGCGTGGGTTCTTGCATCTGCCCAGCAGGGCTTGTGTCAGAATCGGTGCAGTGATCTCGGACTTCGGATACCAGTGCACTCAATGCAGTGTGCAGTGATTTCTCGAGACACGGGCAGGCGCTGCATCGGTTTCTTCGGCGATACGTCGGATACAGGTATGGTTGCGTCGCGCTTCTTGTCGTTGCAATGCTTTTCCAGCAAAAACAACATCCAGAGGCCCAGAACAGCTGCAGGCACCTCTTGGCAGGTCAGAACTCCCAGCAAGGAAGTTCAGGGGAGCTGGGGGTGAAGTCTTTGTGTCCCTGAGACTTCAGAACAGGAGGCAAGCTCAATTTCAAGCCCTTGGAGATCTTCCTCAAGCAGGGGACACAGCAAACAGCAAAGTCCTTTTCCCTTTCCTTGGCAGAAAGTAGCCACTGCAGGCCAACCCCAGACAGCAAACAGCACTGGGGCAGTATTCCTTCTCAGTTTCTCCAGCTTTTCTCCTTGGCAAAGGTTCCTCTTGATTCCCAGAAGTGATCTAAAAGTCTGGGGCTTGGGCCCCTCTTTTTATACAGTAAATCTCTTTGTTCTCTGAGGCACAGAAGCTCCTTGCCCAGCCAAAACCAGTTCTGTCCTCTCTGGTGCAGCTTCCTGGCAGGAGGTGGAGACAGCATTGTCCTTGGCCGACCAGGCATATTCAGGTGTGAAAGGAATCTTCTCCCCCTACTCTGAATGCAGTCCAGGTCTACTCAGCCCAGCCCTGACTCACCCTGGAAAGGCAGGACACACCTCAACCCCCCAAGTGACTGTCTGAACAGAATGCACCTCCCCAGCCCCTGTCACTCCAAAGCCAGATAGTCAATACACAACCTAGCAGAGACACACTGGATGGTTAGGCAAGAAAATACCTACTTTCTAAAAGTGGTATTTTCAAACCCAGAATGTAAAAATCACCCTCACTAAAAGATGCATCTTAACATTCTGAGTTCAGTCATATCAAACTTTATTTTCATATCTTGTTCCCATGGGCAGGAATGCTCATAAGATGTAATGAGCCACCTCCTCATTCTATCCATTGGGGACAGATAGCCTTACAATAGTAAAAAACTAAATGGGCAGTATTTCACTATCAGGACATGCCACACACATCAGGGCATGTCCTACATTTCTCATACACTGCACCCTACCCACTGGGGTACCTTGGGCCTACCGTAGGGGTGACTAACATGTAAGAAAAGGGAAGGTTAGGGCCTGGCAAGTGGGTGCACTTGCCAGGTCGACATGGCAGCACTAGACTACACACAGGCACTGCAATGGCAGGCCTGAGACCTTGTTGCAAGGCTGCTTGTGTAGGTCGCACAATGAGTGCTGCAAGCCTACTAGCAGCATTTGGTTTACAGGCCCTGGGCTCACACAGTGCACTGTACCAGGGACTTAACAGTAAACCAAATAGACCAATCATGGAAACACCAATCCATAGCAACAATTTACAAAGGGAGCACTTGCACTTAGGCAAAGTGCCCAAAGCATCTAAACCAGCAAACGAAGTCCAACACACAGCAAAATAACAGGAAGCAAAAATACAGGGGAAACCAAACACCAATGATGTCAGGTCTAACACGGCTCGATATCAGCAAGATTCTGTTATCGTTCCTTGATGGCACGGGTACTGAAGCCTGTCAGCATCCAGCGACTGCGCACAAACGCACATGCAGCACACTGATGAGGCTATTTTTGCTGCCGATCAGTTGACACATGCGCTTAGACTAGTTGCGCGTCTTGACAACTAATGAGAATCCACAAACGTAAGACCTTACCCTGGAGGTCGGGAAATGTAATTGTTTTCTCATCTATGGCACCCTATTAACTTGGGTGTCCTTTTCATGTTACAGACACTCAGGATTCAATCCCCTTTTGCCGACCTCTCGGCAGACGCTCACCGTGCTGCCCAGACTATCATGAGAATCCTTTAAGGTAAAAAACTCCCCGTTTTTCCGTGACCTCTCCTTCGAATCTGTTAATTGCTAATTTTCAAATGACACGTTCGTAATGTGGGTGTTCGCCTTGCATTACAGAGCTAATTGAACAACTGAATCATTCCTTATCGATAGGGACCTAGCCACATGAACCACGACTAGATTACACTGTCAACAATTCGTAGCCCTACAAGGGGTGAGTCATTTTGCTCCTTCATTTGCAAATGTGTTTTAACATAGTTTAGACCGTTTGATCTTTATCAATGAAGGTAACTGAAAGCTACTTAATTCATTTAGCGTTCCATCACAAATCGCCAACTTGGATTGAAGTAGCCCCTGATCTTCCTCTGTATACCTGTATAGGAGGCCCTGAGTCCGCAATGTGGAACCCACTGATTACCGAACGGTGCCACATAGGTGAGCTCACCTTTTCTTGAAAGTACCTACACCATGTAATTCCCAGTAAAAGTGTAGATATAACAGATGAATTCACATTGTATCTTTATAGGTTGCTCCTGTGTCCTGATGAAGACCCTGTCCTGATGGATAACTGGCCCTGTTCATCCTTGTGGGGTCGAAACATCGACTTTTCCAATATTCTTTAAACTCGTACCGATATATAACTATCCACTTGTGTGCAATCAAATTAGACATTTGTTGTAAAAGCATCCTGTGGATTTCTATAACTTTTTATTGCATCCTAATCTAACGGAAAGGTTGTTTATTTGATGAATTGTAAATATTGTAAATATTGTTCTCTCTTCCCACTTCTTTCCAAATCCTTTACTTAAACTCAAGCACTTTCCTCTTTTTCACATATTTTGATCTATTATGGAGCACCTATCACCTATCAGGAACTACTTACGTAATATTGGATTTTTACAACTTCTACTGTAGAATTTATGTATTGATTGAAATGACCAATTTATAATTAATAATTGATAAAAACTGTGAATTTAGTTTCTCTTTTTGTGTTCAATATCTGTGGGTACTTCATGCTGTACTTTATGTTGAAATCATTTTAATCATGTTTTTAGGACCTCCTTGTCTTTTGTATTGAAAGGATTTTGAGCTAGTGCTGATACTGTTCGCCAGGCCTAAAAGATTTGCTGACAGAAACGTCTTCCACCATTGGGTTTGAAAGAGACTTCCTGAATTTGGCTGCCAAAACATGCTGAATACTAGGCTGCCTTTCACATGCTTAGAAGGACTCCATTTAATTGTCTACTATGTGTGAAAGAACACTGTTGGGTAGAGTGCTCAAGAAATTTAGGTTTCGCCCTCAGATACTGTTTTGGAGTTCCCATAGATTAGCACAATATTATTTTCTATACAATATGTACTAACAGTGTGAGGTGTTTCTTTCTTTAGAAAAACAAATGACTGCTTTTTAAAAAAAGCTTTTGCTGCTTGAATTTCAGCCTATCCATGTCGTACATTGAAAAACTCTTCCACTTTATTAGAGGATTTATCTCAGGTAAAATATGTAGCACTAAAACATGAAGATAAAATTGAGTGTGCAATCAAGGACAAATAAAGTGCGATAGGTAATTAAGGCAAATAATGAAGTTTTCAATAACCATTGTTTTCTGTGTAATAAGGGCCTTAGGCTTTGCTTACTATATCTCAATTGAAATGTATCTGAAATGAAATATTTTGCTTCATCTTGCCAGTAAAACATTCCAAGTGTCCCTGGTATCTGTGGAACTTAAAATAAATGTATCTTGGCAGAGTGAGGATAAAACCGTAACATATCCCATTTTATCTTCTGGCCTAGAGTCACCTATCACAAACACCGGAGTGGCCCTGAGTTCTAGACTCCAAATATGTAAACAGCGTAAGAACAGAGGATTTATTATGTTATGGTATACAGATTTGTAGAGCGCACCCGGGAGGGTATTCTGGTGCTGAACACACTTAGGGCCTAGTGCAACTACTCGAAAAGCTAGGTCTTGCGCTCCTTATGGAATTCAAGAAGTGGGGAAGAGGCTCTTATTTTTAGCAGGAGTTGAATCCATGCCTTAGGAGAGATATAGGAGAAGGCTTGACCGCCAGCTCTGGTTTTCTGTATGCGTGGGATTTGTAAAAGTAGGAGTCCAAATGAGCTGAGTTGTCTGGAAGGTTTGTGAAAGCAGATGCTATTGATGAGGTATGCATGGCCAGTGTTATGTAGTGCCTTGAAAGTGTGGGAGAGAAGTTTGAAATCTGCTCATCTGTGAATGGGGAGTCAGTTGAGCTCCTTCAGGTGCGGTGTGATGTGATTGCAGCTTGGGAGATTGAGAGTGATTCTGGCACCTGAGTTCTGAATATTCTGCAGCTATCTGGTGAGTTTTTTGTTCATTCTGGCATAGAGGATGTTCACATAGTCTATTTTGCTTGTGACCAGTCTGTGTGTGAACATTTTCTGGGTGCCGATTGGGAACAAATTGATAATCTTCCTCAATATCTTCAGGATATGGAAGCATGAGGCGGTGACAGCATTGACTTGGGTGGTCATGTTGAGTTTGCTGTTGATGATGATCCCCAGGTTCTTTCCGTGGGTGGTAGGGTGGGTGTCGGTCCTAGCTCAGTTGGATACCAGCTGATGTGCTCTTCCAGAAAATCATGATTTCAGTCTTGTCTGTGTTCAGCTTTAGACAGTTGGGGGTCGATTCCGATTCGGGCCGGAAATCTCTCCGACCGAATCGGACCCGTGCAGTCCGACCGAACGAGTACGATGCGTCCGTATGCTATCGGACACGAGTCGGTCGGACTCCCATTGAACTCAATGGGAGCCGGTCGTACAACGCGTACGCGGGCTCCCATTGCCTCAATGGGTGCGAGGCGGACAAGGGCGCCCCTACAGCGAGTACGCCGCGAAGCGCTCGCGGCGTACACGCACAGGTAGGGGGACCCTTGGGTCCCCCTGTGTGCGCCTCGCACGGGTACGCGTACAGGGGGTCCGACACGGACCCCCAAAGTACGGCTCCGACAGCGAGTTCGAGTCGGACGGCGCGAGTCGGTCGGAGCGGTCGAGGTGCGCATCGTACTTACCCGGCCGGAAAACGTCTCCATTGCGCGGTGCGAATCGGGTCCGAGCGAGTCGGTCGGAGCGGTTCGAGTCCGAGCGAGTCGGTCGGAGCAGTCGGGACGCCCGGACGAGTCGGTCGGTGAATTCGCATCGTACTCGCTCGGCCGGACCCGCGTACGGTTCGGTCGGGAAACAGGCTTTCGCATGGCTTTTTTCCCGACCGAATGGTATTGGGTGCGCCTCCGACCGAGATCGGAATCGGCCCCTTGGTCTTCATTCAGTGGGCGAATTCAGTCATTGAGGCACTGACCTTGATCTGGATACTGGGCATCTTGTCCATGAGGGAGAGAATGAGTTGTGTGTCAAAAGCGTAGGAGAGGACTTTGATACTGTGAGTGTGGATGATGCTGGCTAGAGGGATCATGGATGTGTTGAAGAGGGTCAGGGAGGATCCTTGCAGAACCCCGAAGATGAGGCTGCTGGTATCGGAGGAATGTGGTGCCAGGCTGACTGACTGGGCCCTTCCAGTCAGGAAGGAGCAGGTCCATCAGAGTTCGTGTCCTCGAATTCCGATGTCATGTAGGCATTGGATGAGGATGCGGTGACTGTGTAAAGTGTTTCAGAGAGGTCCAGGAGGATGAGGGCTGCTGTGTTTCCTCTGTCCAGAGTCATGCAATGTCATCCATGGCGGTGATGAGGGCAGTTTCTGTGCTGTGGTTCAGTCAGAAACCAGACTGAGTGGTGTTGAATAGTTGGTGGTTATTGAAGTATTCGGTGAGGTTTCTGTTGATGATTTTCTCGAAGACCTTGGCCTGGAATGGTAGCAGGGAGATCAGTCTGTAGTTGGGGAAGGTTACGCAGAGGGTTTCTTGAGCAATGGGAGGACAGTTGCAAGTTTCCAAGCATCTGGGAAAGTTGCAAAAGAGGTGGAAGCATCCAGAGTGGGCATGCGCACCACACTGATTGGTTGCAGTCCTCTGGAGTAGGAGTAGGTGTGGTGGGGGTAGGGGTACAATGGGGCCCCTGGGAAGACAGACTTTATGGTGGCAGCAGTCTTCTTCTAGGATGAGGATGGGCCATATGGGTAGCATTGAGTCTTTGGTTAAGGTCGGGAGGCGTTTGGCGAGGTCTGTTGAGTTTAGCTACAGGCTGAAGTTGCTATAAATGTTGGTGATTTTCTAGCTGAAAAATTGAGTGAGATTGTTCCATAAGTCCATCAAGGGGGTGATCGAGTTGAAGTGGCCGATGTTGAGGTGAAATCTTTCACAATGGTAGAAATGTCTTTGCTTTTGTTGGTGCTGGCTTCTATTGTCAAGTGGCCCATGGGGACATTGTCGTTTTTCACTAACTTAGCACGAGCACGTTGCTGCTTGCCTGCTGCTTTGCACACATTACTACACGTCTTTATTTTTAAAATAATTTCAAGGGCTGCTTTCACATGAGAACTCATCACTGTGTTCGCTCTCTGCATGTTCCTGGGATTTTGACTGAACATTATGTGCAAGGTCGGACAACAATGCCCCTTGTTATTTTGTTCTGGCCAGACCTTATCCCTTAGATAAAACATACAGATGCAGCTGTTGTTTGAACAGCTTACTTCGGTTTTTAGTGGGGTACACCAATAGGTGACACACACTTGGAGAGGGACCTTTCCAGGGAGAAGAGCGAGACAGCACCTAAGATGTAGATCTACCACCTATAGGCTAAGTTATGGGGTCTGCTGACAAAGCCCAGAGATCTTCTGTTGTATAATAATACTTCTCCTTAGCAAGGGGAGGGAGGTTAGGCACTATAGTCCTTTCTCCATTGTCTTTTTATGATGATATCTCCCTTCATGATTTATTGACTAGCTGCTTTGCTGACTATATTTGTACTATGAATTTTCATGCTTGTTGTGGCACGTTTACTGTATGTTAGGGCACGCTAGTTAAAATAAATATTTTAAACTGTGTCGTGCCTCTGTCAGATCTTATTGTGGATAAGTACAAGAGAAGGAGTGAAAAGATGTGTCTTGTTACCGTGATTCCTGAGAGATCTGGGAGTGTTGTGTTCTGGGGTGTCTAATCATTTGTTTTTCTGTGAGTGAGTAGGAGAGCAAGTGAGACACTATAGCTAGTAGGTCCTGGGTTCGTGGGTACTAAGGTGGTAGGAAGACCCAGTCCCTATACACCAAGGTCCCATATTCCTGCGCATAGTTCTGTATTTGTGCAGAATCCCTGCAACACTATGTGGTTTGCCAGAGCATCGCATTTGTAAAACATTATAAAGTGGCTAAGTCCTAAAGACCCTGTGCTCTCTCCTCTAAGCTTGGTAAAATTGGCTTACACCCAATTGGCATATTAAATTTACTTGTATGTCCCTAGTACAGTGATGCTACTGTACCCAGGGCCTGTAAATCTAATGCTACTAGTAGGCCTGCAGCACTGATTGTGCCATCCACTTAAGTTGCCCTTAGAACATGTCTCAGGCCTGCCATTGTAGCCTGTGTGTGCAGTTTTAAACTGCAATTTCAGCATGGCAAAATAAAACTTTTGCCAGGCCCAAACCTTCCTTTTAATTTAATTATTTCTTTTTAGGGGTTTTGTAAAGCACATCAGTCATCCTCTAGGGACATCATGGAGCTAATTTTTAATTTCTTCCTCAATCCGAAATGATCTTCAGAGGTTGCCAATTCCACTGAGCAGCCGCTAAATGAGAAATAGAGCTGCCTTCAGCTCTAGCTCTTTTTATCTGCTTTGATTTAGCCAGTGCAAATTGCAAGAGCCCAGATCTCTTGTTGGAGTGTAGAATTATCTGGTTTGTAGGGTTTCTGGGCATATTTTATGCACCGCTTTATATTTGTGTCAAAGTAATTTGAAATTCACTCATTGATTCATGGGCAACCAATGTGGCATCGCTAGACAAGCAGATGCAGAGCTATTTCTGTCTTTATTACATGTCAATTTATTTGGCTACTGCATTTTGCGTTACATGAAGTTAGGCAAACAGATAATCTACCATTCCCACATACAGAGCATTCCCATAATCCAGCCTACTTGTTATAAGGGCCTGGACTATTGTTTTCCTCCAGTTGACTGGAATCCATTTGAAGCGTTTCCTTAGTAGTTTTAAAGTGGCAAAACATTTGCACAGGTGGCCATAACTTGATCTTGCATAGATAATGAGTTATCAATGAGAACTCACAGATGTTTCACTGCCTTTTAGGCTCTGGTGCAACTCCCACTGAAGCTGGCCACCATGAGGAAACCCAAGTCAGTTTTGCCCCTCCCAAAAGTAGAATATCTGACTTTTCAGCGTTCAATTTGAGACAGTGATATGACATCCAATTTGCAATCTCTGATAGGCAGTTTATCAGTTTGTTTATGGTTTTGTCATATCTTTCCCCTATTGATATCACCAGCTGTGTGTCATCAGCATAGAAATATATATCAAAACCCCATTTCTTCACAGTCATTACCAGAGAGGACACATAAATGTTAAAAAGTGTCGGGCTCAAAGAGGAGCACTGTGGGACTCCACACTTAACTGTTTGGGTAAGTGACTTAAAAGGGCCAAGCTGTACTGTTAGACTTCTATTTCCTAGAAATAAAGTAACCATTGCAATGTTTTGGAATGAAGCCCAATTTTATGCAGTTTCTTCATTAGTAAATTGTGTAACACGGTGTCTAAAGCCGCCGAGAGATCTAGTAGTATCAGAGCGGCTGCTTTGCCCTGGTCTACTAGTAATCTGATGTTATCAAGCATGGCTAACAGAGTAGACTCAGTACTATTCTTGTTTCTGAGGACTGTTTGAAAAGTGTCTAATAAACCATTGTTCTCCAGGTAAGCGGTCAACTGACCATTATTCAATTTCTCAAAGCTTTTGGACATGTAGGGAAGTTGAGAGATTGGCCAGTAGTTTGAAAGAATGGAGACATCCATGCCAGATTTTCGGGCCAAGAGTGTAATCAATGCCTGCTACCAGGAGTCTGGATAATCTACCTTAGACATTAAGGCATTGAATATCAATGTCAAGCATGGGCTCAATGTTGAGGCTAGACGTTTTTTATATAAAATGCGGGCACGGGTCCAAAGGGGATCCGGATTTTACTTCTCTCCTCAATTTCTCCACTTGGTCTTCCGTGTTCAACTTGAATGACTCTAAGTAAGATATGGCATCAGGGTGGGGATCTAAAGTTTCCCACTTGGTACATAAAAGTCACCCCTAGGGTATGCCCTGAACACCCCAGAGGTCTTGAGGGTGCTCTGCCAGCCCATATGTGGACCCAGCAGAACCGACACATCTCCTCTGCTGTGCAGAGCATTCCGAAGCAGAAACAACACATTGTCTCTGCTACACTGACTTTCCCAGCACATGGACTTTGCATCACCCTCGCAGCACGCAGCCTCATTGGACCTGCTGCTGTGCAACACATTCCTGATGCAGGCCCTTTGCATCACAAACCTCTCATCAAGTGCAGCCTCTATGACGATGTAGGCCTCCTCATCCCAAGCCATGCAGCTTCTTCTGAACCATCCGGTGCACAGCGCATCCTCGACACAGGACTTTACATCGCAAGCCCCCTAGTATATGGCCTCCTCGACAATGATGCAGGACCACGGATCATGGCCTTGCAGCTCCTCAGAATGGGCACTGCGCGATGTATCCCCGACAAGGACCTGACGTCACCTCTGCTGTGCGATGGATCCTAGACATGGGACTCCGCAACTCTTTGCAGGTAGGATTTAAGGTACTCCTGTGAAGACTGGATCCCTGTAGCCGGCCCACAGTCCATCACAGTCTGCCTGAAATTGTGAGTTTATGCCAGTCTAGTGTGACCACAAATCCACAGTTGGCGATTGGTTCGTTTGGTGCTATTTTCACTTAATTCTTTAAAATTGCATATTTCCGGTTCTACCAGTTGGATCTTTGTCATTTTGGTCCTAATATTTTTATAATATTTTACTCTATTGTTCTAAACTAGTGAGGGATTTTTCTTGTGTTGTGTTTCACTTTATTCAAAAAAATAAACAAGCACCTATTAAAAATTAATTTTGTAACTAAGGTACTACACAGTGCTGGTGGTCAGAATGAAAACAGGAGTCCATACAATTTTATACTCTACAATACCAGTGGGTCAATGCAACATAGAATATTAAAACCAAACTAAAATAAGGCATATAAAATTTAATATTTATTTGCAAATATATACACAATCAAGATTAAAAACATTTCATAATAAAATACAAAATCACAAGAAAACAGAGCTGTCGACGCTGCGTTTCGGTGAGTAGACAAATGTACACTTTCTTCAGGTCAGTTTTCTAAACAATAGAAACATTATGTTATTATCAAAAACATATGTTGCTGACCTCATATACACAGTTATCCAAATACCGACAAATTTTTGTGTTTACAATATCCTGACAGTTTATCATCACTCAAGTTACCACCAGCACTCAAAATTATTATTGTTCACCCTTCGCAGTGAACAACATTTTTGACCTTGACTTTGCTTAACACTATAAGTATTGTCCATCATATTTCTTAATGCTAATAAAAATATTAAAAAGGAACACATACCTAAAAACACTTTAAAACGTTGCTAGAGTTCAATTTTAATATACTTTTGGACGAATCAAATTTGTAGGAATGAGGGATTGGAAATGTTCACCTCATCAAAAACCTTGGGGTTAGAAAAGAACAGAGAAGAGAACATATATTTATTATAATAATATTAACTCCTCAACGGTATCTCCAAGTTATGTATTTTTATGAAGTATACCCAGTAAGTATCAAGGTACCTTAGAGTTAGAAATCTTATAAGTTTAGGAGTGTTCGTTGATGCCACCGTTCTATTATTATGCACTAATTGTGCCCGAGTTCTATGGGGAAAATTTATAAAGGGCATTACACCAAAGGCATTCAGTTGCAACTCGGTATAGCCAGAATATAACATCATGGAAAAGCTTACCAGTGATAAAAATAAAAATAAACTGGAACATCAATAGAATCAAAGGATGCGCCGTGATCGGAAATATAGAATCCAGAAATAAGATCTTCGCCGTTATTTTGATTAATATATATGGCGAATGATCTGTTGTGGTTGCTCTGGCACTTATACAGCCGGTAGTTTAAAAACCTACAATGAGAACATTATATTGTATTATTTTGATACTATTGTAAGGTATCAAATCGATGTAATCTGTAAAATACAGTTATTATTAATTTGGCTTAATCCGCGTTATTAGCAACATACACTCAGGGGGCCAATATGTCACCCTGAAGCAAGTTAAATACTTACATAGCCAGGTGGACAATATATATATATTCATGGGATGTGGCGCTTTATAATTCCAAACGTCCCATTTTTTATATTATATCGTATGGTTCTCCATGTCTCAACCATGAAGGTATCTTGTAAGTATTTATAGGTCGAGTCATGTAAATTACACACTCTGTTGTGTCCCACATAGAGATTTAAATAAGAGAAGGAAATGCTGCTCCAAATCCTTACTTTCATAACAGCGCGTATCGTGATTTACCGTATGTAACGGGGAGCTTACATTATCACCATTCACCCATGTCCATACACATAGGAGTCCTTGATATTATCCATATCATACTTCTACGATATTAACTCTACGTAAAAACCTGACTAACATGGCCTTCCGCTCACCTTTTAAAATTAGTCCGGCCTCCTTGCAGCCAACGAACAGCTTCCGGGTCAGGATACACAATAGTGTTTGACCCGGAGCTCCTATTTATACAGAGTTTGCGGAGATCACATGATATATCCTCCCAAAACATTGCGAAAACACCAATCTCATCAAAGGGTGTTAATGATATTTATTATGAACCAAAAATTCTAATATTTATTAAAACGCAATTGCACACCCTCGTTTAAAAAAAAATATATATATATTTTGACGAGTGCACAACCAAGTGGACCGTAGATAGGGCGGCCATTTTGTAGCAGGGGCAATACTCTATATCTCCTACATTTACTGTTTCATCACCTTTTACCATACCGATTGGGAAGGCATCCCCTGATATTAACAAACACAATATTCAGAAGCTCGTGTAATGAGCAACCTATGTTTTGTCAAGGAACTTGATATGTCATAAAAATTGCTTAAATAGATACACTTAAAAAACATAAGTGTGGCGGCCATATTGGAAAAGGGAATTAACCCATTAAGGATGTACGAAAATCCAAGTTATTTATATGGTCACCCTACCCACTATATAACAGAGAAATCAATACAGCAATAATCTGTTTGTCACAGCCACTATCATATCTCCTTGTGTAATCCCTCATTGGGCAGTCCATATAGGCTCTAAACACATTGTGTGTAATAATATATATACCCACAACCGGGATGAAGTATATGAAATGAGCAACATGATGTAGCTCGAGAAACATCTTATCTCCGAGAGCCACAATCACGATACTGGCGGGGCGACTGTGATCAAATAAGCCTCTCCCAGTCCTCCTTGCTGTTTAATCCTTTTCTAAAGGTGTTGAAGCGGGACATATAGAATTGTTCAAGTTTCTTTCTTTTTAAGGTTGAATCCCCACCCCTAAAGCTCATGTGGATGACTTCTATTTCACACCATTTCAAATCTTCAATTTTATGCTGTTCTTTAACCCAATGTTCTAATAGTGGGGCAGTTTTTTTGTTTGTTCTTATTGCTGACTTATGTTCGTTTATTCTTATCCTGATTTCTCTTGAGGTCTCGCCCACATAACCTAAGAGGCATGGGCACATGATCAAATATATCAAGTTTCTGGTATGGCAATTTATAAAATTATTGAAATTATGGGTGACACCATTGTGGACGATAGATGGTCCTTTCATGATGTTATTACAATTATTGCACCCACTGCACGCAAACGTACCCGTTGGTAAGGGGGCATTCATTATGCAGGGTTGTCTGTTCTCATTAGTCTCTCTGTAGGTATGTACCAAACAGTTCCTAATGGTACGGTTGCGCCTAAAGGAAAACATGGGTTTGGGTAAGGTCTCTTTCTTTTGATTGGTAATCAAATGCCAATTTCTATTTACAATGCTTTTAATTTTGTTACTAATATTACTATGATTAGTGACAAAAATCAAAGGTGGATTCTCCACAGTCAATTTCTTAGATTTGCTCTCAAAGAGGGAGTCCCTATTAAAATATTTGGCTCTTTTGTATGCATTTCTGATTAACCTTTTGGGATAACCTCTAATCAAAAACTTTTTAGTCAGTTTTTCAGCGTGTTTGTCATAATCTTTAATGTTTGTGCAATTGCGTTTTAAACGCAAGAATTGTCCGAAGGGAATATTGTCCTTTTGACAGATAGGGTGATTGCTATTGTAGTGGAGCATGGTGTTCCTGTCAGTGGGTTTCGTAAAAAGTTCTACATTTAAAAGCCCATCCACATGTTTAATTATAATGTCCAAAAATTCACATTCATCTTTGTTCACATTAGAAGTGAATTTGAGATTGTCATCTCCAAGGTTTATCCACTGTATAAACTCGGCCAAAGTTTCTACAGTGCCGGTCCATATAAAAAACACATTGTCTATGTATCGGGACCACTTAGAGATATTCTCAAAGAATGGCGCCGATACATTGAAGATGTGCTTCTCCTCAAACTGTGCCACATACAGACAGGCCAGGCTGGGAGCACAAGTCGCTCCCATACCGGTCCCCTTGATCTGTTTAAAAAACTCTTTTTCGAATAGAAAAATATTGTTTTTTAATATGATGGTCACACATTCAACAATAAAAGTCGCATGTGGTGACAGATCTTCATCTTCGATGTTGAGGAGGTTCTTAATCATACATATTGTATTGTCCTGAGGGATATTGGTGTACAGTGCCTCAATGTCTAAAGTCACTAGGCACTGTATCTCAGGATTAAAATCTAAGTGTTCTATCTTCTGGATCATAGCAGTGGTATCCTTTATATATGCTTATAAATACTTACAAGATACCTTCATGGTTGAGACACGGAGAACCATACGATATAATATAAAAAATGGGACGTTTGGAATTATAAAGCGCCACATCCCATGAATATATATATATTGTCCACCTGGCTACGTAAGTATTTAACTTGCTTCAGGGTGACATATTGGCCCTCTGAGTGTATGTCGCTAATAACGCGGATTAAGCCAAATTAATAATAACTGTATTTTACAGATTACATCGATTTGATACCTTACAATAGTATCAAAATAATACAATATAATGTTCTCATTGTAGGTTTTTAAACTACCGGCTGTTTAAGTGCCAGAGCAACCACAACAGATCATTCGCCATATATATTGATCAAAATAACGGCGAAGATCTTGTTTCTGGATTCTATATTTCCGATCACGGCGCATCCTTTGATTCTATTGATGTTCCAGTTTATTTTTATTTTTATCACTGGTAAGCTTTTCCATGATGTTATATTCTGGCTATACCGAGTTGCAACTGAATGCCTTTGGTGTAATGCCCTTTATAAATTTTCCCCATAGAACTCGGGCACAATTAGTGCATAATAATAGAACCGTGGCATCAACGAACACTCCTAAACTTATAAGATTTCTAACTCTAAGGTACGTTGATACTTACTGGGTATACTTCATAAAAATACATAACTTGGAGATACCGTTGAGGAGTTAATATAATTATAATAAATATATGTTCTCTTCTGGTTTTTGATGAGGTGAACATTTCCAATCCCTCATTCCTACAAATTTGATTCGTCAAAAAGTCTAGTAAAATTGAACACTAGCAACTTTTTAAAGTGTTTTTAGGTATGTGTTCCTTTTTAATATTTTTATTAGCATTAAGAAATATGATGGACAATACTTATAGTGTTAAGCAAAGTCAAGGTCAAAAATGTTGTTCACTGCGAAGGGTGAACAATAATAATTTTGAGTGCTGGTGGTAACTTGAGTGATGATAAACTGTCAGGATATTGTAAACACAAAAATTTGTCGGTATTTGGATAACTGTGTATATGAGGTCAGCAACATATGTTTTTGATAATAACATAATGTTTCTATTGTTTAGAAAACTGTCCTGAAGAAGGTGTACATTTGTCTACTCACCGAAACGCAGCGTCGACAACTCTGTTTTCTTGTGATTTTGTATTTTATTATGAAATGTTTTTAATCTTGATTGTGTATATATTTGCAAATAAATATTAAATTTTATATGCCTTATTTTAGTTTGGTTTTAATATTCTATGTTGCATTGACCCACTGGTATTGTAGAGTATAAAATTGTATGGACTCCTGTTTTCATTCTGACAACCAGCACTGTGTAGTACCTTAGTTACAAAATTAATTTTTAATAGGGACTTGTTTGTTTTTTTGAATGTACTTACCCTGTCCCTGACTGGAATTTAAGGGTACCTCCCTTGTTTATTCTTGTGTTTCACTTTATTACTGCTTGAAGTGGTGCATAAATACTTTACACATTCCTTCCAAGGTAAGCCTGACTGCTCTGTGCCAAGCTACCAGAGGGTTGAGCACAGGTTAATTTGGGGTTTGTTTGTGACTTCACCCTGACAAGGATTGGGGTTGCTGCTTGAGTAGGGTCTCACCCCCTCAACCAGTAACCCAATGTGTTTCTATTTGTTTGGCCTGATGTTAAAAAGGGTGGTGACTCTTATCGCGAGATCAAGGGTCCTAGAGCTGAGCTGCTGAAGGTAAACAAGGGGTGATTAAAATATTGGGTTGCCGGTAAATATTGGGATTCAGCTCTCATCAAGTTGGTAGCAGAGAATGGTTACATAAGATCACCTCTTTCTATGGGGGAACACCTAGAGTAGTGCCAAAGGTTTTTGCGTGATTTTTGAGCCTTGAATGCCCAGTCCAAGAGAGAAAGGAGTTTTGGGAACTCTGCCAAAAGTCTGGTGCTGGAGACTCCTGAGAAGGGACTAGCTGAGTACTCCTGTACAATCTGGAGTCTACGTATGAATAGGGTTAATTGATTTGCATGTGGAATATGCATTTGTAATGTATGCTGGAATTTGTGTTTGATTAATGGATTTCTGTTTCTGCTATGAGTTGTTTGGATATGCGATGATGATCGTGGTTTCAGTTGGTGGATTTATTATTGTACTGATATATTATTCATATTTGGAAATGTAGTTGAATATCATTTGAAGTAGTGTTGGCTTTATTGGTGTTATCGGTTAGTTTGGTTTAGTTATCGGATTCAGTGAAATCCAAGAGCTTGAAATACATTTGGTTTTGCTTCTCTGTAATTGTGGTGTGTAAAGCGAGGCACCAAAACACAATGATCAGGATTCTGAACTGACAAGTTTTTTTTCTAGTTTGTGTGTTTAATTTGGGTTGGTGATTCTTGCTCCAGAGTGCACGGGAGCAAGCGCACTGATTATGGCAGATTCTGCTGGACCAGAATCTGCCTCGTGGGAACTGGAATAACTTGTGACTCATTCTTTGGTTTTCCAATCTGGATTTATGAAATTTTGTTCTTAGTTTTGAAGTTTATGGTCTGTGACTGAATTATCTTATTTGATTTTCTGACTTTTTCTGCTTTTGTTGGGTAAATCAACAAGGGTTTATTTAGTTTTGAGTTAAGAAGATGTTTTGTAAATGTTTTCCTGTTCATGGATAAGTCATGCTATGATTGCTTGGTCAGCCAGGGAGCCACGCTTGGACTGGTGATAGTTCATTACAAATTAGTGCTCTGATTGGTTGGTTACTGACAAAGCTGCACTGTGATAGGTTGACCTTTGACAGAGCCACGCTGGTATTGGTTGCTGTTTGTTAGGTTGTTTGTTGTGATTTTGAGATGATTTTTTGAGTTTGTTTTAAGCTGAAATAATGGGAAGTTTATTAGTAAAGCCTAAGGTTACCGTAGCACCTACAGAGGGTCAGAAATTACCAGCAGAAGTCCAGCCCGTGAGATGATGAAAAAGATTGGGTACTATACTTGTATCTGGATTTCCTATTGGAACAAATATGCTACACATGACACAGTTTTACAATTTCAACTAGAGGGTACCTTTAATGTCACAAAAGCTAGATTTCTTGAACAAACCATGTATGACATAAAACCGATGCTTAGACCCTTGCAATTTGAGGAACTTAATAAATGGGATCGCATGACGACAGAGAAAGAGAGAAAGAAAGAAGCAAAGCAGGTAAGGACTTCATTTAAACATTGCCTTGAGAGTAAAATGGATCATTAGGAAAAGAGTTGGAAGGAGGACTTGAATGAATGTGTAAAAATATTCCCTGCTAAAGTTAATGAGAATGATGCAATATATTGACAATCTACTGGTCGAATTCAAGACAAAAGAGGACTGTAAACCTGATACCACTGCCTTGTTGTATCATCTAGGAAATGGACATAAAGTTTCCTCAACTAAAATGCAGTACTGTAAAAATTAAGGGCCTCATTTATGAGACTCCTTGCGCCTCCGGAACGCCACTTTTTGTGACGTTCCGTGGCGCAGAAGCCTGCGTGATATTTATCAGGCAGCACTAAGCCACTTTTTTTGGCTTAATTCTGCCTGATAAATATCAGTCCCTTTATTGCAGTGTTCTGCGTTAAAGGGGCGTGCAATGGGTGTTGCTGGGGGCGTTCCCAGCAACATCCGTGGCCTTTTGACACTGCCCCAGATTTACGAGAAATCGTAAATCTGAGGCAGTGCCAAAAGCTTACGCCTCCCCTGGGGAGGCACAACGAGGAGAAATATCTTTATTTCTCCTCGTTTTTCCTTTTTCTATGTGTGCTGCATTGTGCAGCACACATAGAAAGAGGAAAACGCCTCTTGTGATTATTTTTGTACAGGAAGGTTTCCCTTCCTGTACAAAAATGATCTTCCCCGCAACGCAGGCACCCTTGCACCATGGTGCAAAAGTGCCTGTGTTGGCGCACGGCAGCCCATTGTGCGCCGGCGCAAGGGAAAAGGACAGGAATGCGCCGTATCTTATAGATACGGCGCATTCCTGCCCTTTTCTTTTGCCGTAGGGCAGCGCAGCAGGAAGGCCTGCTGCGCTGCCCTACGGCAAAACCTCATAAATGAGGCCCTAAGTCATCTATCTTGGCCTCCATATTGAAAAGGGTGTGAGGCAAGGTGGAGGTTCGGATGTTTCTTGTAATTGTTGGGTACTGCCGTCAGTGGATTCCAAAATTCTTCTTAATTGCAAAACCTTTAGTAAAATTGCCATATAGCAATATCCAAGATCTGGTTCCATTTGCTGATGAGTGCATTGACACATTCAAGAAATTGAAAGAGAGTTTGTGTCATCCGCCAACACTCGGGATGCCTGATTACGATTTGAAACTTTTCCTGTTCTGTCAGGAGAGAAATGGATGTGCGCTTTCGATTCTCACATGAAAATGTGGAGCTTTAATGTTTAATGCACCCAGTAGCATATCTTTCTGCTGATTTGAATTCAGTAGCTGTAAGTCTTTCAGGTTGTTTGAAATCGGTTGCAGCTGTTTGCATTGCCCTTGAACAAAATGAAGGCTTTGTCATGAGCCATATTTTAATCGTATATGTCCCACATTCAGGTAAAATCCTGTTGACAAGAAAGAGAGACCCAGCATTGAATGAACAGTAGACTGACTCGTTATGAGCAGATCATACTGGCAGCAGAAAATATTTCTATTAAGAGATACAACACTGCTTCCTATTTCACACAAGTTGTGAAAACAGAGAAAGTGATGATGAGATTGATGACGAACCAGACCATGATTGTATTGAAGTCACTGAGTTATGTACAGACATTAAAGAAACACCTTTGGGAATGGCTAACATTGTTTGTTAATGGTTCTTATTTAAGATACCAATATGCAGCATTAAGAGCTGCCTTTGCAGTATGTTCCATTTCTTAGACACTGGAAGTGTCTTCTCTGCTAAATGTAACTTCAGCAGAAGTTGCAGAACTGGTGGCCCTAATACAGGCTTGCTGTTTATCAGAAAATTTGGATGTGACAATTTAAACAGACAGCCAGCATGGTTTTGGAGTTGTCGTTGACTATGGTCACAGAAGGGATTTATGACAATTTCAGGAGCCCCTATAAAGAATGGTGTTTACATATTGAATTTGCTGAAAGGTATTCAAAAACAAAAGGAGATTGTGGTTGTTATGTGTATACCTCATAGAGCTGGAAGGACATTGTTACACTTAAGAAAAAATAGGCGGATCAGGTAGCAAAGTATTGTGTAGTACAAAAAGAGACCGGCGTGCAGGAAAATGAAACTGATTCAGTTCAAAATGTGAATTGCTTCTATATGGATTCAATGCACACTTCTTTGAGCGAACTAAGAAATGTGTAAGAAGATGCCCCAGAAAATGAAAAGAGAAAATGGGAGAGAATAGGCTGCAAAAAAATTATCTGGATTTGTATGTAAACGAAGAGCATAAGTATGTGCTACCAAATTCGATATTACATCCTATGTGCAAGCATTTGCATAGCCAGACGCATGCAGGTAGAGATAATTTGGCTAAGATTCTTAAAAAGTACTGGAAAAATACAAGATTATGAAACACTGCTGAGGATGTTTGCAGTCAATGTCTTCTGTGTCACTAAATAATCAAGGCAAAATAACAGTTACTGTTATGAATCCCATTGGCAAATGAATGAATGAATGTCATTTGTAGAGCACACAACTCCATCCCAAGAAGCATCCCGGTGCTAGAAAAACCTGTAGAGCAGGAAGAGTGGAACTTTACCATTCCCTAATAAAAGGTATGTTTTCAGCACTGATTTAAAAGCTTCTCAACATCTAGATCTCTCAGTACTTCAGGAAGTGAATTCCAGTATTTTGCTATCAGATATTAAAGGGACCATCCTCATAGTCTGTGTTTGTTAATCCCGGGTATATATACCAGCCCCTGGAATCCTTGGTAGGCATGGATCTAGTGGCGATCCAGATTTAGCCAGCAGCAGCACTTTTTTAGACTCCACCATGGAAATCTCCTCAAATTCTGTCAGTTCTAGTCTTCCTGAGTGTAGCGAGAATTTAGAATAGGTTTTCAAGATCTTCTCCTGAAGGTAATTTGAAAGATTGTCACATAAAGTTTGGGAGATCTCCACATTTTGTTGAGTGCCGGCTGGGGAGTGGAATGTCTTTACTATCTGAAAATTAGCTTTGTAAGCAATATCTTCTTTTCCTGAGTTATCAGTTTCTATTGCGAAAGCCTATGCCCAGGCTTTTAGTATCTTCTTGCAGAAGAGTGGCTTTGTAGATAGCCTTATCTTCAGGATCATAAGCCTTTCTCCACTTTCTTTCTAATGTTTACAGTGACTTTTTTCTTCGAATAGTGCCAACGTAAACCAGACAGCTGAAGGAGACTTACGTTTCGTGGTACCTGTTTTATAGGAGCCACTTCATCCAGAGCCTTATGAAGGGCCATGTTAAAATTTTAAACAGCAGCATCTCAACCAAGTCCAGCTTTCCCATTAAATTAGGCACGTTGGATATCTTAGCTTCAGTGATCTTATGCCAAGGATACCTTTCTGCAGCTATCCTAACATCTGATTTGTCATAGACTGGTGAGTTACAATAAAAGGGAACTAAATAGGATAAGGTGTGGTACACACCAAATTGGGTACATTTGGGAAAATTAGGCCTAAAGTATTCCCTTTTATGGGTGTAGGGCCTCTGCCTCTAAGGGGAAGATTTAAATCTTCCATGGTTTCCATCAACTGTTTGGCCCATTTATTAATAAGCTCATTCATATGGACATTAAAGTCCCCAAGTACTGTCAAATTTGAATATGGTTAATTCAAAGGGCCTATCACTTTGGCCAGTAACTTGACTAACTTGACAAAATTGGCAAAATATTCAGGGGGCCCATATATTAATGCCCCAGAGAAAGAGAGGTTGTTAGATACTTTCAAGGAAAAAGACAAACCTTCTGCTTTTCCTAATTCTTCTATCTTTTTTGTAATACAGTTAAAGTTGGAATGATGTATCACGGCCACACCTTCCCAACTTGATTTTCCTGGTTAAGAGAAACTATCTTATAACCTTCTATTAAGGCAAGTGTGATGTCCGATCCTGGTGTATCATTCATCCATGTCCCCATAATAAATCAAACATACCTGTAATTTCCTACTACCAGCTCCCAAATGTCCAATGTAGGTTTGACTAGGGACCTGGCATTAATTAAGCATGCTCTTAGGTGACTAGAAGAGTGTACCTCCTCCCCTATGGATGCCATATTGTCCTTTTCATTGCCCTTGCAGGCATCTCGAGAGTGTAGATGCATGCGCACAGGCAGCATTGCCAACCCAAGCATTTACATTTTTCCCCATACTGAAAGAACAGCCCTCACATCTGTTATTCCCTAGTGATAGCAAGTCCTCCATGCTGTATACCATATGTGCCCCATCCAAATGGGGAGCAGTTTGGGCATAGTAACTGATGCTGGATGCATTCAGGATGCAGATGGGCTCAGAAAGGCTTGCTTTTGGTGTGCCAGAAGTGCATCCTCGCTCTTGCTTTCTTGATTACAGCCTACAACTGACGTGCTAGAGGACAGTTCGGTTGTTGGAAGCTGTGTATGTTTTTACCTGTGTTTGTGCCCTCGAGTGTTTTAAAAAATCAGTTTTATCAGTTTTAGCCTGTGTGAACTGACTTGACCCTGAAATTTTACTCTGTTTTAAATATCGCGTATTTGCACTACTACTCCTTGCTCACTTACCGGTACTCGAATTTGGGGCCAGATTCCGCCAGTCCCTCCCCGGTCCACCGCAGCCATTAGCGGGCTGGTTGCGTGGAGGGAGTTGTGAGTGGCAGATACTCACTTCCTGTGTGCCGTGCTCCTCCGCCATTTTGGGTGAGGAGACGGTCTGGTCTGCTAAAAACTGGGCAGCAGCCCCAGTGAAAAGGGGCCGATAGCGCGGAAGTGCAGCGGACGCGCGCAGCGGGCGCGCCAGTGGCGCGCCGGCGGTGCACCAAAGGCAAGCCCGTCTGCGCCAGTCCGCGCCAGTTCGTTGCCAGACACCAGACATGCTGCCCCTTTCACTAGAGATGGGCTAACCTATGCCCGGAACGATCTTTTAGCAATTAGGAATTTGGTGAGCAGCTGCAGACAGTCCTGTGGGGATGTTATTGAGGGCCCTTTCTGTTGTCTACAGTGTGGCTTTGATGCTACACCTACGCCGTCACCATGCAGCCACCCCCCCCTGTCCAGGAAGAATATTAGTATTTTTAATCTCAATTGTCGCTCCTTAGCCAAACACTACGCAGATGTCCATGATCTATTAGAGGACGCCTCTCCAGACGTCCTTTTCCTTACCGAGACGTGGCTCTCTGATGCCATGATTGCCAAGCCAGGCTTGGCGCTCCCAGTAGGCTATAGCATTCTTACTCTTAACAGGGCGACTAGAGGCGGGGGCATCGCGGTCATTTTCAAATCCTGCTACTCCTGCACTTTCGTAAAGCAGGGCGTAGCCGGATGCGAATGCGCACACTTTAAGGTTACACTAAGCCCAAATTATACGATGTCAGGGCTCCTAGTATACCGGCCCCCTGGGCCATCCACTGACTTTAGGGCAGCACTCGCGGAGATGGTCAGCGTGCTGGCGGTTAACGCCGCAAACTTTACCGTCACTGGGGATCTGAACCTACATTTGGACAATCATGAAGACACTGACGTGGCTAATTTTGTAGCTGACCTTGCGGCGTGCCAGCTAGTGCAACAGGTTTCAGGTCCAACGCACATTGCCGGCCATCTGCTGGACCCAGTCTTCACGAACATACCCTCCCTTACAGTGCACACCCCCATCCCTATGGGATGGTCAGACCACTACTTAGTCCCTATGTCACTCCAAGGTATAATTCCTTCATGGAGTGAGGATCGGACGACCTCCCTCAAACGCCCATGGCATAAATTGAACTGGGACCAATTTTACGCCTGTCTCTCGATTGCTAGCCCGAGTTTGCCAGACGACACTAATGAGGCATACAGGGTGTTCTCCGACTGGATCAGCCAGCCGTTAGACAGCCTAATTCCTGAGAAATGGTCTATGAACCGCAAATCTAAATCTAGACCATGGTATAAAGGCAAGCTGGCCGATATGGGCAAGGTCTGTAAGAGGCTGGAGCGTATTTGGAGAAGGGACTTCAATCCCGCCTCGAAGGATATCTATCGGGTGGCGATTAAGAGGTACCACAAGGCCATTCAATTGGCATGAGCAGCATTCTATGGCAATCAAAATCCGTGAGAGTGAAAATCCGGCGAAGAGCATATTCTCGATACTCTCTAGCCTTAAATCTCAGCAGGCCGCTGCAGGGCCGACCATCAAGTCCAATGAGCAGTGTGAGGACCTGGCCACCTTCTTTGTTAGGAAGGTGGACAACATCTATAGGTCTTTTCCGACCGCACCCATCAACCTGCAGGAGGCACGGTGTTGTCAAAAGCCAATACCTTAGAGGCCTTTCCGCCAATCCCTGCAGACCAGCTGCAAGTATTGTGCAGTAAAATTAAGTCAAGATCCCCTGCAGACCCTCTCAAACCAGACCAATGTAGGAAAGTGCTTCCGGCGATCATATCTTCTTTGGGTCAGCTAATAAACAGGTCCCTTGCCACGGCAACCGTGCCTAGGGCATGGAAACAGGCCAAGGTGATACCCCTGCTCAAAAAACCCTCTCTGGCCCCGGCTAAACCGGAAAACTACTGCCCTATTTCCCTGCTCCCTTGGGCGTCAAAGATCACGAAGGCATGTGTCAACTCCCTCCTGTCGGACTTCCTGACCATGAACAACACGCTGGACCCCTCCCAGAATGGCTTTCGACCCGGTCACAGCACGGAGTCTGCTCTCCTGGCTGTGACAGAACATCTCTGGTCAGCACTGGACGCTGGGCAAACGTCGACACTGATTCTTTTGGATCTCAGTGCCGCGTTTGACACAGTGTCCCATGCCATTCTGCTGCGTCGCCTGGAGGAGGCTGGAATTATTGGTCCGGCCTTGGAGTGGCTTTCCTCGTTCCTTGGTGAGAGGTCATTTGTGGTAACAGTCCCCCCTTATGCCTCGGGCGAACACACCATCAAACAAGGGGTGCCACAGGCTTCCTCCCTCAGCCCCCTGTTATTTAATCTTTACGTCCAACCCCTGGCTTCAGTAGCTAAGAGCAGAGGACTGACCATGGTCTCCTACGCCGACGATACACAGTTGGTGGTGGCGCTCTCGAACGACGCCGAGCGGGACGCCCTTAAGTTCCAGGGCGATCTGGCGGCAGTCGCCGAGTGGATGACCACCAACTGTCTCCAGCTGAATGCCAGCATGTCGGAGGTATTGCTGGTGGGGAAGGACCATGGTCAGTGGAGTGAACTCTGGTGGCCCGCAAGCCTTGGTAGCGCCCCCCCTCCTAAGCAGGTTGTGAAAAATCTGGGGGTGTGGATGGACTCGTCCCTTAGCTTCCGAGTCCAAACCAAAAAGGTGGCCGGGACCTGTTTCAGGCTACTGTGGGGGCTTAGACCCCTATTGGGTTTCTTTGATGCACCCACATGTCAGGCATCAATAATGTCAAGATTGGACTATGCCTGCTCTCTGTATCTGGGGTCCAATAAGGCTGAAATTCTGAGGCTACAAAGGGCACAGAATGCGGCGGCAAGAACACTTCTCGGTTTGCGCAGGGCCTGCCCGGTGTCAGACGCCATTCGTCGACTTCACTGGTTGCCTGTGGCCAGGCAAATTGAATTCAAGGCTCTCTGCATCACTTTCAAGGCCCTGAAATTTACCACCCCTAGTATCCTGGCCAACCTGATTTCGCCATATGTTCCCTCACGACATCTCCATTCACTAGGGCAACACCTGGCGGTGGTTCCCCGGACACGGAGAGTCCGTGCTGGAGGCCGCTCTTTTCGCAATAGGGCGGCTCTCCTCTGGAACTCACTTCCTGCTCACATCCGCGGCCTTAACAACTACCTGGAATTCAGGAAGGCCATTAAAACTCACCTTTTTCCTGCACCGTAGTCCTATTATCTGCTCCACTCGAACGTGTCAGTTGCTCTGCTGTCAGCGCCGGGACGCCCCTTTGCTGGGGCAGCTGTTGCGCTTTACAAGTTGTGGTAACATAACATAACATAACATAACATCCTCGCTCTTGCCACCATTTTATGGACAGGCAAAGAAGGGATGAGTCCCCGTCAGAGAAGACACTAGAGTGCTAACTCAAAATGACGCTTAGCAATGTGGCTCCAACAAAGAGTAAAAATGGCTGAAATTCCTTTAGTTGTATTTACCTTGCTCGACTTCCTGAGACAGCCTCCCATCAGATTTTCTTTGGCAATACTAATCTCTTAATGTGTCTTTGGTCAGCAAACTACAAAAAAACACAGAAGGCCCATTTACAAGACTCAGATTTTATTTAGATACCCAACTGTATGGGTTGAAAGTATGTCTTAGTAGTTATCTGCTTTTTTTCTAAAAGAGTTGATGCATGTCATACAATGAGAGCAGATAGCCTTACAGTAGCCAAATTGTTGTTGAGGGAGTTGATACTGCGATTTGACCTTCCATCTTCTATTGAGACTGATCGTGGGACCCATTTTAAAAATGAGGTCCTGCAAAAAATCTGTACAGCATTTGAAATCAATCAGAGGTTTATTGTAGTTATCAACCTCAATCCTCTGCTGCTGTGCAAAGAGTGGAAGGAACTTTCAAAAACAAACTGGCAACAATCTGTACTTCAACCAGTTTGAAATGGCATGATGCTTTTCCTTTTGTTTTGATGAGCATGACAAGAGCTCCTGACAGAAAGATTGGTTTATTGCTCTATGAGATTATACTGGGTAGAGCGTTGAGGCTTCCATATGTACCTTCAGCTGCACTAGTTTCAATGACTAATGACGTTGTGCAAGGGTCTGGCTGATATGGTGACAGATGTCTCTTATCAGGTGAATGTGGCAACAAAGGAAATCAAGGATATTGCATGTCATGGATTGAGCCCTGGGGATTGGATTGCAGTCTGAAATCATGTTCGTAAAGACTGTTTGGACAAGCGTTGAAACAGAATATATCAAGTGATCCTGAAGACGAATACTGCTGTGAAGTATGCAGGTGTGCCTTAGTGGATCCACACTAGTAAAACCAAACAGAGTGAGAGTAGAAGAAACAGTGGATGTATCAGTTGGTTAAGAAATAGGCACACAAAGTCAAGCTCAAAGACAAGCTCAAGTTCACAGCATAAATCCGGGGGGGGGGAGAAATTGAGAATTTCAAGAATTTTGAAACTGGTGAAGACAATGAGCAAAAGCAAAATGAAGGGGCGAAGATCAGATTACTGAGAGGTCTGACAAATAGCCTGACATTTCTGAAGTCCAGTTTCAAAACAGAGATCAGAGTGAAGAGCTGTTACAGTGCAAGTGTCAAGGGATGAGTGCCAGTAAAAAGTAGTCTCTTATATGAGCAGTGAGAGGTTGCAATTGAAGATAAAAATTACAAAGACTCCCAAAGGAAAGAATACATTCACTGTGAAAAGAGAAGGCAAAGACAAAACAGATCAGAGCTCAAGCTCAAGTTAAAGTTTGAGTTTGAATCTAAGCTCAAGTCAAAGTTCCTTGGAGAGTAAAGAATCCCTGACAAAGACTGTGTCTGAAAGAGAAAGAGTTGAGGAAGACATTCCAAGGAAGAGAACTTACAAAAGAAAACACTGTGAAACTGTAGAGAAGAAACCTGAGAGACAAATGGATTCTGAAACTAGTGGAAGTGAATCACCAGCTTCCAAGATATCATTGAGAAAGAGAGTTCCAAATCGGAAATATTCCTCACCCGAATGGGTATATTTATCTACAGTTTCTGAAGAGGAAACTGAATTTGATGATTATAGTTTTGTGTATCAGTGTCAATACAAGTTTGAGAGTGAATCAGAGACTGAGTTTGACACAGAAGAAGAACCATCTTGAATTGAATAATGAGACTTTTGAAACTTTTGGAGACTGCTGTTGAATAAATAAGTGATTTTTTAATGAACTGCTGAAAAGGAGAGATGAGAAGATTAATTTGAATTTTTGTTTTGATTATTGTTTTAACAACATAAGAAGAAAAGAAAAATCTTATTATAGTAAAGAAATGTTTTGTTGAATTTCAGATTGATTTTACAACAATAAGAATGTTTGCCTCAATAGAAGATGGAATTCAACAAATGTAAAGTTGTAGGGTTAGTAATGGGTCTTACGTTTGTGCTTATCTTCCTACATCTGCTGGAGAGGGTTCTACTTATGCTCAGTTACCGATTTCATATTCTTGTAATGTGTAAATTACAATTTTTAATCAAGATTAATTTCTTTCCCCTTATTTGACTGTGGTTTGAATATTTGGCTATTAAAGAAGATAATAAAGAAATTAAATATGGTGAATTTTTAGAGTGATTGCACAAAACAGCTATGATTCTACCACAGTTCGAGATTATAGATGTCTTTTGAGAAGCAAAAAGTATAATTTTGTTTTGGAATATGAGAGAGAAGTAAAGGTTGTGAGAAACAGGGAAGAAAAAAAAAATTGGATTGAAACAGATAAATGGGGAAGAGGACTTCAGATTGACAGGGTTACATCATAGATTGAGAATGGAGCAGGAAAGGAGAGGTGAATTTTGTATGTTAAGGTGTAGTTCTTCAAAGAAAGTTAAAGTAGAATTAGTAGGAGAAGGTTGAGTCCAGCAGCGGAAGCAGAGTTGAAGGAAGTCTTTGATGTCCCTGAGCCTTCAAAACAAGAGCCAAGTCAGCAAGCCCTTGGAGTCACTTAGGTTTTTGGAGGATGTAGAGATACAGGTACAGTCCCTCTCACTCTCAGACAAGATGTAGCAGGCAGCAGGCCAACACAGCAAAGCAGTTCCACAGAGTGGCAGTCCCTCCTGGCAGCACAGCAGTCCTTCTTCCTGGCAGAATTTCCTCAAATCCAGAAGTGAACTGAAGTCATGGTGTTAGGGGTCCAGCACTTATACCCATTTGAGCCTTTGAAGTGGGAGAGACTTCAAAGAGAGGCCTTTGAAGTGCACAAGGTCCCCTTCATCCCTGCCCTGCCTGGCTGCAGACTATCTACAGGGGGGTGTGCAGCTCTTTGTGTGGGGACAAGCACAGCCCTACTCAGGTGTAATTGTCAGCTCCTCCCTCCCATCCTCCCCAGAGAGGACCCAGCAGGATGTTAATGGCCCATCAGGAACACCTCAGCTCCCTTTTTGTGTGACTGTTTAAAGGGAATGCACAAGGCCCAGCTGTCACCCACCCCAGACATGTATTCAGAGACAGGCAGAGACACAGAATAGTTTAAGTAAGAAAATCCCAACTTTCTAAAAGTGGTATTTTCAGACTTGCAACTTAAAATCCAACTTCACCATGAGTTGGGATTAGAAATTGTGAGTCCAGAGACACCAAACTTCAAATGGTTATCTTTTCCCAATATGAAATTTCACTTATAAAATGTAACAAGGTAATCCTTATGTTAATCTATGGGAGAGATAGGCCTTGCAGTTGTGAAAAACGAATTTAAGAATATTCCACTGCCAGGGCATGTAAATATGAAAAGTGATACGAAGGGATGGTGGTATGATTTATAGGGAAATGGCGCCTAAAGGTTGTGTCCACTGAATATTTATTTAAGACCCTAGCTATCACGGTGCTGAAGGGTGGAGAGAACCACCAGCTTCCCCAAATCCTGTGGCATAAGCTACAAACAAACGTAATTACAATCCCCCGCACACGTTAAAATCAAAACAGAAAAAATGTCAGCAGTAGCTATTGTGAGTCAAAACAAATGTAAACAGAATTCAGAGTGGCTTCTTTGTTCTTTTATTCCTTTTCATCTGGTTCTTCATAAACAGATCTTAGCCAACACATGTTCTATCGCCTCAGTTAGTATGTACATGCGACTTTTTCAAGGCTAAGTGGAAACATAGAGTCAAATCACTATTATGATGCAGTTCGTAACTGAACATTCACAATTACATGTAATACCTCCACTGTGTCTCCTTCTCATGTTGCCGGTAAATCTATACATCTCCATTTGGATCATGCATCTTTTGATCAGTAACTGGTCTTGACATCACCACAAACGTGAGTAAAATACAAGAAAGTCTGATGATCCGATAACGTTAGGATACTGTACATTTCAACAGTGATGTGCTATGTGCAGGATTAAATTCTTATGTGTGTCTATCTCACCATTAAACCTCATATCCAGTGAATCAATACCAGATGTCTAGCACCATAACAATCCCACTTGTGAGTGCCATACCACAAACACAAGTAAAAGTTGAAGTTCAAAACCAACCTCCACCGTCTTCAATTTGGAATATCTATATTACAATAATAAAGACAAAACACAAAATAGACAAATATATGTAAATAGAAAGGCCTCTATACCTCCACGCGACAAATTCATTCTCAAATATTATCAGTACAACAATAGTCATCAACCTACTTCATGTGTGGTGATAATTCCAACCCACACAATCCTTAGGCGTAGGAAAAGTAATAACGGTGAGTTTCTAATAATACATCTCTGGGTCATCAATTATTAGGGTTCCGTCACTGTAAAAAATAAATAAAACACCACATGCCTCACCGGTGCCTGTATCCGGTCAACACTGTCTACATGTAGACACAGTAGTCGATCTAACTGGTCAATGAATCTGTTATCCCTTTCACTATACATATTAACTCCCATTAAAGTGATAGGTAATAAGTAAAACCATCTGCTAGTACTCTAGAGTCACACAAGCGTCATTTCTAAATTCCCGAGCACCCCACTGACTCCAATTTCTATTCCGGTGTAACAATCGGTCCCCTTTACATAAACTTTGGAATATTCCAAACCGAATTGACACCCGCTACTATTTAAACTGTAATACTGGCCTTGAAACGCCAAATAGTATTCTGCTGTAGTCCCCTATCATAACCCCAACTATCTGTAGGTAGAACCAACTCCCTCCAACTCCTCACCGTCTTCCTTGTTGCCACAATTGTCCTACGCCAAACGCCGGTTCCTCGAGTGCGAGGTAGAATGCTGGGGTACCGGCATTCTTAAGCTAACATCATCGGTCACGTGAACGGAAACCACTATGGGCTCTCTCTTAGTGTGATTTCAGGCGCCATCTTAGAGTGTAGTATTTACAGGGTGATCCTTACTATACTGGTATATAATCACAGCCATCTCTTCTTAATTCGTCACCGCATTAAATGTGTTATGTACATGTTTGTATAAGCGATTTATTATCTCCAATCTACAAATCCAATTTGTGGACTAATTCGCTGGTCATAAGCCTAACTTTAATACACATTTCTGTATGCGCGATCTCACTCCGTCTATTTTTCTGATAACAATCATCTGTTAATAACGTGTACCCAACAGCAATATTTCTTTATTATGTGACACAAATCAAAATATCTGACGTATGTGGTTCACATTCCTTAACCGAGGTCAAAATTTATGTAGCCAAATTTAGGTGTTACATAAAATAAATTACCAAACAAAGGGGATATCATAATAAATTATCAATTCTACACCGAGGTGGTCATTGTATACACTTGACACGTATTGCCTACAGCTCGTGTCTCCACAATTCACTCCTTGCGAGACGATGTGGGGCTCATCTCTACAGCAATAAAAATAGGTCCAAAACAGCGTCTGATTTTCAAAAAAACTGCTAGCCTGCCCCCACGTGCAGATCCTGCTCCGTTAGCCTAGATCCAAAACACGCAAGTGAATACAACACGCAACTATATTCCACAACATAGGTCTGATCCAATAGGACCCGGTGCCAAATATACGGGCTGGTAGTGCTTCCCAAACCATATTCCGCTGTCAAGTCTTCCTGGACACAAGTTAATGGTGGAGAGGAGTGTGAGATGCATCATTATTATATTCATTTCTTACATTATTTCTCTCCCCATTTTTTTCATTTTTTTCATTCTTTACAAAATTTCCATCTCTATGTCAGTGACTAAATGTAGCATCCTACCAAATTCTATATTACTACAACTTCATTTTCACAATATATGTTTACAAAAAATATTCCTGTTGTTCATGGAGAAAGAAAATTATGATCAAATTCATACAATAATGTGCCACCACAATGTCTAAATTCCTACAACCATTATCTACCCAAACAGTAGTGCAGTTCCTGATCTAAATTCAATCCCAATTCTGTAGTCCGTAACTTCAAAATCCAAGAGGCCTCATTCCTCCGCAACATCAGTTCTCTGTTCCCACCTCGTGGGTGTCTCAAGGTCTGGTCAATCCCACAGAATGAGAAGTCTTTATTCTTATTTTGGGAGGCACATCGTGCAATGTGTGCTGCAATGGGGTACCTGAGGTCACCCTGTTTAACTGCTCTCATGTGTTCCCCAATCCGCTCACGTAAAGTTCTGATTGTACTCCCAACATATTTTTTACTGCATCTACATTCAATTATATAGACCACATATTTGGTACTGCAATTGATATTGGACAAAATCTTGTAACTTTTGTTACCTGGACCATTAAAGTCCATTTTCTTATTACTCGCCCATTTGCAGGCAATGCAATGTCCACATCCATAAAACCCCACAGTATGTGGTGTCAGCCAATTGGTAGTGACTCTAGTTTCAGAATAACTAGGACTCAACATATTCTTGAGACACATACCTCTCCTGTACGTTATGTCTGGTCTTGTGCTGATCGATCCCCCCAGGGATCTGTCTTCCTTAAGAATATGCCAGCGCCTATTCATACTCTTTACAAGTACTTTAGACAAAGTATTGTAATTCGTCACCATCCGTATTTTGTCATCAGTTTTTTTTTTCTGTCCGTTCTTTCAAGGTCTCATGTCTCTCAACCTTCCTGATCCTCGATCTGGCTCTCTCTAATGTGTGTTTGTCATATCCCCTCTTTTCGAAGCGTGCCATCATACTGTTGGCACACTCCTCAAATTCGGGATCGTAGCTACAGTTCTGTCTTGCCGTGATCAACTCACCATACGGGATTGCCTTGATCTGGTGTGAGGGGTGCGAACTGGACGCATGTAAAACAGAATGCTGTAGCCTTGCGAAATAACCTACTATGGATCTGATTCTCCCTAATGTACAATTCTGTGTCCAAAAATGTAATCTTCTCCTTGCTGTACTCAAAGGTGAACCTGATATTGCAATCATTATTATTTAGATGTCCAACAAAATCCAGCAGTTTCTCAGTGCCCCCTGTCCATACCATCAGGCAGTCATCGATGTAGCGCCCCCAGAACAGAATAGAATCATTCCATTTTATGCCCATGGTACTCCAGATGCACATCTCCTCCAGCCAACCCATAAACAGGTTGGCATATGAGGGAGAAAATCTGGAGCCCATGGCCATTCCTTGTTTCTGTCGGTACCACTTCTCCTTAAATAGAAAAACATTATTGTCTAAAATCAGTTCTATCATATTGAGTAACATTTCTGTATGTTCCCATGCACTGGCAGACCTAGTACTCAAGATATTTCTAATGGCCCTAAGTCCACAATCTCTCTTAATGCTCGTATAAAGCGCTGTTACATCCAATGTCACTAAACTCATGTTTTCATCCCATGGGAGATCAGATAACGTCCCTAGGACATGCTTGGTGTCGCGAATGAAGGATGGTAAATTACTCACCATGGGTTTCAGAAAAATGTCCACGTATTCAGACAGTTTTTCAGTGGGACCCTCGTTGCCCGATAATATCGGCCTCCCCGGTGGAAAGGGGAGGTGTTTTATGGATCTTAGGGATTATAAATGTGAAAAGTGCATGCCCTACCTTTTAAATACACTGCACCCTGCCCTTTGTGCTGTCTAGGGCTTACCTTAGGAGTGAAGTATATGTAATAAAAAGGAAGGTTTGGGCCTGGCAAGTAGGTTAACTTGTTGGGTCGAAATGGCCGTTTAAAACTGCACACACAGGCTCTGCAGTGGCAGGTCTGAGACATGATTAAAGGGCTACTGAAGTGGGTGGTACAATCAATGCTGCAGGCCTACTAGTAGCATTTAATTGACAGGCCCTGGGCACATATATTGCACTTTACTAGGGAAGTATAAGGAAATTCAATATGGAAATTGGGGATAAGCCAAAGTGATCATGTTTAGAATACAAATCACATGCACTTTAGCACTGGATAGCAGTGGTAAAGTGCCCAGAATCCTAAAGCCAGCAAAAATGAAGTCAGCAAAACAGGAAGTCAGAAGGCAAAAAATCAGAGGAAACCACACCAAAGATGCCAGGTCTAACAGTAATGTGTAAGGACTCTATGCACTTCCACAACCACCAGACTCTAAATAAGGCCATCTGTCTTTAAAATTCATCTACCACAGTACATCTCAGTAGTGACCTTCTTCAAGAACACTGTCCTATCAATTTCATAGGCTTCTGTCAGTGAATGGTGTTCACGCACTTGCTGTGTCACTATGCAACAACTCATATTCATGTCTATCAGCAATCACTACATCTAATCAGTAGCTTGTAATCCTTCTTTTATTTAGTAAATTGTTTTATATTATGTGATATCCACCTGAAATAGTTTGCTGAGTGCTGTATAATGACAGTAGAAACAGAATACTTGCAATATGTAGGGCTGGTCAATATAACAGGAGATAAGTGCAATATAGCATAAACAGTAACTGTAAAGTTACGACTAACAGGAAATGGTACAATAGCAGTTTACAACCAGGAGTAAAGTGAAAATGCATAAATATAGATTGAATCAGTGGTATAATAGGATCTTAGTCACAATTAGTTGAAAGAGCAGCATGATTGGAAGACATTGAACAGTTTGGGTAAGTAGGGAGCATACTTGCTGTACAAGTGACCAGTACATGAAAAAACAGCAAAACAGTTGTGAAAACCATTAAAGATATAAATTACGGCTAAACATGGGTAAGGAAAATCTAATGGGGTTGCAGGCAACATAAATGAGGAAGGAGTTGAGGCATTATGCTTTTTTGACCGTGAAAAAGTTTAGGATGAGAAAACAGGTTGCAAGGGGAGAGAAGGAAACAAGGTGACTGGGCCCATCAATAATCTGGAGCAGAGTGGAGAGAGCTGCACTGAAAAGTTACACAGACGTCATGAGGTCTGGCTGCCAAATGCATATGTTTACCTAAGGAGCCCAATCATTCACTGATTGAGCCATGCAGCCCTACCTACACTATCCATCCCTCTATTCAGTGATTGTATACAGGTCTATAATGAACAATGTGTTGTAAAACCCATACTGTTTGCAATGTATTTCGGGAGAGAGCCTCCCAAATTCCCTCCCTTGAAGTGGTGTGGCTTGCTTGCTACATGGAGTATGGGAGCTGGTCTAACAAAATTTGCCAGGACTGGTTTTGGTTCCCAGTCTGACCCTGCACACTATGGGCCATATTTACCACTTATTCATGCAGTGCAGTGATGCAGATGCAAATGCTGCACTGCAGGAGAAGGAGAGAGCAGGAGAGCACTACATTTACAGAAATATGGCACTCTCCTCCCCTCTCCCTAGCGCAGGTGCTGAAATCAGTTTCCGTGCGCCACATAGACACCTTTGCGCCGTAGTGCAAGGGTGTCTCCTTGACTCTAGCATAGGTTTTGTACTGGAAGGATACCCTTCCAGTACAAAATTCTATGCATAGACTGACTTTAACCCTTTTCCCTCTTTGTATGTGTGCTGTACAGTGCAGCACATATACAAAGTCGTATAAGGAAGGAGAAATGAAAGCATTTCTCCTTCACTGCGCCTACTTCAAAAGGGCTCAGATTTCTGACACTAAATCCTGTCCACTTTATTTAGCAAATAGGGTTTAGCATCAGAAAAGTTGGGTGATGCATGGGAACGCCCTTGCTCCACCCATGGTACGCCCCCTTAGCTCTAAGTAATGCAAAGCTGCTTTGCATTACTTTCACGTTCTTTCTAGTGCTAAACAAGGTTAGCGCTGGAAAGTAAATAAGAAAAAAGGATTTTGCGCCAATTTAACACAGCGTGAAATCTTAGTAAGTCTCCCCCTATATGTTTAGTTAGGCTAGTCATCATTGACTGTTTACTGATATGTGCATCTTCAGACGTGCAATTCTAACTCTGAAAAAACCGAAGAAACTACACAGTTTTGATTTAACTTTTCAATTGCTGCATCTAGGGCACACCTGTAGCTTCTTGCTTTGCTTCAGTTTCCTTCATCTATTTAAGGATATCACAGAAGAGATGCAAACACTTTCTTGGTGACCAACATTTACCTTTTATTCCTGAATATCTTAGGGTTTTTCTTTTAAGACAATCTCTAATCCCTTTTGACGTTTATGTGAAGAAGATGGATCTTTCTTTTACCCTGTGGCGTAGCTAGACTTTAGACCACCCGGGGAGGGGGGGCCTCTGGCAGATTCCTTGGATTGTTGCCGCCCCACGATAGCCGCACTGAAGAGCGGGGGTCCTGCTGTTGAGGAAGTTAAGGGCTGGGGGGGGGCACTGCCACCCCCAAAACTTGTGCCGTCTGAGGCGCACCACCCCCCTCTCACCCCCCTTGCTACGCCACTGCTTCTACCCACAGCTCTGCTTCTGTCACTCCTACAACCGAGGCCTCTGCACCTTTTTCTTCTTCACTAACAGCCTCTTGACTATTTCTTTCTTTCAGTAACTTCTTCATGACTAATGAATGGAGATGACTCAGTTGGATTGTTTATTTGCTCCTTCCTCACCTTCCTCTCTATCGCCCTCATCTATGTTACATCCGGGGCAGGGGGTGTTTCTGGTATTTTTCTTTTTCTGTTGATTAGTTAAATTTTCCTTCTAGGCGCAACTTAATTGATTTATGCTCAGATTTCTGTCGTTTTGAATGTTTGCACCCCCTGGAAGGATATGACACCGGTTTGAAGAAAGTGGATACGGATTGTAGCTTTTATGCATTACCACCAGTGGCGGCTCGCAGAGGGAGTGCTGCGGGGCGATGGGGCGGGGGAGGGGCAGGGTGGGGGGGTAGTGGAGTCAGACATACGACGGCCAGGAGTAAAGTAAGTAAATAAATAAATAAAACTATTTACCGTGCGCTCGCTGCATCGCCAACTCGGCGATGCCGCGAGCGCAAGGTAAATAGTTTTATTTATTTATTTACTTACTTTACTCCTGGCCGTCGTATGTCCGACTCCACTACCCCCCCACCCTGCCCCACCCCTGCGCCGCCCCACCGCCCCACAGCACTGCCTCTACGGGCCGCCACTTATTACCACATGCAGAAGACTAACGCAATGCAGCATTTTCCTGAAAGGAACAGTAGACATATGTCCCTGTTTTCAGGTTCACAATTCACTGGCATTGCGACTTTTGTTCCCTAAGGAAACGATGGTCACCTTGGGATTCAACTGGGGATCTTGTTCCTTTTGGAGACAACAATTCAATAAAGTATGCTCCTTAATGTGAGGTGGGTCAAGGAAAAACAAGCTCGATTATGGTGCATGCTGATGGAAGAAAGACGGTAGTAAATTAAATTGTAATAACACTTTCAGTTCACAAGACTCTTTCACGCATAAGCATATACATATATGCATAAAACTGTCAAAACTTAAGAACAAGAAAATATGCATTAAAGGGAAACTTCCCAAGAAAATTGCTGGGTGGAAAACACGTGCTTTAACAAAATATTTACTCTGTGATTGCTTCGGCCAACAGAAACAGATGTCTACAGCTTTTACAGGGCAAAAGCAGGAAAAGGACGTATCAAGAGCAATAAAAACTCAACTCACAAATGCATGAAGACCCTAGCATAATTCACAATAAAAGTCCCATCTTTTAGATAATGGACAGCAATTTTCAGGCGTAACTTTGACTCTATGACATGTGTACGGCTTCCAACCTATCTCCACTTCTTCACCTAAGTATGTCCGAGGCCATTGCCTTTTTGAAGTCTGCCAATCGGAAAAAAGGGTGTTCTACGTAGCACACCTTCCGTTAATCATGGGCCACTTAGTCTTAAGGAATGATTATCACCTGCTTAAGAGCAGTCTGCGGCATGCAATTGCTCCAAATTTACATCTGGCCCAAAAAGGCATGCTGGTGATGCGAATATTGCCACTGTATAAGACAAATAGAACACGTGCACAGAGCAGATAATGGGATATTTACTCCAAGACTAGAGAATAGCATAAAGCATAACTCCTTTAATGCCACTCCTCATAGCATCACATTTTAGAGAAGCATGTAAAACATTTCCAGCACAGAATACCTCTCAATACAGCGCAATGCACTATTAGATTTTGCAGCCCCACAACTCTTTTAATGCTGCTCCTCAGATAGAAGAGTGCTTTATTTTGAGTGTCACCGTATGATGCTTAATGCCAAACATGTTTTCTACGTTGCAAAATGTAAAAAGAAGCAGAACGTCGATACAACATCAGTAGATAACGTGACATGTCACAATATTAGAAATGTGTCCAATAGCAGTGCCTGCAGACGCTTCAGCCTCTGTCAGGGAGGATGCAGCATAATGCTTAAATCCTGACTAATGACAAACTAAATTCGATGTTAAAATGACCACAAAGGGTAACAGCCATTGCATCATTCAGGCACAATCACAAGGTGATGCTAAACGAGGACTACATGTTGTCTCTGTTCAGAAATCTTTACTTATTATTTATACGGTGAGTCGTAATAAGCAATTTCTAATGCGTCCCAAAATAGATTGCAAGTCAGTTAATTTTTTATCAAAATAGAAAATGCAAAAGTAAACACTTGAAAATAACCTTACTGCAGCGTTGCGTTCAGCATTGATTGAGTTATAGGGAATACAGAAAACAAGATATTGCAACATTGCAGATTTCTTTTCATCAACCTGTGAACCAACAAAAAGAAAGTACTAGCTGTTCCTAAAAGAACATAGATATGAACGTTTTGACTGAACTATTATCATTGTGATATTTAAAACCATAAACTTTAGACTTAACTCTATTGTTTTAAATATTTAAAACCATATTAACTATAAAATCACCCTTACCACCCTATACCCTTACCCACCCCTAAACCCTTAAAATACCCTTACCCTATATATGTGTATATATATATATATATATATATATATATATATATATATATATATATATATATATATATATATATATATATATATATATATATATATATATATATATTCACTGAAAATACCAAAGGTTACAGAGACGTTATATTTAGGCTCAGATTTCACTCATACAAAACCAGTAAAATTCAAAAGTTATAGTTGCCTGAGATAACTATAACTTATGCTACCACAATGCACTCCTTATAACCTCCCATATTATATCACTCATGACATGGTCAGTGACATCACTGATGACACCATCCACAGAACTACTCACACACCCACTCACACCCCCATAGAAAGTCTCATACAACCAATCCCACTCCCACATAAGCGCTCACATACCCATTCATAGACCCATACACTCACGCAGCCACTCACTAATCCATAGAGCCACTCACACATCCACTCACCCATGCACCCACTAACACAACCACTAACTCACCCAATCAGCCACTCATGCACCCACTCACTCACCCAAACAGCCACTCACACAGCCACACACTCACCCACACAGCTAAACATACACCCCCTTATTCACCTATACAGCCTGCTCTGTCATTGCAAAAATACTAGGCGGTGGACTGAATGCCGAGGGGTTTAAGAATAATGATTGCACCAAGCTTTGAAAACCCAAATCCCAATATGCTCAAGGAGTGGGCGGAGTGTAATCTAGAATCGTCTAAAAGGTTGGTGCAAATTCTAGTTAGATATGCAGAAATAGACGGGATTCAACTTCAAAAGGAAGTCGATGACATCAATGACGAACTAAGCAAAACGGATGCAACTGATTTAACAAAGAAATATCATGAGGAGATGACAGTCAGACTGCGTAAGCAAGAGGACATTATTAAAAACAGAAAGGCCCACAAATTCCAACGAGACAAAATAGACTATGATAATGGTCAGATTTTTACATTTTCTAAAAAATACGATGCATTAAAGTCCTTGACACGATCAGGCAAGAATAGCACTAACCAAAAGGATGGTATCAGTTGAGTACTTCCGGGCGCCATATCAGCGTCGGATCTCAGCTCCGCTTTGGAAAGTGAATCCGATTCGGAGTCAAACAGGCCGTCAAATGGGCAAACAACGCCAAAGCTTACTTTAGCAGAAGAATTAGATGTTTTAAGGCAAGACAGACGCCAAACCCTACGACCGAGGACTCAAAACTCTAAAACAAGCGTAGGAGAAATAAAAGGTGCCGAGAAATAAGAAAATTATGCAGGAAGCGGGAGAGAAAGGAAACAGACAGCAGCCAAGTGGAGACGCAAGTGAATACAACATCGTGGGATGCAAAAACGATAATAAATCTGTCACAGGTAACCATCAACGAGGCAGAAACACAGCTTTTATCACTTGGACTATCATTTTGTCCGGAAAGCAAATTCAGCTATAGTCAAACTAGAGTGGATGTTTACAGGTCTATTCGCAAGCTGAAACTCAAGAAATACCATCTCTTGAGAGCCAATAGTACAAACAATAGGTCGCCATCTGCTAGTATCCCTTCTCACAGTTCAAATAACTTACAAATTTCTGATTTACATCTTATTCAGGAATTACAAGAACTGCAAAATAATAATCCTGACATGAGGACTGAGCTATCTACACAAGCAACAATTATGCAACAGGAATTAAATACATATGGCACGGTCCCAACGTCCTTCAAACCCAAATCTACTTTCCTACCAATCATGCCACGTGATTCCATTGATATTTTTATTGAAAATTTAACAGCGCAGATTAAAAAATTAAATCACCAAATTCAGAGATCGGGTACGAAATACAACAATCATGTTCGAAAATATCGGGAATTAGTTGTGAAACTACAAAACAGCAAGCAGATAGTGATCCGAAACGCTGATAAGGGTGGCAACATCGTCATTTGGCCCAAATCAGAATATACAAAAGAAGCTTTTAAACATCTCAGTGACAAAGGTTGCTACAAGAGAAGTAGTATTCAAGCAACCAGAGCAACATAGAACGAGTACTATTCTAAACTCTCAGTATGGAAAAGTGTTGGCCTGCTTAGTTCTGATGAATACAAATTTCTAAGGAATGACTTTCCAGTAATGCCAGTTATTTATTTCATTCCTAAAATCCACAAAAATCCTACAAAACCACCTGGATGGCGATCATCTCGGCTCGAAACAGTCTCGTAGAGAATATGTCTCGCTATATTGATTACTTCCTGCAGGAATATGTCCATGGCTTGCCATCTTTATTCAGGACACAGGAGACTTTCTCAGACAAATCTATGACATCCCATGGCACCAAGAATATCTGCTAATAACACTGGACGTTACAACTCTGTATACTAGCATTAACCACAAAGATGGTATTAGAGCAATGCAACATTATTTTAGTAGCAGACCAATCTGGCTATATGAACATAGTAAGATGCTATTGAGTATGACACAATTTTGTTTGGAAAACAACCTATTCATGTTTAACAATGAGATCTTCCAGCAGATCCCTGGAGTCGCCATGGGGGCCAGCTTCTCCCCCAGCTATGCATGACTTCACATGGGCTGTTGAGAGGAGAGGGTCCTCATGGCGAATTATAGTGAGATACTGGATAAGCATGTGAACTGCTAGTTGCATTACATAGACAATTTATTTGTCATATGGAAAGGTTCAAGAGAAAGTGCTCTTAAATTTGTGTCCGAAATTAATAGCAATGACATTAATCTAAGTTTCACATCAACTTTAAGCCCAGAGTCAGTTGATTTTTTGGATGTGCATGTTTTTATCTCTAATAATAGGATTGAAACAAGGATGCACAGAAAAGAGACAGCTGGGAATCCATTACTCCATGCTAGTAGTTTCCATCCTAGTCATTTAATTCACAGTATCCCGTATGGAGAAATGCTAAGGCCCAAAAGAATCTGCAGTAATGATTCAGATCTGACACTAGCCCAAAGTGAGAGCAAAATAAGATTCTTGATGAGGGGTTACACAGTGCAGGTTATAGATTCAGCCATAAGCAAATCACGGGTTCTAAGCAGAGCAAGCCTACTATTTGGCAAAAGTAACAGCTGCGTAAACAAAATGGATAAAAAACAAGAGGGAGAGTGCGAGGCATGGTTGATTCTGACCTACAATAAACAAGAGTGACAGTTAAGAACCATCATTAGAAAGAATTGGCCTTTAATACTCAGTGATCCTGTCATTGGCCCACTGCTACCAAAATCACCCACTATAACGTTCAGAAGAGCTACTTCCATGAACAATGCCCTTGTAAAGAGCAGCCCAGAAATCTCTGAGGGGGGCACATGGCTAACATCAGGAAAGGGATTTTTTAATTGTAATACATGCTGGGCTTGCCAATTTGGCGTTAGTAGCTCATTGTTCTTGACCCAATTTCATGATAGACCTAATAAGATTCACAAGTTCCTCACTTGCAAAACAGAATATGAAGTCTATGTGTTGGAGTGCACATGTGGGCTACGATATGTTGGTAGCACGAAGCTACATTCCCACAAATGGATACTCCAACACATACGTGCAATAACAAATTCTGATCCAGTGTATCCAGTGGCCTGTCATTTCAAAGAAATTCATGACAATAATTTAAGCCATCTCAAATATTATGTTCTGGATACCATACCTAGTTCAAGGCAAGGAGGCAATCGCGAAGCTGGGTTAAGAAATTTAAAAACAAGATACATCCTCAACCTTGATACCAAGACTCATAATGGGCTTAATTCAAGTGAGGATTTGCACACCTGCCTTTAGTTTATTAAGGCAATAATTTATACTGATACATGGCCGCTATATAAGGATGTTTCTCCTTTGCCATTTTTTAAATTTTCCAGTCTGTTGATTACTCATAGGTCCTTTACATATTCAATACCCATATTGAAATATGGGGTTTTGGTAATGATATTAAAATCTATCATTGTTAATTTTGATCCTGCTGATACACTTTAGGTGTTTTTAGCTTTTTTTAGTGCACTTTCTTTTGCACTCAAGCACTTTTAGCAGACCGAGATGGCGGCTACTTAATATGACATTGCCCACAGGCGCTGCAGTTTCATGGTCATCTGGATCGGTTTGTAGATATGCTTCTAAAGCGGCAACAAAGCAGGGCTAATATAATATCTCAAGGTAAATGAAGTATATAGGGTGTTGAGAATGAAATGACAGTGCCGCAGTGGAGGTAAACGTTGTACATGCACAATTTTTATGATTTGAGAGTCTCGACCTATCAATCTGTATTACAATCATGCGTAAGTTTTTACAATAATTGCTGTATATCCATAGATAACAGCGTATTTTGCACATCCTATTATTGTACATTTTATATTTTACTTTGAAATATTTGATGCATGATTACAATTCATTGTATTTATTCATAGTTGCTATTCGGTCGCATTCCTACATTTTACTATGGGAGCATGCATTACGGCCGTATACCGGCCGTAATGCATGCTCCCATAGTGTAATGAGAGGTGTGTTTCATCCCAGCCCCACGTGGCAGGCACCTCAAGGTGCCTGCCACAAGGTGAACGGATCAACATGGGGCGCCATAGGTGCTCCCTCCGCCTCCAACCGGAGGCCGTGCACCAAAGGGGGCCCTGCTGGGGGCCCCCAAACATGTTTTCCAACATGGTTCCATGTCGGACAGGCCAGCATGGAAACCATGTCGGAAACCGTGCATTGTAACCTCAAGGGCGGAAAGGCCCGCCCTTGAGATTACTGGCTGGATTCCGACTGGCCGACAGGCTCTCCGAGCCCATCGGAAGCCAGCCGGAATGACCATCCGGTTTACTTTCCAACCGCCTACATCTTAATTAGGCGGTCGGAAAGTAAACCGAGGAGTCCATTACGATGCAGCTCGGAAGGGTCGGACCATCGGTCAGAGCATTCCGAGCTGCATCGTAATCGACTCTTTAGACCATTGTTTTCCATGTTTAACTTCAACATGGTCTAAATGTCAGGAGCGATGTTGGAAGTAAAAATTGCTGCCCAGTATGGATTATTTTCAATGCCAATGTCTACCCCAAAGCTGACACTGAGTTCGGCCCTGGAAAAAGAAAAGTAAAATAGGTAATTAGTGTGTTTCACATACAGTATATACAGAATATACCTGACTGGATATCTTTTTACAGTGAAGAAGATCTGCAGGTTAGACTGTTAACCCCTTCCATGCTCATGACGAGCTGGACTCGTCATGGCACACAGTGGTCGTGTGCTCATGACGAGTCCAGCTCGTCATGAAACATCGCCTGGGAAATCCCTCTGGTGCGGGCACCAGAGGGATTCCCTTTATGCCAAAACAGCCTCGGGAGCTGGGGAAGAGCTTCCCCAGCTCCCGAGGCCCCCCCCTGGATTCCCTGAAATGACGATCGGCGCGCACGTCGCGCTGATGTCATTTCAGTGAAACTGAAACTGAAATGAGCCAAGAGGCTCATTTCAGTTTCAATTTCTACCTGCTCAGGGGGCTATCTCAGCCCCCTGAGCACGTAGAAAGACGGGAGAGGTATCGTTGGAAAGGGGAGAATCTTCCCTTTCCAATGGTACCCTTCCCCAGTGGATCCCTGCTTGGGGATTGCCACAGGAGGGCGATCCCCAAGCAGGGATCCACCCACTAGACACCAGGGAGGGGGGAGCGGCCCCTTGGGCAAGGGCCTTTGCTCCCCCCAATTTAGTTTAGCAACATTTAGTCTTTTTGCCCCCCCTGGGGGACAGATGGGGGAAGTAGCCCCCAATCTGCCCCCCGGGGGGCAAAAGCCCACTAGACACCAGGGATTTTTTTTAGAAAGGAAAAATAAGGGTGGGGCTGCCCAAAATGGGCATGCCCCCACCCCCCACAATCATTACAGTCTTTCTGCCTCCCTGGGGGCAGATGGGGCATTGGCCCCTAATCTGCCCCTTCGGGGGGGCAGAAAGCCCACTAAACACCAGGGATTTGTTTTTTGAAGTTTTTTTTAGGGTGGGGGCTGCCCGAAACGGGCACGCCAATGCCCCCACCCACCCGCCACCATTACAGCCTTTCTGCCCCCCCCCTGGGGGGCAGATGGGGCATTGGCCCCTAATCTTCCCAATGGGGGGGGCGGAAAGCCCACTAGACACCTGGGATTTTTTTAGAAAGTAAAAATAAGGGTGGGGGCTGCCCAAAATGGGCATGCCCATGCCTCCACCCCCCGCAATCATTACAGTCTTTCTGCCCCCCCTGGGGGGCAGATGGGGCATTGGCCCCTAATCTGCCCCTTCGGGGGGCAGAAAGCCCACTAAACACCAGGGATTTGTTTTTGGAAGTTTTTTTTAGGCTGGGGGTTGCCCGAAATGGGCACGCCAATGCCCCCCACCCACCCGCCACCATTACAGCCTTTCTGCCCCCCCTGGGGGGCAGATGGGGCAGTAGCCCCCAATCTGCCCCCCCGGGGGGGCAGAAAGCCCACTAAACGCCAGGAATTTTTTATTGCACCATTTTTTTCAGGGTGGGGGCTGCCCGAAATGGGCACGCCAATGCCCCCACCCCCCGCCACCATTACAGCCTTTCTGCCCCCCCTGGGGGGCAGAAAGCCCACTAAACGCCAGGGATTTTTTATTGCACCATTTTTTTAGGGTGGGGGCTGCCCGAAACCATTACAGCCTTTCTGCCCCCCCTTGCAAAACCAGGTTGTTTTTTGATAGGCAATTTTGATGTCGCCTCACTACGTTTTGTGCCCTTGCCTGTCGCGGGTAGTTGGGCCTCCCACACGAGTGAGGCACCGTTTTTATAGGGAGACCCGGGGGAACGCTGGGTGGTAGGAAATTTGTGTCAGCCCGGGGATGCCACAACTTTCCCACACAAAAATGTGTGAAAAAAGTGCATTTTTCAGCTAAAATTGAGGTTTGCAGGGGATTCTGGGTAAGGAAACGTTGGGGGATCCACGCAAGCCATACCTCCCTAGAATCCCCTGGGTGTCTAGTTTTCAGAAATGTGTGGGTTTGGTAGGTTTCCCTAGGTGCCGGCAGAGCTATGGTTCATAAACTACAGCTAGGCACTTTGCCAAAAAAGGGTCATTTTTCACTGCAAAACCGAGGTGTGTCCACGTTGCGTTTTGCGCCGTTTCCTGTCGCGGGAACTAGGCCGACCCACACAAGTGAGGTACCATTTTTCTCGGAAGACTTTGGGGAACGCGGGGTGGGTGGAAATTTGTGGATCCACTCGGATTCCAGAACTTTCCACCACAGAAATGTGGGGAAAATGTTGTTTTTTTGCCAATTTTTTTGGTTTGCAAGGGATTCTGGGTAACAGAACCTGGTGGGAGGCAGTCAAGTCACCCTATCCTGGATTCCCCTGGGTGTCTAGTTTTCAAAACTGTATAGGTTTGCTAGGTTTCCCTAGGTGCCGGCAGAGCTATGGTTCAAAAACTACAGCTAGACACTTTGCCAAAAAAGGGTCATTTTTCACTGCGAAATTGAGGTGTGTCCATGTTGCGTTTTGCGCCGTTTCCTGTCGCGGGCACTAGGCCGACCCACACAAGTGAGGTACCATTTTTCTCGGAAGACTTTGGGGAACGCGAGGTGAGTGGAAATTTGTGGATCCACGCAGATTCCAGAACTTTCCACCACAGAAATGTGGGGAAAATGTCGTTTTTTTGCCAATTTTTTAGGTTTGCAAGGGATTCTGGGTAACAGAACCTGGTGGGAGGCAGTCAAGTCACCCCATCCTGGATTCCCTGGGTGTCTAGTTTTCAAAAATGTATAGGTTTGCTAGGTTTCCCTAGCAACCGGCAGAGCTATGGTTCATAAACTACAGCTAGGCACTTTGCCAAAAAAGGGTCATTTTTCACTGCGAAACTGAGGTGTGTCCACGTTGCGTTTTGCTCCGTTTCCTGTCGCGGGCACTAGGCTGACCCCCACAAGTGAGGTACCATTTTTCTCGGAAGACTTTGGGGAATGCGGGGTGGGTGGAAATTTGTGGATCCACACGGATTCCAGAACTTTCCACCACAGAAATGGGGGGAAAATGTGGTTTTTTTGACAATTGTTTAGGTTTGCAAGGGATTCTGGGTAACAGAACCTGGTGGGAGGCAGTCAAGTCACCCTATCCTGGATTCCCCTGGGTGTCTAGTTTTCAAAACTGTATAGGTTTGCTAGGTTTCCCTAGGTGCCGGCAGAGCTATAGTTCAAAAACCACAGCTAGGCACTTTACCAAAAAAGGGTCATTTTTCACTGCTAAACTGAGGTGTGTCCACGTTGCGTTTTGCGCCGTTTCCTGTCGCGGGCACTAGGCCGACCCACACAAGTGAGGTACCATTTTTCTCGGAAGACTTTGTGGAACGCTGGGTGGGTAGAAATTTGTGGATCCACACAGATTCCAGAACTTTCCACCACAGAAATGTGGAGAAAATGTGTTTTTTGGACAATTGTTTTGGTTTGCAAGGGATTCTGGGTAACAGAACCTGGTGGGAGGCAGTCAAGTCACCCCATACTGGATTCCCTGGGTGTCTAGTTTTCAAAATGTATAGGTTTGCTAGGTTTCCCTAGGTGCCGGCAGAGCTATGGTTCAAAAACTACAGCTAGACACTTTGCCAAAAAAGGGTAATTTTTCACTGCGAAATTGAGGTGTGTCCACGTTGCGTTTTGCGCAGTTTCCTGTCGCGGGCACTAGGCCGACCCACACAAGTGAGGTACCATTTTTCTTGAAAGACTTTGGGGAACGCGGGGTGGGTGGAAATTTGTGGATCCACGCAGATTCCAGAACTTTCCACCACAGAAATGTGGGGAAAATGTGGTTTTTTTGACAATTTTTTAGGTTTGCAAGGGATTCTGGGTAACAGAACCTGGTGGGAGGCAGTCAAGTCACCCTATCCTGGATTCCCCTGGGTGTCTAGTTTTCAAAACTGTATAGGTTTGCTAGGTTTCCCTAGGTGCCGGCAGAGCTATAGTTCAAAAACCACAGCTAGGCACTTTACCAAAAAAGGGTCATTTTTCACTGCTAAACTGAGGTGTGTCCACGTTGCGTTTTGCGCCGTTTCCTGTCGCGGGCACTAGGCCGACCCACACAAGTGAGGTACCATTTTTCTCGGAAGACTTTGGGGAACGCTGGGTGGGTAGAAATTTGTGGATCCACACAGATTCCAGAACTTTCCACCACAGAAATGTGGAGAAAATGTGTTTTTTTGGACAATTGTTTTGGTTTGCAAGGGATTCTGGGTAACAGAACCTGGTGGGAGGCAGTCAAGTCACCCCATACTGGATTCCCCTGGGTGTCTAGTTTTCAAAAATGTATAGGTTTGCTAGGTTTCCCTAGGTGCCGGCAGAGCTATGGTTCAAAAACTACAGCTAGACACTTTGCCAAAAAAGGGTAATTTTTCACTGCGAAATTGAGGTGTGTCCACGTTGCGTTTTGCGCAGTTTCCTGTCGCGGGCACTAGGCCGACCCACACAAGTGAGGTACCATTTTTCTTGAAAGACTTTGGGGAACGCGGGGTGGGTGGAAATTTGTGGATCCACGCAGATTCCAGAACTTTCCACCACAGAAATGTGGGAAAAATGTGTTTTTTTTGACAATTTTTTAGGTTTGCAAGGGATTCTGGGTAACAGAACCTGGTGGGAGGCAGTCAAGTCACCCCATCCTGGATTCCCCTGGGTGTCTAGTTTTCAAAAATGTATAGGTTTGCTAGGTTTCCCTAGGTGTCAGCAGAGCTAGGGTTCAAAAACTACAGCTAGGCACTTTGCCAAAAAAGGGTCATTTTTCACAGCGAAATTGAGGTGTGATCACGTTGCGTTTTGCGCCGTTTCCTGTCGCGGGCACTAGGCCGACCCACACAAGTGAGGTACCATTTTTCTCGGAAGACTTTGGGGGACGCAGGGTGGGTGGAAATTTGTGGATCCACGCAGATTCCAGAACTTTCCACCACAGAAATGTGAGGAAAATGTGGTTTTTTGCCACTTTTTAGGTTTGCAAGGGATTCTGGGTAACAGAACCTGGTGGGAGGCAGTCAAGTCACCCCATCCTGGATTACCCTGGGTGTCTAGTTTTCAAAAATGTATAGGTTTGCTAGGTTTCCCTAGGTGCCGGCAGAGCTATGGTTCAAAAACTACAGCTAGGCACTTTGCCAAAAAAGGGTCATTTTTCACTGCAAAATTGAGGTGTGACCACGTTGCGTTTTGCGCCGTTTCCTGTCACGGGCACTAGGTCGACCCAAACAAGTGAGGTACCATTTTTATCGGGAGACTTAGGGTAATTCAGATTTGTAAAGCAACTGTTATTACCTATTGACTTTCGATGCATTTCTGCCTTCCAAATGAAAGACATTGTGTAAAAAAGAAGTCATTTTGAAAAATGACCGATAATTCTCATTCTAGTATGAGTATTCCCAATTTCGAAAATGTGCAAATATCTACTGTTTCTAAACTCTATAATTTGTTCCCATTTCAGAAATACATAGGTGTCTTTCATACCGATTTTTCTATGTATACATTTTCCCACAATAATTGATATATACCCGGTACATAATAAAAAGCCATTGCAAATTGCTGCTCAGTTTTTGACTCTGGGTTCGTCGGGTTCTTGGTGAACCTACAAGTCCTATATATCCCCACAACCAGAAAGGTCCAGCGGATGTAACGGTATATTGCTTTCAAAGAACTGTCAAAATTAGAAGAAGTTACAAGTGAAAACGTTGACACAAAAGGCTGTTTTTTTCAACTAATTTTCAATTTTTCCTATATTTAACTGTTAGTTTCTATAAAGAAACCTTGATGGATCTACACAAATGACCCCTTGCTGAATTCAGAATTTTGTCTACTTTTCTAAAATGTATAGCTTTCCAGTATCCATTATTGCTTTCATACCCATTTCTCCCATTAACTGGAAGGAGGTTGAAAGCACAAAAAATAGCAAAAATAGGCTTTGTCCCAGAAAAATGCCAAAACTGTGTAAAAATGTTGGTTTTCTGACAAAAGTCTGTGATTCCCTAAAAGCTGGGAAAATGGTGATTTCAGTCCCACAAACCCTTTTTGATACCATTTGCAGGGAAAACCCAGACGCTTTCTTTGCAGCCCTTTTTCCCCATTTTTCCCAAAAACCCAAAATTTAGCTGTATTTTGGCTAATTTCTGGGACCCCTCCGGGGAATCCACAAACCCTGGGTACCTTTACAATCCCCATGATGTTGGAAGAAAAGGACGCAAATTTGGCGTGGATACCTTATGTGGTCAAAAAGTTACAGGGGCCTAAGCGCACACTACCCCAAATAGCCAAAAAAAGGCTTAGCACAGGGGGGGAAAAGGCCTAGCAGCGAAGGGGTTAAGGAACTGTGGAGGCTCTACGGTGAGGGCATGTTCCTGCCTAGTGCAGTGGTAAACTGTATATATAGACTCCCACATTCTATTGTTGACTGCATATGTCCATGTTAAATATACAGTAGGGAAGTAAATAATGTTAGGTGAGTTGACAGGATCAGTGAAGGACAATTAGAGATCTGTCAGGGTCAGCTTCAGGTGTCTGAGGGCATCCTGTGTTGAACTGCAGTAAAACATTCAGAGATGCATAATTGGTGGTATGAAGAGTAGGTGATGATAAAAAGATGTGCATGGCATCAGAGTACACACGGTAGTTAAACCGAAAAGAAGATATAATATCCCTAAATGACAAGGTGTACACAGAAAAAAGGTGAGGACCAAGAATTGATTTGTGAGGGACTCTAACAGGAACAGCAGTCAGTGAGGGTCCCTTGGGGTCACACCCCACTGAGAAAGAGCAGTCAGATAGATGCAAAGAAAAACAAATGCAAACAGCTTTGTACTTGATTCCAATGTATTTTACTTTGTCATGTCAAATGCTGCAGAGTGGTCCAGAAAATGAGCACAGAAAATTGGTAATTGCGGTAATGAGGATAAATAGTGTTGTTTATATGGGAGAGTGCTACTTCCATTAAGTGAAGGGCACTCCAATGGGAGAGGTTGAAATTGCTGTTTGAGGAGAGCTCTGTAGTAAGCCAGTTGATAGATAGGTATTAGTTATCATAGAGGGAATAAAGGGGAAGTGATACTGGATGATAATTAAAGGAGGAGGAAGAAACAGCAGTGTTTCTTTTTCTGTAAAGGTAGTGTGATAGCCATTTTGAAACGTGTTTAGATACTAGGTACAAGGGAATGAATCAAATTGTGAAGTTATGCAGAGGAGTACTTTGGAGGAAATAGCTAAGGGTTTTAGGGATGGCCAGACTGGATAGTGCATATTATGGTATAGCTGATTTGACAATGAGGATGAGTTCCATGGGTGAGGAGAGGAAAAGTCTAAGAGAGTGAGTATGGTTAGGGTGAAGAATTGGGTAAGTGGCACAGATGGTAACATAGTGAAAGTATCTGCAACAGTGGTGATTCTGGAGGAAATGTATGCTGCAAACCATGAGCCTGAGAGTGTAGAGTGAGTTATTGATGTTTTTGGTGGGGAAATTAAGTTATTAGTAGTAAGTTTGTCTGTAATATTTCTATTTTTTCTCAAAACCCTCCGTAGGATAGCACAGACGAACAACTGATATTGACAGTGAAAGTTTAACCATGACACACTAAAGGAAAAACAGATTTGTCCAGACCAAAATGGAACACTGAAGATACAAAATGGAAACACGTCTTGCTTGCTTTGATCTTTTGTTTTTGGATTCAAGAAATAGTAGCTGATTGTCTCATTTTAATTTTAAGCCCACAATCCATAGCGAGGGGAAAACCTTTTGCAGCCATTGCTAGTGTGCTTAAGTGCTGACACAATCACTTTATAGTATGAGTGCGATAAAGGGCGCACAGCCTTTCCATTATTTCCCAGTTGGTAATCATGATACCGCTCAATACTTTACAGTTATTTCACTTCTTAATAACATTTATTTATATACAGACAAACAAATTAAATATATTAACCCCTTCGCTGCTAGGCCTCCCCCCCCCCCGTGCTAAGCATTTTTTTGGGCTATTTGGGGTAGTTTGCGCTTAGGCCCCTGTAACATTTTGACCACATAAGGTATCCACGCCAAATTTGCATCCTTTTCTTCCAACATCATGGGGATTTTAAAGGTACCCAGGGTTTGTTGATTCCCCTGGAGGAGACCCAGAAATTAGCCAAAATACAGCAAAATTTTGTTTTTTGGTGGAAAAATGGGAAAAAAGTGCTGGAGAAGAAAGAACCTGGTTTATTCTCTGCAAATGGTATCAACAAAGGGTTTGTGGTGCTGAAATCACCATCTTCCCTGCTTTCAGGGACTGATGGACTTTTGTCAGAAAACCAAAATTGTTTACACAGTTTTACCATTTTACTGGAACATAGCCTATTTTTGCTATTTTTTGTGCTTTCAACCTCCTTCCAGTTAATGGTAGAGATGGGTATGAAAGCAATATTGGATCCTGGAAAGCTATACATTTCAGAAAAGTAGACAAAATTCTAAATTCAGCAAGGGGTCATTTGTGTAGATCCTTCAAGGTTTTTTTTATAAAAACTAACAGCTGAAAATAGATAAAATTGAAAATGAGTTGAAAAAAACAGCCATTTGTGCCAACGTTTTCACCTGTAACGTCTTCTAAGTATGACAGGTTTTTTAAAGCAATATACCGTTACATCCCCTGAATGCTTCTGGTTGTGGGGATATATAGGACTTGTAGGTTCACCAAGAACCCGAGGAACCCAGAGTCAATAACTGAGCAAAGTCTCGCAATGGTTTTTTATTGTGTACTGGGTATATAGCAATTCATTTGGGAAAATAAAAACAGTGAAAAATCGATATGAAAGACACCTATGTATTTTCGAAATGGGAGCAAAATATAGAGTTCAGAAAAAGTAGCTATTTGCACATCTCCAAAATTGTGGGTACCCATACAAGCATGTGAATTATAGGACATTTTTCAAAGTGACTTCTTTTTTACACATTGTCTTACATTTGGAAGGCAGAAATGCATCGAGGGTCAATAGGTAATAACAATAGCTCTACAATTCTGTGTTCCCCTAAGTCTTCGGATAAAAATGGTACCTCACTTGTGTGGGTGGGCCTAGTGCCCGCAACAGGAAACGGCCCAAAACGCAATGTGGACATTCCACATTTTTACAGTGAAAACAGACCCTTTTTTTGCAAAGTGCCTAGCTGTGGATTTTGAACCGTAGCTCAGCCGGCACCTAGGGAAACCTAGCAAACCTATACATTTTTGAAAACTAGACACCCAGAGAAATCTAGGATGGGGTGACTTGAGTGGCTCTCACCAGGTTCTGTTACCCAGAATCCCTTTCAAACCTCAAAATTTGTAAAAAAAAACAAATTTTCCTCACATTTCTGTGATGGAAAGTTCTGGAATCTGTGTGCATCCACAACATTTCATGAGCCCCGAATTCCCCAAAGTCTTCCAAAAGAAATGGCACCTTACATGTGTGGGTAGGCCTAGTGCCGGCGACAGGAAACGGCCCAAAATGCAAAGTGGGCACACCACATTTTTACAGTGAAAACTGACCCCTTTTTTGCAAAGTGCCTAGCTGTAGATTTTGAACCCTAGCTCTGCCGGCACCTAGGGAAACCTAGAAACCCTATAGATTTTTGAAAACTAGACACCCAGGGGAATCCAGGAAGGGGTGACTTGTGTAGCTCTCACCAGGTTCTGTTACCCAGAATCCCTTTCAAACCTCAAAGTTTGTAAAAAAAAAAAAAAAATCCTCACATTTCTGTGATGGAAAGTTCTGGAATCTGTGTTCATCCACAAAATTTCATGAGCCCCGAATTCCCCAAAGTCTTCCAAAAGAAATGGCACCTTACATGTGTGGGTAGGCCTAGTGCCGGCGACAGGAAACGGCCCAAAATGCAGAGTGGGCACACCACATTTTTACAGTGAAAACTGACCCCTTTTTTGCAAAGTGCCTAGCTGTAGATTTTGAACCCTAGCTCTGCCGGCAACTAGGGAAACCTAGCAAACCTATACATTTTTTAAAACTAGACACCAAGGGGAAGCCAGGAGGGGGTGACTTGTGTGGCTCTCACCAGGTTCTGTTACCCAGAATCCCTTGCAAACCTCGAACTTTGTAAAACAAAACACATTCTCCTCATATTTCTGTGATGGAAAGTTCTGGAATCTGTGTGGATCCACAACATTCCACCCACCCCGCATTCCCCAAAGTCATCTGATAACAATGGTACCTCACTTGTGTGGGTAGGCCTAGTGCCTGCGACAGTAAACGGCCCAAAACGCAATGTGGACACACCACATTTTTACAGTGAAAACTGACTCCTTTTTTGCAAAGTGCCTAGCTGTAGATTTTGAACATTAGCTCTGCCGGCACCAAGGGAAACCTAGCATACCTATACATTTTTGAAAATTAGACACCAAGGAGAATCCAGGATGGGGTGACTTGTGTGGCTCTCACTAGGTTCTGTTACACAAAATCCCTTACAAACCTCACACTTTATAAAAAAGCACACATTTTCCTCACATTTCTGTGATGGAAAGTTCTGGAATCAGCGTGGATCCAGAAAATTCTACCAACCCCGCATTCCCCAAAGTCTTCAGATAAAAATGGTACCTCACTTGTGTGGGTAGGCCTAGTGCCCGAGACAGGAAACGGCCCAAAACGCAATGTGGACACACCACATTTTTAAATTGAAAACAGACCCCTTTTTTGCAAAGTGCCTAGCTGTAGATTTTGAAGCCTAGCTCGGCCGGCACCTAAGGAAACCTAGCAAACCCATACATTTTTGAAAACTAGACACCCAGGGGAACCCAGGATGGAGTGACTTGTGTGGCTCTCACCAGGTTCTGTTACCCATAATACCTTGCAAACCTCAAACTTTGTAAAAAAAAAACTAATTTTCCTCACATTTCTGTGATGGAAAGATCAGTAATCTTCGTGGATCCACAAAATTCCACCCACCCCGCATTCCTCAAAGTCTTTTGATAAAAATGGTACCTCACTTGTGTGGGTAGGCCTAGAGCCCGCGACAGGAAACGGCCCAAAACGCAACGTTGACACACCAAATTTTTACAGTGAAAACTAACCCCTTTTTTGCAAAGTGCCTAGCTGTAGATTTTGAACCCTAGCTCTGCCGGCACCTAGGGAAACCTAGAAAACCTATAGATTTTTGTAAACTAGACACCCAGGGGAATCCAGGAAGGGGTGACTTGTGTAGCTCTCACCAGGTTCTGTAACCCAGAATCCCTTGCAAATCTCAAACTTTGTCAAAAAAGCAACACATTTTCATCACATTTCTGTGATGGAAAGTTCTGGAATCTGCGTGGATCCACACAATTCCACCCACCCCCCATTCCCCAAGGTCTTCCAATAAAAATGGTAACTCACTTGTGTGGGTAGGCCTAGTGCCCGCGACAGGAAACGGCCCAAAACGGAACGTGGACACACCACATTTTTACAGTGAAAACTGACCCCTTGTTTGCAAAGTACCTAGCTGTAGATTTTGAACCCTAGCTCTGCCGGCACCTAGGGAAACCTACCAAACCTATACATTTTTAAAAACTAGAATCGCAGGGGAATCCAGGATGGGGTGACTTCTGTGGCTCTCACCAGGTTCTGTTACCCAGAATATCTTGCAAACCTCAAACTTTGTAAAGAAAAACACATTTTCCTCACATTTCTGTGATGGAAAGTTCTGGAATCTGCGTAGATCCACATAATTCTACCCACCCCGCATTCCCCAAAGTCTTTCGATAAAAATGGTTCCTCACTTGTGTGGGTAGGCCTAGTGCCCGAGTCAGGAAACGGCCCAAAACGCAATGTGGACACACCACATTTTTACAGTGAAAACTGACCCCTTTTTTGCAAAGTGCCTAGCTGTAGATTTTGAACCCTGGCTCTGCCGGCACCTAGGGAAACCTAGCAAACCTATACATTTTTAAAAATTAGACACCCAGGGAAATCCAAGATGGGGTGACTTGTGTGGCTCTCACCAGGTTCTGTTACCCAGAATCCTTTGCAAACCTCAAACCTTGTCAAAAAAAACAAATTTTCCTCACATTTCTGTGATGGAAAGTTCTGGAATCTGCGAGGGTCCCTACAAAATTCTACCCACCTCGCATTCCCCAAAATCTTCCGATAAAAATTGTACCTCACTTGTGTTGGTAGGCCTAGTACCCGCGACAGGAAATGGCCCAAAACGCAACGTGGACACACCACATTTTACAGTGAAAACGGACCCCTTTTTTGCAAAGTTCCCAGCTGTAGATTTTGAACCCTAGCTCTGCCGGCACCTAGGGAAACCTAGCAAACCTATAGATTTTTGAAACGTAGACACCCAGGGGAATCCAGGATGGGGTGACTTGTGTGGCAACACATTTTCCTCACATTTCTGTGATGGAAAATTCTGGAATCTGCATGGATCCTCAAAATTCCACCCACCCCACATTCCCCAAAGACTTCCAATAAAAATGGTACCTCACTTGTGTGGGTAGGCCTAGTGCCTGAGATAGGAAACGGCCCAAAACGCAATGTGGACACACCACATTTTTACAGTGAAAACTGACCCCTTTTTTGCAAAGTGCCTAGCTGTAGATTTTGAACCCTGGCTCTGCCGGCACCTAGGGAAACCTAGCAAACCTATACATTTTTTAAAATTAGACACCCAGGGAAATCCAGGATGGGGTGACTTGTGTGGCTCTCACCAGGTTCTGTTACCCAGAATCCTTAACAAACCTCAAACCTTTTTAAAAAAAACAAATTTTCCTCACATTTCTGTGATGGAAAGTTCTGGAATTTGCGAGGGTCCACAAAATTCTACCCACCTCGCATTCCCTAAAATCTTCCGATAAAAATTGTACCTCACTTGTGTGGGTAGGTCTAGTGCCCGCGATAGGAAACGGCCCAAAACGCAACGTGGACACACCACATTTTTACAGTGAAAACGGACCCCTTTTTTGCAAAGTGCCCAGCTGTAGAATTTGAACCCTAGCTCTGCCGGCACCTAGGAAACCTAGCAAAACTATAGATTTTTAAACGTAGACACCCAGGGAAATCCAGGATGGGGTGACTTGTCTGGCTCTCACCAGGTTCTGTTACCCAGAATACCTTGCAAACCTCAAACTTTGTCAAAAAAACAACACATTTTCCTCACATTTCTGTGATGGAAAGTTCTGGAATCTGCATGTATCCTCAAAATTCCACACACTACGCATTCCCCAAAGACTTCCAATAAAAATGGTACCTCACTTGTGTGGGTAGGCCTAGTGCCCGTGACAGGAAACGGCCCAAAACGCAATTTGGACATACCACATTTTTACAGTGAAAACTGATCCCTTTTTTGCAAACTGCCTACTGTAGATTTTGAACCCTGGCTCTGCCGGCAACTAAGGAAACTTAGCAAACCCATACATTTTTGAAAACCAGACACTCAGGGGAATCCAGGATGGGGTGACTTGTGTGGCTCTCACCAGGTTCTGTTACTGAGAATACCTTGCAAAACCCCAAACTTTGTCAAACAAAACTAATTTTCCTCACATTTCTGTGATGGAAAGTTCTGGAATCTGCGTGGATCCACAAAGTTCCATGCACCCCGCATTTCTCAAAGTCTTCTGATAAAAATGGTACCTCACTTGTGTGGGTAGGACTGGAGCCCGTGACAGGAAACGGCCCAAAACGCAACATGGACACACCAAATTTTTACAGTGAAAACTGACCCCTTTTTTGCAAAGTGCCTAGCTGTAGATTTTGAACCCTAGCTCTGCCGGCACCTAGGGAAACCTAGAAAACCTAAAGATTTTTTAAAACTAGACACCCAGGGGAATGCAGGAAGGGGTGACTTGTGTGGCTCTCACCAGGTTCTGTTACCCAGAATCCCTTGCAAATCTCAAGCCTTGTCAAAAAAGCAACATATTTTCATCACATTTCTGTGATGGAAAGTTCTGGAATCTGCGTGGATCCACACAATTCCACCCACCCGCATTTCCCAAAGTCTTCCAGTAAAAATGGTACCTCACTTTTGTGGGTAGGCCTAGTGCCCGCGACAGGAAACGGCCCAAAACGCAACCTAGACCACATTTTTACAGTGAAAACTGACCCCTTTTTTGCAAAGTGCCTAGCAGTAGATTTTGAACCCTAGCTCTGCCGGTACCTAGGGAAACCTAGCGAACCTATTCATTTTTTTAAACTAGACACCCAGGGGAATACAGGATAGGGTGACTTGTGTGGCTCTCACCAGGTTCTGTTACCCAAAATATCTGCAAACCTCAAACTTTGTAAAAAAAAAACATATTTTCCTCACATTTCTGTGATGGAAAGTTCTGGAATCTGCATGGATCCACAAAGTTTCACCCACCTTGCATTCCCCAAAGTCTTCTGATAAAAATGGTACATCACTTGTGTGGGTAGGCCTAGTGCCCGTGACAGGAAACGGCCCAAAACGAAACGTAGACACACCACATTTTTACAGTGAAAACTGACCTCTGTTTTGCAAAGTGCCTAGCTGTAGATTTTGAACCCTAGCTCTGCCGGCACCTAGGGAAACCTAGAAAACCTATACATTTTTTAAAACTAGACACCCATGGAAATCCAGGATGGGGTGACTTGTGTGGCTCTCACCAGGTTCTGTTACCCAGAATCCCTTGCAAACCTCAAACTTTGTAAAAAAAAAACACATTTTACCCACATTTCTTTGATGGAAAGTTCTGGAATCTGCGTGGGTCCACAAACTTCCACCCACCCCTCATTCTCCAAAGTCTCCTGATAAAAATGGTACCTCACTCGTGTGGGTGGGTCAAGTACCCGCGACAGGCATGGGCCCAAAACATATTGTGGAGACATCAAAATTACCTATCACAAAACGACCTGGTTTTGCAAGGGGGGGGACACCTGGGTTTTTGGCCCCGGGCTCAGCCGCCATCTAGGGAAACCCACACATTTCTGAAAACTAGACACCCTGGGGAGTCCAGTGAGGTATGGCTTGCATGGATCCCCCAAAGTTTTCCTGCCCAGAATCCCCTGCAAACCTTAAACTTAGCTGAAAAAAATCACATTTTCATCACTTTTCTGTGTGGGAAAGTTGTGGAATCACTGGGCTGACACAAATTTCCTACCATCGAGCATTCCCCCAGGTCTCCTGATAAAAATGGTACCTCACTTGTGTGGGTAGACATAGTGGCTGCAATAGGAAATGGCCCAAATCGTACTGTGGAGACTTCAAAATTACCTATCATAAAACTACCTGGTTTTGCGGGGGGCACCTGGTTATTTGGCCCCAGGCTCACGGCCATCTAGGGAAACCTACCAAACCCCCCCATTTCTGAAAACTTGACACCCTGGGGAGTCCTGTGAGGTATGGCTTTCGTGGATCCCCTAATGTTTTCCTACCCAGAATCCCCTGCAAACCTCGAATTTAGCTGAAAAAAATCACTTTTTCCACACATTTTTGTGTGAGATCACTGTGCCGGCACAAATGTCCTACCACCTAGTGTTCCCCTTGGTCTCCCAAGTAAAATGATACCTCACTTGTGTGGCTGTCCAATGCAGAATCAGCTAATAATGTATTTTTTTTTTAAATGTAGAGCTTAGAATTCGCGGTGCTCTATCCTTAATCCCAATGTTTTTGGCCCTTGCCAGTCACAGGCCTTTGGCCTACCCACACAATTGAGGTATCATTTTACTAGAGAGAACAAGGGGAATGCTGGGTGGTAGGACATTTGTGCCGGCACGGTGATCCCACACAAAAATGTGTGCAAAAAGTGATCTTTTTTGCTAAAGTTGAGGTTTGGAGGGGATTCTGGGTAGGGAAACGTTGGGGGATCAACGCAAGCCATACCTCACTGGACACCCCAGGGTGTCTAGTTTTCAAAAATGTATGGGTTTTGGTAGGTTTTACTAGATGGCCGCTGAGCCCGGGGCCAAAAACCCAGGTGCCCTCCCCCTGCAAAACTAGGTTGTGTTATGAAGTCTCCACAATACGTTTAGGTCCCTTGCCCGTCACGGGTACTTGAGTCACCCACACGAGTGAGGTACCATTTTTATCGGGAGACCTGGGGGAACGCTGGGTGGTAGGAAATTTGTGCCAGCCTGGTGATCCTACAACCTTCCCACACAAAAATGTGAGAAAAAGTTGATTTTTTCAGCAAAATCTGAGATTTGCAGGGGATTCTGGGTATGGAAACTTTTGGGGATCCATGCAAGCTATACCTCACAGGACTCCCCAGGGTGTCTAGTTTTCAGAAATGTGTGGGTTTGGTAGGTTTCCCTAGATGGCCCCTGAGCACGGGGCCAAAAACCCAGGTGCCCTCCCCCTGCAAAACCAGGTCATGTTATGAAGTCTCCACAAAACGTTTAGGGCCCTTGCCTGTCGCGGGTACTTGACCCACCCACACGAGTGAGGTACCATTTTTATCGAGAGACCTGGGGGAACGCTGGTTGGTAGGAAATTTGTGCCAGCCTGGTGATCCTACAACTTTCCCACACAAACTTTGAGAAAAATTAGCTTTTTTCAGCAAAATTTGAGATTTGCAGGGAATTCTGGGTAGGGAAACGTTGGGGTATCCATGGAAGCTATTTCTCACTAGACTCCCCAGGGTGTCTAGTTTTCAGAAATTCATGGGTTTGGTAGGTTTCCATAGATGGCCGCTGAGCCCAAGGCCAAAAACCCATGTGCCCCTCCCTGCCAAACCAGGTCGTTTTATGATAGGTAATTTTGAAGTCTCCACAATATGTTTAGGGTCCTTGCCTGTCGCGGGTAATTGACCCACCCACACGAGTGAGGTACCATTTTTATCGGGAGACCTGGGGGAACGCTGAGTGGTAGGAAATTTGTGTCAGCCCAGTGATCTCAGAACTTTTCCACACAGAAATTTGAGAGAAATGTGATTTTTTCAGCAAAATTTGAGGTATGCTGGGGATTCTGGGCAAGAAAACTTTAGGGGGTCCACGCAAGTCACACCTCCATGGACTCCCCCTGGTGTTTAGTTTTCAGAAATGTGTGGGTTTGGTAGGTTTGCCTAGATGGCTTCCTACCCTGGGACCATAAACTCAGATGACCCTCTTTGCAAAAACAGGTAATTTTGTGATAAGGTAATTTTGATGTCTCCACAATAAGTTTTGGGCCCTAGCCTGTCACGGGTACTTGGCCCACCCACACGAGTGAGGTACCATTTTTATCGGGAGACCTGGGGGGAACGCTGGGTGGCAGGAAATTTGTGTTAGCCCGGTGATCCCACAACTTTCCCACACAGAAATTTGAGAAAAATTGGATTTTTTCAGAAAAATTGAGGTTTGCCAGGGATTCTGGGTAGGAAAACATTTGGGGATCCACGCAAGCCATACCTCCCTGAACTCCCCCGGGTGTCTAGTTTTCAGAAATGTCTGGGTTTGGTAGGTTTTCCTAGATGGCTGTCGAGCACGGGACCAAAAACGCAGGTGCCCCCCTTGCAAAACCAGGTAGTTTTCTGATAGATAGGGGGCATCAGTGTTTTTGGTCCTGGGGTCGGCAGCCATCTAGGGAAACCTACCAAACCCACATATTTCTGAAAACTAGACACCCGGGGGAGTCCAGGGAGGTGCGACTTGTGTAGACCCCCCTAAGTTTTCCTACGTATATAAAAACAATTCCCTGGTGCCTAGTGGGCTTTCTGCCCCCCCAGGAGGCAGATCAGGGGCTATTGCCTGCATCTGCCTCCTGGGGTGGGACAGAAAGACTGTGGCATTTTAAGGGGGGCATTGGCATGCCCATTCTGGGCAGCCCCCACCCCGAACTTTGGAAAACAAAATATCTTTGGTGCCTAGTATGCCCCATCTGCCTCCCAGGAGAGGCATAAAGACTGTAGCATTTTTTTGGGGTGGGGGCATTGGCATGCCCATTCTGGGCAGCCCACACCCCTGGTCTATAGAAAAATAATCCCTGGCGTCTAGGGTGCTTTCTGCCACCCAGGGGGGTGGATGGGGGGCTATCTCCCCCATCTGCTCCCCAGGGGGGGCAAAAAGACTGTCTGCGACAAAACTTAATGGGGGGAGCAAATACCCTTGCCCAAGGGGCCACTCTCCCCTGCCTGGTGGCTAGTGGGTGGATCCCCAAGCAGGGATTCACTAGGGAAGGGTATCATTTGAAAGGGAAGATTCTACCCTTTCCAACGATACCTCTCCCAAGTGTTTTGGTGCTCGGAGGCTGAGATAGCCCCACGAGCACCGAAACATTGAAACTGAAACTAAGTGTTAGTTTCGTTTTCAATGTAATGACGACAGCGCGCCATGCGCGTGATCGTCATTACATTGAAAATAAGAAACAGGCCTCTGTAGGTTGGGGAAGCTCTTCCCCACCTCCCGAGGCCCCCCCAAAAAAAGGAAATCCCTCTGCTGTTTGCAGCAGAGGGATTTAGTGCGCCTGTACACATAGCGGAATGGTTCCATCATGAGCAAAGGAGCACTGGTGCTCATGACGGAACCATACCATCATGAGCACCGAAAGGGTTAACATGGTAAATCATCCAAGATGGTTTTATTGAGTAATATTTGGCACTACACTGAAACCCCAGAAACAACTTCACATTGTACCCAGAGAAACCATCAAGAAAAGGATAATGTGTAACTGTTCAAGCAGAACACACAAAAACCTCAAATATTATAATGTATTTTTAGTGTTCAAATGTCAGAATCTATGAAACTCTTGATCCAGACGATATAAATTACCACTATACGGGCAATCTTAGACTGATTGAGGGAAAATTTGCAGTTGTGCCAGGCACTTTTGCAGTGAATTTTGCACTGTCAACTACTGTAAATAAGCATTGGCAAAGCCAATAGTTCTTGGCGATTGAAGGCAGAGCTATTGGTTTTGCCAATGTTTTTTTTATTAGTCACACTCCTTCGGACCCATTCCTACACAAGGTCATCAATTTTGCAGTGGGTTTTCCATTTAATAAAACGATTCTAAGATGGCCCTGCTGAGTGTGCATGCATCACGAAGCATTTGCAGGTATGCTTCATGATGCATGCACATGTGCATTGGGATGCATGTGTTCACGTGAGTCTTGAGGCATGGTAGCCACTTTCAATGTATCAATCTAACTTACATGGCAGGCGGCCATGTAAGACTGGAAAATTAGGAGTATAAAAATGAAGTAAGACAAAGTCATACTAGTGCAAAAAAACACAAACCAAACAGCCCAGCAGTGCATTGCAACTGCCAGACTCTCCTTAAAAAATGTAAAGTGTGACAGGGAGCAGGTCAGAGAGTGGAGGGAGTGGGAGGGAAGTAAAAATAGAATGTACAGGGGCAGAAAAATAGAAAATAAGGTATGCACAAATGGAAATCAAGGAAAGAAGCAGCCCAGAATCATTTTGCACATGCTGAACCCTCAATAAAAATAAAAAAATACTAAAGAAGTAAAGGGGTGTGGGACATATCAGGGAGAGAGGGCGGGGACCAAGAAAAGAGGGGCCTATTCACAAAGGTACATTTTTATTTGAATAAATCTACACATGCAAATTTACACTTACACTTTGCAGTCAATTTCCTACTTTTAACGATTCATTTTCTAAGTGCAAATTAACTACAAAGTGTAGACTTACCTGTCTTCACCCACTGAAAGTCAGTGGAGCCAAATGTTCGAGTGTAAAGTTACTACAGCTAAAAAGGACCCTAAAGTAAGTCCAGCACCACACATGGCCAACCACTGGTACTGCAACACCCTCCCATAGAAAATATTGGAGGCAGAGACTTAAAATAGACTCACCCCAGCAAATAATGTTATAATAAATGAATGTATTTTGAGTTTCTAAAACAATACAATCTAGGCATCCAAACTTGAGGAAAAGTAAGGGCCCGATAATAAGTCAGGTGGAGAGGTATCCCCGGGTCGGATACCACTCCACCTATCACGAATGGCCTGGTATTGAAACACTTGGTTTGCCCAGGTGTGGGAACACTAGACTAGGCCTGGGCAGTGAACTTCGCTCCGTTCGCGGAGTTTGCGGAGTTTTCCGCACTCCGCGGAGCTCGCGGAGTGCAGAAAACTCCGCTTCGCGATGTGCAGCAGAGTTTTTCCCCGGTAAGTTCGCGAGCGCAAGCTGCCGCTCGGGTAGAATTTCTACCTGAGCGGCAGGAATACCAGCACAAACTGCAGTTCGCACTGCACTCCGCCACTCGTGGAACTTCGCTGAGTTTTTTTGTAACTTCGCGGAGTTCCGCCTAGCAAAACTCCACAAACTACGCCCAGGCCTACACTAGACCCAATTTTACCAGCTTGTAAGATCACAGGCATTGGCTGCAACAACCTCCAAGCCTCCACATCCGTGCTCTGCCAAGCTTTCACTTTCCTGACAAAACTAGTCTTCCCTTTTCATAACCTGCCCTCCTGCACCCTCACTCCACTTCCACCTCACAGGGAAGCTCCTGCTTCCGTTTATCACCTACCCAGAGCATGTCTAAATGGGAATGTTAAACCCCTCTGAATAGAGAATATTGTGCAAAATTCTGCACTGTAATTCTGTACATACGCAGTTATTCCCCATCCCAATGGATCTAACTCATAAAAATGCAGATTTCCATGTGGAGATACTAAGTGCTAATTCTGACCGCTGTGAATCTCTGCATGGAATTCCTCCTAACTGATAATCAGGGCCTAGTTGTTATGTAATGAAACTATAGTTCTTGCCAACAGATAGCTAAGCAGCCTATAGCCAACACCTAAAACGATATTTGCACAAGCATGACCAATCAATGTTTCTTTGTCCCAGCTAGCTAGAACAAATGTAAGGTTCAAGAGTGCTGCAGTGTACCCTAGCACCAATGCAAAACTGCCATACACTGACGCAATTTTCCTATCACTGGGCCAATTTACATGACCTGGCCCTGGATCAGCCTATAAGAATGCAGCTTGCTGCAGGTTTTGCGAGTCTGTCACTAAATGACAACTGCAGCTTGACATCTGAAATGGCACTTCGTTTTTTAGGTCGAGCCTATAGCGGCAGCGCACATGCGCTGCTCGCTTTGCGAGGCATGCAGTATTCAGTATGGCGTGGAAGCTCCGCCCACTCTCCGCCCATCTTTTTTATTGGCTTAGGTCCTAAATGCTGCCTTCCGATTGGTTTTAGGCTTGTTAGTCCCTCCTCATGATGGCCATGTCGTCATTTGTATCCTTCCATAGCTACTGGCCCCTTTACTTCGAAAACTATTTTCTTCCCATGCCTCCCCCCCACTCCCGCAGTCCATGACTTCTCGACCCCCGCGCTCCCGTTCGTGCCTTCTTGCCCGCCCGCACTCCCGTTTCCAATGCAATAGGTCTCTCATAAATGCGAGTCCTATTGCATTGCAAATGCTTGTTTTCTTTTGCCTCTGCTTTCCTGTTCCAAGCACTGCTGCTATCATGGAGGCCATCTGTGTTGACTTTGCTGCCGCCCCCCTCCCGCCGTAGAGTGTGTTGCCTTTAGTCCCACACCCGTTGTCAGTGTTAACTTTCTTCGTTGTCCGTGTTAACTTTTTTCCCGCCCCCCCTCCCATTGTCCGTGTTAACTTTGTTCCCACACCCCTCCTGTTCTCCATATTAAGTCCCGGGCCGTTCACTTTAATGGGGCTGCCAAATTCCTGCCAGCTTGCGCAGCTGGCTACCTGGAAGACGTCGAAGCCATGCTGCAGGGCAAAAGCGAGAGTGACCTACTAAACAACACCAACATTTATGGCATCAGCGTACTTCATCAGGTAAGGGACGTCATGACCTGAAAAACCGAGTGACAATCCACCACAGATGCGAAATCATTCACTGAGCAACCATTTTCCTGTTCTCCTGCACATATGGATGTATAATAAAGTTAGCAAGAACCATCCCTGCTCCCGTTATGTTCTCTGTTCTTTATTGTCTTGCAGGCAAGCATTTTAGTTTCAGGGTCCAAGTGACGTGGCCAGGCCCCTGGGCTCCCCATTTATTTACCAACACTTGTGAGCGCGGGAGAGGCACAGGTCACAGAAATTATGTGCTTCATCGATCTTTCGAACTGGGGATACTTTTTGATTATTTTTTATCCTTTTGTTATTTTGATGCACGCAATTTGTCCTGAGAAGTGCATTGTACCATTTCGCGGGGAAATATAAATAAACCAAGCTGCTACTTATTTTACTCTTTTAACAAAAATACTCTCGGTGTGTATGTGCAGAGGAATCCACAACCATTTTACTGCCCCGGCAGGCTCAGTCTCTGCATGGGTTGGTCGCCTGCCGAGTTAAGCTGCCACGCATCATGCTATTGATAAATAATTTTTTTCTAAAAGTGTCTACAGAAAGCTTTTATCTAGGAACAATAGTCGTTGCTATTACTTTCTTTTGATCCTTGAATATTTTTGAGATTCTGAGCACCGAATCTCCTGAGGCGCAGCGGCCAGAGCGTTTATGTTTTCTCAAGCACCTCAACTTGTTCAGGCTTTTCTATTATATTTCTCTCATTGTTTTCAGTTTCATTTCTGAAGACGTCTGGACGCCATTGATGACATCCCAGCAGCAAATGTGCGCATAATTTAAACGCAATACCGTTTCTAAAACAGTGTAGCGAAACCTTTATTTCCTTGGTATTGTAATATAACTACCATTGTTTTACCATTCGTGCACTGTGGCAAGGCCTTCTGTTCTCTGTCCTGTTACAAATAAAGCTAGATGGTGGAAAAAAGCGAGCATGATTTCAGGGAAGTATGGTTCTCCATCACTCTTTTATTGTTCAGTTGTAAGTTCCAGTGAGATATCCTAGGCTACAGGCAGGAGCCTTGGAATTATGCAGCAGGAGATGACCACATTATGCGGGAGGGTTGACTATGTTATGCAGCAAGAAAAGCAAACAATTCCTCAGATTTCGTTAGTATTACTTAGTTATTTTATTATTTTTGCTCATGTTAACACTTTCTGAGTAAAGCTTTCACCTAATTAGTACCAGTTTAACACCCAAGTACATTAACAAGTTACGGAAAGGTGACCAGCAAACCTTTGTGAAGGGCCTTCCACTGTGTGGAAACACTACGTTTGCACTAGAAACAAAACATTTCTTGTCAAAATCTGCAGATGATGGTTTATGTGGCAAATACAGCAAATCTATAATTGTGCGGGAAAACACCCTGGCTGTAGAATTGCTACAGGTAATGAGTGAAGGCATTCTCACTATTATGGAGAAAATAGCCCAAGGGTAGGCCTGCAACCTCAATCACATTTTTGGGCTTTCTATTTGCTGGCTCTATATGTATTCCTAAATCAGACTACATGATCCAGTGTATAGTAATTGTATAGCTATTCAAACCCTGGAGGCACAGCACCCAGGATAGTGTGCTGCATGGCTAAAAGCTTATAAGGTCCCAAAGGCGAGATCTATTGGCTATGCCAATGCTTGTTTTTAATGTTATCCCTCGGCTCCTACTAAGAATGGATTGGCAAAGGCACTGAATGAGAAATCTGTTTTCTGCCCTTCAGTTCTATTCTGTACACGCTATCAAACTCCCCTGCTGCAATCCTTATGCCAACACTAATTAATGCCTTTCGTTCAGACGCCATAAACTTTGATATTTGTGTTCCGCATTCTGGATAAAAAATGAATGAGATTACAGTCTGCGGACATAACCTTCACTGCTGATTAAACGCCATTTACATCTGACTCGTCGGAGTCGCGGAAGTAGCCCAAAGAAGCAACTACTATCTAGGATATGAGAAAAAGACACATTAATAAAAAAAAAACAGGCAGACACCCGTTGTAATTGATTGGAGTCACAAAAACGTCCAGGCACGCGCCAGCCTAGCCCGCGTGCCATCTAGAGGACATTCTACCGGGCCCTGCAGATGAAGCAGCCGCTTTGGTCGCCATTCAGAAGCACAGACTGGAATTGACCCTGACCGGGAGGAGGCCGTCGGTGATGAAACGCGGTGGCTTGCCTTCACTCACACCCTTATAGATTTGTGCAAGGCGAGCTCGTGAAGTGGGAAAAGGATACTTCCCCACATTGATCGTTTCAGTGTTTGCAGATTAGTCAGTCAAAACATCGGCCCCAGACAGGTCAAACCACAACCGAATCAATGCTCATATTATGAAACAATACAACCGCCAACCTCTACCTGCGCAACAGGACATAGGCTCCACGCCGGCCTTCCTATTAGCTTAATTTCTCGTGAATACTTGTAGAATACCACTGCTATGTTCATGCTGAAGAGCAAGACGCACTGGCAGCGCTGTGACGTGCATCAACGGTTGCCAGGGAAACTGCAAGGCATGGTATCTGCATCTAATCATAGAACACGTTATTACAGCACGATGCATACAGTTTGTGTTTACAAATATTTCCTTGGCTTTCATAGTTAAGTTGAGCATGAAAGCTAATACGTGCATGTATGCAGCTCATACACAGAGGTAGACAGCTTCCTGAGAGGGGATTATATCACGAATGACCCATAACTGTAGGCACAGAACACTATGCCTGTGGCTCCTATATCCGTGTCAGTCCCTATGGTCTGATTTACAGACACATTTCTGCTTCCTTTTAGGGCACTGAAGACCATCATATATGATTTCATTCATACCAAAATGGCTACTCAGTAGGGAACTGTGCTTTGTGAAATGCCAATATTCAGGATATATATATATAGATATATATCTATATCTATATATATATATATCTATATATCTACATATATATATCTATATATATATATATATATATATATATATGTTATATATATATATATATATATATATATATATATATACACACACACACACACACACACACACACACACACACACACTGGTGGGTGACAGCAAACTAATTTTCTTCCGAACTAAACCAAATCGGTGATAACACAGATTTAAATAATATTATCTGTAGTTCAACAGTCTTGTAGTATATAATTTGTAACGCAACCGATAATGCCCTCCAGTCTTTATAATTGACTTCTTGAGCTTGGAGGCATTGGGGGCTTCTAGAGATACCACATAATGAGGTTTGTATAGAATACTTTAGTCACGTATTTGCCATCATAATCTTATGGCCGGGACAATGCACTCGAGATCACTCTCCTCCAACCTATAGTGTATATCAACACTTCACTCCCACCTTGTTTTGTTCAACACGGCTTTCATCCACTCAATTGCCATAGAAACCGCTTTTACCAAAGGCCATAATGACTTGATTGCTGCAAACCCGAAAGGCCTGCCCATGCCCTCCAAACTGCTGCTAGGGAGGAGAGCTGAATCTGTTTGAAACATGCATCTTCGGCTGTTTATTATACTACATTTTTGTAATGATATACCCTTCTTTCGTTATAATTTTGTCTAGAGGTTTCATGAGACTAAGTAAATCTAGTTTTCCATGTTTAGTTATTTTGCAGGCAGTCCTAAAATAGCAATATAAATATTGTTCCATATCTGAAACAGAAAGTCTACCCAAGTTGAATTTATTGAAATGGCCGTTTTTGGGCAGGGTTACTAGGGGATGGAGTGAGAGAAGGCGATGGAGACTGAGTGAGCAACAGAAAGCGTGACAGACAGAGAAAGGCAGAAGGGCAGGGAAAGACAAGGAGAGCTCTCGACTGTGAAAGTTCTCCAGAAGGAAAGCCCTAAACGTAAAAGAAAAACGAAGCGTATTCTTGATTTCCAGACTGTAGACGGCCTCTAATCTAAATGTTTGATTCATTTATTCCTTGCCGAATGTCTGTTGCCACGCAATAATTCAGCATTTTTGTTGTCCTCGCCTACATAACTCTGAGGTTGCCTTTTCATTTAACAGTATCCGACAGACTTAGCATACATACTATTCCTGAACCTCTAAACCCTCTTGATCTTTTCTATCGTAATAACAATTTAGAACAGGAGAAATGAACACGATTAATTACTTTAGTTATGCATAATGACTTGAAATAGTTATTTCGTTTACATCAGAAGGCTGTGCAAGCACGCTAACCATCCTTAGGCAAATTAACAATTGCACTAGGAGGCAAAAAGCTATGCGTGTAGCTGGTATACTTGTTTGAGGGTTTAACCTTCAGAGAGAGAATGGATCAGTGTATAGTGTAACTTTACTGAGACAGCGTGGAGGAAAAGGTATTTTTTTAATTCAAGTTTATAATCCTTTTCTAAAATACGAGGAGGGATTTGATGGAATTGAATTCAGGGAGAAAGAGTGTCATACAAACTGCTGTTAACACGAACAGCAGGAAAATAGAAGAAAACTGTGCAGTTAGAAGAAAACTACCTGCTTGGTGTCTTACTTTCAGTTTATGACAGAAGACAGGAGCCAGATGGAGTTATGTGTCAGTGTTACACCATCTCGGCAGGGGCATGATACTGTCACTAATCGCCTCAAATGAATGGTTACAAGCTCATAATGACATTTTCACATATAAAATCCAACTAAGATGTCAGAACTCGCTAATAAAATGAAAAGAAGTGATAGGCATTTATGGACACATTACTTCAAAATGACAATATCCTGTCATCCAGCAAATCATTTTCATCTCCTCTCTTCAATACCTTCCAAGCCATGCACCAGATAGAGAACTAGGTAAATGCTATATCGATCTACTATGGCTCTCCAACAACTCGGGGCTAGCTAATATAATTATCAGTTGAATTAAGGGTATAGGCTGATGCGCAGATTCTATACGCTACTAAAGGAAACTGCAACCTTCTTATGTAAAAAGAAGACTGGGAGGTGTCTCTCAGCTGTCCCGCTGACTGATGCTCATTAGGTTAAGGGTGTTAGTAGTCAGACAAACCTATCAGCAAATCTCTCAATTGCAGACCCAACCCGAAATCGCTACATATTGATATTTTACAACAAAGGAATATTCATTAGGTGAAATTCTCATACAGTAAATATGACTAAGAATTATCACAATAATTATTAATAACTAAGTGAAAAAATGGATGGATGGAGGAACGCTAGATACACCCCAAGCATATTTCACTGAACATCCTCAATACATTTGCCTGAATCTTTCCTAAATTATGATTAGCTAAATTATGGCTTAGTCATCTCTGAATTTTTGTTGCCAAGTCATCTAAATCTTCCACATACATTAATGGCATTAGGCCTTGTAATAATGTGGATTATTATTTGGGGTGGGCAATTGTTCACCTTAAGGAATAATACCCCTTCTTATCAGGGTGATCTCTCAAAGTCACTAAATAAACCTGAGCTCAACCCCCTGGTAGTTATGACACAGAGGAGACAGGCTTAATTTAGGGCATGTGTAACATATTTTTGCAGTATCAAAACAGCAATCACATCAAAATATCAAGCAATAAAAATTTCAAACCAAGTTAGAAAAATATAATAAAATGTAATAAACAAAATGACGCACAAATAGCAAAAATACAATAAGGGGACTTGGAGATATGATTTTTTAAATTTTTGAGTAGAAATAGGGGCAAAAAGCACTAAGCACCAAAGAAGTCTATGGAAGTGGTAAACTGGGACTTACATGTAATTTGAGTCCAACCGTGATGGAAATACCAAGTGGATTGATCCCAGTGAAAGTTTGGATGTCAAAAAGTTTGAAAAAGCTTCTAAGTCCCACTCATAAAGAGTGTGTGCCAATTTTTTGAAGAATAGCATTGACATTTCTACTACATCCAACACAGAATAGGACTTTGTCCCTTTTTGAGAGGAAAAATCCTCCACCACATGGGAGACCGCTGAAATGATAGCTGCTGCCATAGAACCGAAGGACAGAAAACTGAAGTAGGTTGGTCCTGCTGGTGCGCTGGAGCTTATGGAGATTTCTCACTGAAAATGTCCGAGCGAAGAATTGAACTTTGTCATTTTTTTGGAGGTGCAGAGATCTCCACATAGGATGAAGATAAATTTCAATCTGATGCTGTGAAACTTCTGGTCCGATACTTTTCTAGGTGGGTCCCTCTGAAGCTGTTGTGCTCTGGAGGAAAAGTCTCCAACCTTTTTTTCTGGTGCCCAAACAACCACAGGACTACATTTCCAAGACCCGCAGTACCTCAGGGAAGGAACTTAGAGATTCTCGGTGTGTCAGAAAGAGGCCACCAGCAAAGCCCAGCCCAGGTCCAGTTGCCACTGGTATGCTGGGCACTTCAGGGAAACAGCCTCTTGCAGCTTGCTGTTTCCCTGTAGCTGCACAGGAGATCAGCCAACTGAACCTAGAGTCAACGTCTTTGTTATAGGTGCAGGGGTATCAGGTCCAGTCCTTCAGGGATCCTCTTCTGTAGAAGGCCTCAAGCCTTTCTCTTACTACCCGAGGTAATGCTTTCAAGACCTTGGCAAAAATCAGTGGAAAGAGGAGCCAGACCTGTCTCTTACCTTTTGTATTGGTAGGACATCAGATATTGCAATGTTATTGTGGACAGGAGTTACTCAACCTCATCCACTGGAGGAAAAAGTAACCCTTTCAAGCCTGCTTCTTTACATTTCCAGTCAATCTTATCAAATGCCTTCTGTGTATCAAGACTGGTGTGTAAGAAATTGGGTTACTGGTTGAGGGTTGAAACCCTACTGAAGCTGCAACCACAATCCTTGTCAGGGTGAGGCACAAGTAAACCCCAAATTAACCTGTGCCCAGTCCTCTGGTGGCTTGGCACAGAGCAATCAGGCTTAACTTAGAGACAATGTGTAAAGTATTTATGCAGGGCTTCAATCAGTAAAAGAGTGAAAACACAAAACAAGAAAGATCCCATACCAATTTAGAAAAATAGAGTAAATTGGAATAAATACATCAAGACCAAAATGACAAAAATCCAATCAGTAGTGCTGGGAATTTTAAAGATTTAAGTGAAAATAGTGCCAACTGTGGATATCTGGTCACTCTAGACCAGGACAAAGTCACAAGCTCAGGCCGACCTCGATGGAGCGTGGGTCTGCTACAGGGTCACAATTACCTTAAATCTGGATGCAGAGTATTGGGAGTCCCGCATCAAAGATGTGTCACACAGCAGCGATTCCTAGGAGCTGTGAAGCTGAGATGCGGGTCCTGCATCATCGACGAGGATGCCTTCAATGAGGGGCTTGCAATGCAAAGTCTTGCGATGAGATCTGTTCTGCAGTAGTAGTTACAATGCTTCTGAGGGCTGCGCTGCAAAGTTCTTGCATTGGGAAAGTCCACGCAGCAAAGGCCATGCATCAGCTCTGCTCGTGGTTGCGCCATACAGCAGACAAGATGTGTCAGTTCTGCTGGATCCACAGATGGGCTGACAGAGCACTTTCAGGCCCACTTCCACTGGTCCAAGACTGGGTGGCACCACTTAGCTGAGTAGGATTCACAGATAGCAGAGTCAAGGTGATGGATTCACAGATGTTGGAGCCTTCTGTCCCTGGGGTACTAGTCAGGAGGCTAGTCACTCTGGGGTCCTGGGTTCAACAGATGCAGGTCCAGTCCTTCTCACCCAGGCAAGAGGGCAGCAGGCAGCAGGTCAGCACAGCAGTGCAGCAGTCCTTTAGAGCAGTGGTCCAGCACAGTGAAGTAATTTCAGCAGCACAGCAGTCCTTCTTCCTGGCAGAGTCCACAGGTCCAGAATTGTACTGAGGTGGGATCTGAGATCCAATATTTATACCTGGTATATGAAGTAATAGAAGTGGTTACTCTATAGAGTTGTATTTCTCTTTGTTACATTGGTATTGTTGGAACACGCAATCTTGAGCTGTCCTGGTTTTATTTTGTACATCTCACACCTGTACGGAGGAAAAATGAAGGAGGATTATTAGGTAATGCTTTGATTACTTGCCTATCCATCACTTTCATTCCCTACTTCTATTTCTCGCGGTTAATCCAGGCTAACTAACCATAAGCATTTATAGTGCTTTTAACGAACAGGAGGAGCAGACGGAGGAGTGGCTCTTTATTAAATTTCATTGTCTGGGTGATTGGTTGTCTGATGGGCAGGACTGCTACAAACCTGTAAGGAATGAAAACGAGGGGTAGGACTCAGAGTAATGCAATTACTGGTAAGTAATTAGGGCATTATAGAAAGTCACACAGGAACTGGTTACTTGGACATCCGACAAGAAATTGCGGCTATCACAGGAGAAGTCTTAGCCAAAGGAAACAAAATGAACGAGAATTCAGCCTCAAACTATGACTTTATAACATTACCCAAAATACATAAAAGTAACCAAAAATTACTAAAACACCCTATTATTAGTGGCTGTGACTCCGTAATAGAGCCTCTTGGGATTCTTTCCCCCAAAACCTTTGTTAACAGCACTTCAGCATTCATCAGATACACCAAGGACATCACCAAATAAATTGAAGACTTTTCATTTAACCATTACTGTGGGTTTCTAGCAACGCTTGACATACAGTCTCTTTATATTATTATTCTGCAAGAAGAGGCCCTACTAGTAAAGGGGAGCATAACTCCCTCGTGGAGAGCCAAATGCCTGAATTTCGCTCTTTTTTCTGCCTGCAGAGCGAAATTGGGGCTGATCCGCTACTCCACAGGGGGAATAAAAAACACAAAAAGCATGGCTGCTTCTAGAAGCACCATGAGGAGGCAGGCAATGGATTTAGCTTAATGCTAGCTGAATTATGTTAAATATATTGACTGGACCACTGACAGTACATTTCAAAGCAATTCCCCAGCAGGGAAGTCTGTATGCAGTGCCTTCCTGCTAGGGCTCCTGGCAAGTCTAAGTCCCTTGCTGGGGAACTTTTTTTTTGAAGAGCACTGTCTGGGGCTGGCATTGAAGTTAACTTAATGTAATTACCATTAAGTTCATTACAATGGCTGGCTCCTTACAGTGCTGCTGCGGAAGAATTTCATTGCTTGCACTCCTAAATGCTCAGAATAAGGAATTCTTGTTTTGCAGAGCATTTCACCTGAATTCATCCTTTTTTCTGTTCAACGTCTGGTGGATGTGGAAACATTGAAATTGACCATAGTTTTGCATACGCATAGCGTCGATGGAGAAAAGGGTATTTTACTCATCTTTACCTATTATTGATTGAAACACCCTCAATAAGAGATCTAGGGGCATATTAGCAAGACCGGTGATAAAATTATCGCCGTTTTAGCGGCAGGAAACTGCCGCTAAAACGGCGATAATGGGCTTCTAATATGCGTTATAGAATTCAATAGAAGCCCAGGTTAGATGTGCAGGACATCTAACCTGGGCTTCTATTGAATTCTATAACGCATATTATCAAGCCCATTATCGCCGCTTTAGCGGCAGTTTCCTGCCGCTAAAACGGCGATAATTTTATCGCCGGTCTTGCTAATATGCCCCTAGGGGCATATTAGCAAGAAACTCGTTAAAATTATCGCCGTTTATGCGGCAGGAAACTGCCGCTAAAACGGCGATAATGGGCTTGCTAATATGCGTTATAGAATTCCAATAGAAGCCCAGGTTAGATGTCCTGCACATCTAACCTGGGCTTCTATTGGAATTCCATAACGCATATTAGCAAGCCCATTATCGCCGTTTTAGCGGCAGTTTCCTGTCGCTAAAACAGCGATAATTTTAACGAGGGTCTTGCTAATATGCCCCCTAGTCCTTTTTCAGGCTCCTACAGAATTTATCACCGAATGTGCCAGAACTGTCCTCACTCAAAACTATTTCCTATTTAGCAAATATTACTAAATATTTGTCAAGGGAATTGCGATGGGTGCTTACGCTGTCTCAAATTTAGTGGTCCTCTGTGTAGACACCTTTGAACAAATGCATATCTTGAGCTTAGACAATCTATTTAATGACCATCTGTGATTACACAAAAGCATACATAACATCTGTCACACTGATTGCAGAAAAAGAAAAAATATATATTCATCATCATTTGCCAATTGAATATCGTTTTGTAGATTGTGTGCATTTCTGCTGGCATGGAGTATAAAGCAGGGAAATAGTGTTGTGGGGGGGCTTTTACATGCAACCTGAGAGCCTTCTACACAGGGCCTTGTGTATAGGGCATACAACTTTATATTTAATTATCAACTCTCCCAGGGGGTCTATGGAGATATTTTAAGGAACGTTTTGTGTCATCACTTCTTTCCAAGTTAAGGGTCAGTCTAGACATTTGATTCTGCATCCCATAGTTCTTCTGGAATGTCCATATGTACGATGTTACTACAATGAAGGTACACCAAAAAACAGGTTTGTTTTCACGAACTGCACATGTTGCACAATATGAATAATTGGAGCAAAGATGATTAGGACTCACTCGAATTTATTCCCAAAACGTTACCTTCGGTGTTAAGTTTGGGGCTGTGCCCAGCAGCTGAGTCACCTGCCTAGGATGGACGTCATGTTGGTGTTGCTGCTATCCAAACAGAAACAGTCTTTCACAGATTATTAGACTGAAACATATCGTAGTCTGTCTCTTATTTTCAAGGATTTCATGAGTTTCTGCTTCCCCTCCCTATTTGCAAGTCTTGCACTAAGGGAAGTATTTTATCTATGAAGTAGGAGTTGTTCCCTCTAGCAATTAATCACTTCTGCAATAAATGGATATTACTATGGACTGGATGATGCATTGTTGGGAATGTGTGCTTATGTATCTATAATCTCTGTTCCTTCTAGAAACGTTAATAAATGTTACAACTCATGTTTTGACTAATTTTGTTACTCATGATCTTGTAAGTCAGTGATGGGTTATCAGCAGCTCAAGTTTGTGCGCATCTCATTAAAAGGCACTTATATTCTTCAATTTGGCATGGGTTGTCCGTAAGATAACTTGGTGTTAGTTTGACCTACTTGTACTGCTGGACTGTGAAATGACTCTTGCCATGTAGGTCCTCTTTTAGGGTATAGATGGACTGAATTTGAAGTGATGGGACCATGTAGAGGTATGTATCCTTGAAAGATATTGTCCTTAGAGCAAACTGTAAATTACCATCAAATATCCAGGTTCCTTCATGGCATGTGAACATCAGAACTGCTGTATACATGATTAGGAAGTGTGCTAAGTACTGTTTGCACGTTAGCTTCTGCTGATCAAATGTAACTATTATATCACCTGCTTGTATACAAAGATTGTGTGTAGACTTTCTGTCTTGTGCTGTGCCGTACAATGCAATTCCACAATAGACTTCACTATGGTAGGCTATGCTTGTCATACACACTGACACCTAACCAGTGGCGGCTACCCCATTAGGGCATGGAGGCGTTGCCCCTCTGCTTTCTCGCAGTGCGAGAAGGCAGAAACATAAATGGTAAAAACTACCATTTTATGTTTCTGCTTCTCGCACTGCGAGAAAGCAGAAGTGCCTGGTTGGGGCGGGCGGGTGGGCGGTCCTGCTCAAGCAGTCATGCGCACTCCCCCTTTTTCTCTATGTAGGCTGCTGCATGCAGCCTACATAGAGAAAATGGCCCGGCTGGTGCGCTCTCTGCTACGCCACACCAATCACAATGCTGCCATTGCAGCGTTGTGATTGGCTTAGGGGAGCAGGAGGAGGGAGGCTGCCTAAAATGCGCCCGCCAGGAGCAGCAGGAGCTGAGGCGGCGGTGCGTGATGCGGTCGTGGAGGAAGGTAAGCTTTTTATTTTGATAAGATTACCACTTCCCCCCGCGGACCCACCCGCCCATTTTGCCGGCCGCGACTGGTAGCTTGGCGTCGGTCTGCAAAGCTACGTCCTTGTGTGAAGTCACCAGGAGCAGGTAGGACTAATGCGTGTTCTTCAGGCCAGTAGTGGTGGTGAGGGGAGGCACAGGTGCCTTTATTTCTCTCCTACAGCAAGCCCCCCGGTTGGTACCCCAACTGCTGCCCAGCGCCGACAAGCAGACGTCTTACTCCTCACAGGGCCCAGTTGGCCCGATCCCCAGCAATGCAGCAAATAAAGAAATTCAATGCAAAAGGCCTCAGGGGAGTGGCTGCAAGAAGCATACCACAATCCGGCCTCAATAGGTAGGTAAGCAGAACAGCCTGAGGAGCCTTAGACACAGTGCTCATGGGGGCCACAAATCAGTAATCACAGATTGTAGGGGGGGGCCTATCCACTCATTCCAGTCAGGCCCGAGACTTGAGGCAATGCAGGCAAAACGACTCCCAGTACGATGGGGCCCACTCAGGAGCCCCCGGTCAGTCACTTCAATGGCAGGAGGCCCACCCGGTCAAACAATCCGCCCGCAGCGTACAGGACCGAAAGAGGGAAGCAGGCCCGGCGGAACTCCCCACTCTCTCGGGTGTCTCCAGACCTTCAATGAGGGGGCTTGACAGGCCGGGCCTGTACTAAAACAACATGCGCCACGGGAGAGAGTCTAGCAGAATGGCAGGTCCTCGTTACCTCTAGATCCTCCTTTGATGTAAGTTCCTTCCAGACATCTGTACCGCTCAGTTCCAGGCCTCCTTAAATATTTGGCCGCTTTAAAGTGCCGATTCTGGGGCCGGCGAAGCGCCCTCGGAGTCTGAATAGCCTGGTCTGTGTCTTGAGGACTGTGGCTAGAGTAAAAGTGATGTTCTGCCATCGTCAGTGTTCGAGTAAAAATTGTTTCATAGGACCCATGTGATTGCCACAGCTAAGTGCCTCGGTCTCTATTACGTCAAGATCGGATGTATAGTACAGTGGTTGCTGCCTAACCATTGCCAGAGTTATTCAGGGATGTTCAAAAGTGAAGAAAAGTGCCCGGTGTCTCGTCATATTTTTGCCTTTGGTCGTTAACTTTGTATATTAACTTTTCATATGCGGCCATTGTATGCTTATCAGAAAGCCATGTGCGGTAGGGGGTGGCTTGTAAGTTTTCTAGTGGTGTAGTATTTCTACTTTCGCCTCAGTCAAAGCCGTGGACAACCAGCCATAGCTCTTTACATTTGTCTGAAGAGAAAGCTGCAGTACACTTTATACATCCATGCCCTTTAGCTGCGTGAAATAAATTGTTATAGCTTTGATGAGAAACTTGTACTAGAAAAATAATCTAGCCAGCAGTCTTATAAAACGGTTTCTTAACAAAAATAATCAACGGCACAAAATAATTTTTCTATAAAGTGAAGTGAAATATGAAGATAAGAGTATTTTGTTTTGTTCCTCCCTGTCTGCGATGTTGGGATGTACTTTTTGAAATAACCCCCTTATGTATCATTCGCAGTACAAAAATCTTCTGTTTGTGTAAACCACTTATTGCTCTGTGCGTGTTGTTAAATTGTGCCTCCATTTGACTGTTCCAAAATGAATCTTTCATCAGTCATATCCAGTGACCGGAGTTCCCAGCAGGCAGAGAGTTGGAAATTATATTTCCTTTCAGGCTGACCTCTCGCCCAGGACTGTGATCTCAGATCCAAATGTAAATTTATCATACGTATGAAACCCTTCTACAAATCTATTCCATATGTTCAGCGACAGGAATAGCCCTCCATGTATCAAGAAATAGCCTGTGTGTGCCTAGACACCGAATGAGGGAGAGGATGGGGAACATGTGTGGGCGTGGGCGTGTATATCTGCCTTGCAAAGGACTGGAAATTGCCCTACTTTGTATGAAAAATAACTCTGTGTGTGCCGAAAGATAGCCTGTCTGTACTTCGGAATAGTTGTGTGTAGAAAATGGGGGGTGACTTTGAGGCCCTGCCATGGTGGAGTACGTTGTTGGTTTGGGCAGCCTTTGAGGACCTGCCTGCCGGCGCACACTGATAGGCTATTAAAAGCTAAAAATGGTGAAGCATGCAAACCTTTCATCGTGTATTTTAAACTATAAAAAGTACGGAGAAATTCTCCGTACGTTTTATAGTTTAAAATACTCTTGCATGCTTCACCATCTTTAGCGTTTAATATCCTATCAGTGTGCGCTGGCAGGGTCTCAAAGGCTGAGAATGCCAGGCACGGGAAACACAATTCGTGCACCTGCAGAATTCTAAAATTGTCTATTATTTTAATGAATAATTGTTTTAGGCTAACAACTTCAAGTCTGGCGCTTATGTTTTTGAGCTTAGCAGATATGCACATTATGTATTGCAACGCCACACTGGATTATGTATGCAGTATGTATGTCAACCAGGTACCATCCATTAAATTACCCTAAGCAATTCCATGTGCCAATCTCATCAAGGCTGAGACTGACGTTTGATCCCTAGAGCATAAACAGAAGTGTGTCTTTCCCACCATTAAGCTCCCACATTATGAATCATTCACAATCTGGTTTACCTCTTCATAGTTGCATTTGTATTCATTTGGGTGAAATACTGTTTTCAATGTGGCAAACCAATACTTAAGTATTCAATTATTTTAGCTACAAAGGTAAAAAAAAAACACATATTGATTTCACTAGACTCCCTCTTTTGCACTTGACCCACCCTATGCCACCCTTATGTCTGATCCCCAGTTCTAGACAATCACATCAGCGCACACTGCCCATTCAGCATGGCAGCTTGACTCCAATATGTGTGTTGCACCTAAGCACAGCGAGGACTGACTGCCTCCAGCGCAGTGACGCATGCCTACGCTGTCAGGCACATGAAGTAAGTAAACATGTCTGGGTTGTGACTGGCTCACTTCTCTCACCCCAGTGTGATTTACAACTTAGTTTTTGAAGTCATCTCACACAGGTATTGGATTTTTCCAATGTACAGTATACAGGCTCTACAGTCTCGTTGAAATGCAGCTTGTTTGCCAATATATTTACAACATGACATGATTACAAACTGCTACATCAAAGACAGGACTATTCCAAAGCAAAGCATACATCTACACTGTAAAATGTAAAATAATGTGTGAGTTCTCATCCAGGAAACGTCCTGATGCCCAAAACAAATTCATATTTTTGTCTGTTTTGATTTTATTCATGGGGCGCGTGTGTCTGTATGTGTACGACTATGCACTCTCAAGAACCACATAATTGAGCACAGATAGGGTTTAGCATCATATGGAAGAGAAAAAGGAGGGAAAATGTGTAATATCTACCGCTGGAGTTATTTTCGTCACAAGATCGCACAGGAAACTACAGAGGCAAAACACACACATGCTAATGCATCTCAAGATATTGCGTAAAGGTGATCCAGGTATGTAGCTACGAAAAGTGGTATTCATTTTTTAACGTAGAGGGCCCTCACTCTCAAAATGTAGTTTTCCAAATCAGTTATTCATAAAAATGCTATATTTGGATCCCCCTTTTTTCCAACAATTTGCAGTAAATATGTGGTGTAAAAACCAACATTTGAATCCATTTTTTTCAAATATTTTCTTGTGGGGGAGAACCTCCCCACACCCTCCTTTTGCAGTTCGGGCTCGCTCGCTTCGCTCGCTCGCTCGCTTATTAAATTAGGGTACAACATTTTTCGCCTCACCACTTACAAAATTCACCCGCCGCCACTGCACCTAGCCTTTTTCCACTCAAAGCCCTCTATTATTCAGTAGAGTTAGGTGATCTAGGGACATGTGATTCCATAAAAGGAGTGGAGGCGAGGCTCCAGGAAAGTTGTAAAACAATCTGCACTGTTTTTACAGTCCATTATCACCCTCTGGCCTCAAAGCAAGCACTTGTCCCTCTGCATTCAGAATCGTGCTCCTTCTGTCTGCACTCCCTGTTTCCAGAATAGCTCTAGTCACGTAAGGTCCCCAATTGGTTAGGAAGGCCACATGACCTAGGGTCACATTATCACAAACTTGGGGGCCTTCGAAGAAAGGTGAAAAACTTTCTTCCCTTTTTATCAGCCCTTTCCTGCCTACTGATCCTGAATGTGGCAGCCTTCCCCCTCGCAATCACATGCCATATTAACTCCCTTTGTATGCCCTCCTAGCATGTCAAACAATTGATCAGTAGATCTTTGTGAAGTAGGGGCAGTTAAGTCCTATCTTTGTGGACCTCCCGCAAAGATTTTAAATCCTCTGCTCCTTTTTCTCTCCTTCCCTGCAGGATGTCCCCATAGGCAGCCCACTTGCTCCTTGCATACCCAGCCCAGATTCCCCCTCTACTCCTTCGTTCTGCTTTTCCTGCTCCCATCATGGCCCTAGCTAATGGAGACAATAAATGATCAGTAGAGGTAAGTAAGATAGATTCGTGAATTCTCCACATCGAAGGATGTCTAGGAATGATTTAAAACACTCACCCCTTTTGGATGTGCTCACCTCTGATGAAGCCTTCTTGCTCTCCCACTGTCCCTATCTCTCTGCCACATTTGGTCTAATTCTGTTCAGCAGTTCGGGCCGTAGCCCTGTTCAAAGTCCCTATGGGAAATTGCATGAGAAACGCACAATTTTTCACCCCCCACTTTTTCTCAGCCCCTACTTGACGGATCACTCCAAAACTTTCCATGCAGAACTCCATACTGTGCCACTTTTTGGGGAATATTTCGTGAAGATTTATCAAATGGTGCTAATGTTATAAGCAAGTCAAAAAACACCTTTCCTAAGGAAACAATGTCCTAACTATAACTACCTACTGGTGACCGCCAGTAGAAAAAAATATATATATATATATATATTATCTACTGGCGGTCGCCAGTAGATAGTTATAGTTAGAACCTAGTTTCCATAAGAAAAGCATTTGTTGATGTACTTATAACTTTGGCGTCGTTTGACGAATCTTTACGAAATTTTCCAAAAAGTTCCTCTTTTCAAGTGAGCTCCTATCCTGAAAGTTTGGGGGTGATTCGTGAAGGGGGGGCTGAGAAAAAAGGGGGGTCCCAAAACGTGTTTTCTCCATGCAATTTCCATAGGAAACTTTAGACAAGGCTACAGGTCAAACTACTGAACGGAATTAAGCCAAATTTGGCAGGGAGAAAGGTCTTGGTCCAGAAAGCACACTTTTGTTTAAATGGGATAAGTCCGGTCAGTAGTTTTAGAGAAATAAAAAATTTACAGATATCGATATTTGAGAATTCTGACATCTGATTGGCTGAGGCGTTACGAGCACGAGCGTGCGGCTCATTGGTTGCGAACTGTTGAAACTAGGAAGTGTTGGCATCCATTTTGTGACTGAGTTGAAAGGCGTAGGGCGAAACAAAAGAGAAAAATTGTATAAGAGGGTATAGTAGGAACACTGTGGTCTTACTTTAAGCAGTCTGTACGGTGCAGAGGCAGGGAGTTTGAATGTTGCGTAGGCCGTGGAAATCACGTCCGCAGAACAACGGTGCGCGGTATTGCGGCAAAGTTGCGTAGGCTCTGGAAATCCCGTCGGGAAAACAATGCGCTGTATTGCGGCAAGCAGTGTGTAGGGTGCACACACAGGTAGTGTGAATGTGTGGTATTGCGGCAATGTTCAGTAGGCTGTGTAAATCATATCGGGAAAATAACAATGCGCCGTATTGCAGCCTTCCTTTAGTATAATGCGCAGTAATGTTTACTTATAATGCGGTGTTCACTTTTATCACGGACAGTGTCACTTTCTTAGACGAAATTTAATATTATGTGGGAGGGCGTGTTCTGTTCGTGTGTCTGGAACAAAATTAACGTTTAATTGGCTGAGGTGTTCCAACAACGAGCTCAATGTTCATAGGCTGCGAACCATTGAAAGTAGAAGTGTTGCCAGCAATTTCCTCCCCGTCCGCGGAGTAGCAGGGACATCTGATTGGCTGACGTGTTCCAAGCAGGACCTTCCCAAGCTTAATGTTCATTGGCTGCGAACCATTGAAAGTACAAGTGTTACCAGCCATTTCCTCCCCGTCCGCGGATTAGCAGGAACATCTGATTGGCTGACGTGTTCCAAGCAGGACGTTCCCAAGCTTAATGTTCATTGGCTGTAAACCATTGAAAGTAGAAGTGTTGCAGCCATTCCCTCCCCCTCCACGGAGCATCAGGGACATCTGATTGGGTAACGTGTTCCAAGCAGGACCTTCCCTGTAAACCATTGAAAGTAGAAGTGTTGGGAGCGATTCCCTCCCCCTCTGCGGAACACCATGGACATTTTATTGGCTAAAGTGTTCCGAGTACAAGTTTGCTCATTATTGGCTGGGAACGGTTCACTGTTGTGAACCATTTTGTGACGCACTTCAATGGAGTACGGGAAAAGAAAGTAGTGGCGGGGAGGGTAGGAACACTATTAACTCTGTACGGTGGTCACAAGGTGGTGGACAGGGATTGTGAAGGTAAAAATTGTTTTTTATATATTTTAAGGGCCATTTATATAATTGGCGTGGGGTGTACAAATAACGGCGGGAAAATAACAAAGGGGCATATTAGCAAGACCCACGTTAAAATTATCGCCGTTTTAGCGGCAGGAAACTGCCGCTAAAACGGCGATAATGGGCTTGCTAATATGCGTTATGGAATTCCAATAGAAGCCCAGGTTAGATGTCCTGCACATCTAACCTGGGCTTCTATTGGAATTCCATAACGCATATTAGCAAGCCCATTATCGCCGTTTTAGCGGCAGTTTCCTGCCGCTAAAACGGCGAAAATTTTAACGTGGGTCTTGCTAATATGCCCCAAAGTGTGTTGAGGTCTTCTTTTTATTAAGTTAGCGGGTGGGATACTTCCCAGGAGCACTGTTTAGTTATAATGGGGTGTTTACTTTTCTGACGGGGAGCTGTGGTTGCGCAGCAAAAATTTCAGTCTAGGTTTGAAATAGTTTTTATTAAGCAATTACAAATATACTTTCTTCGGAAACTGAAGCTGTATATATCAAAGGGGTGACAAATAAAAACGCAATTCATAAAATATCCCTTAAGCGTGGAAGCACACCCTCCCTTTTTTTTCTGCTATAGTTTGTAAAAGTGTTGCCCCATATTCTTGATAATATAAGAGGGCATGAGTTACTTTTAGATAAAGTAGAAAAGAAGTGCTACAAGAAACACTCCCGCACTACATCATCTCAGGTCACAAGAACAATAACAAGTAAAAAACAGTTAAACACAAATCACTTTATATTACATAGAAATGTACGCTTTATCATTTTTTATAATTTCTATTCTGTAGAGTTCGGGAAAGTTTGGTCGTAGTGCTTAGAGGTCGCTCACTGCTCCGCTAACAAATCACGTACTTCTTTGAGAATATATAGGATAGTAGTATAATAATATACACTACTGGTAGTATATATTCTATAGGGAGAAGGTGAATAGGAACCGCAACAGACAAAAATAGAAATATCAAAAAAACTCCACTGAGGTCAGTATAAATGTAAATATTACAATATACATACTCACACTATATGATCTCATGGGAGAAATAGACTAAAAACCAGAAGCTGCTGACGTTACATATAAATCTTTAGTCTTCGCGCCGACGGGTCACAAACTCCTCTGAGATCATAATGTGTGGTTATTATAATATACATACTCACACTATATGATCTCAAGGGGGAAATAGACTACAAACTAGAAGCTGCTGACGTTACATATAAATCGTTAGTTCTCTTCGCGCCGACGGGTCACCAACACGTCTGAGGTCAAGTACAGTGCCAATATTATAATATACAAAGTCACACTATATGAGCTCAAAGGAGCCAGAACAGGAACAATGTTTGCTGTATTCTGTCTGTTTCTGAAAACAAGCTGCTGACGTTACATATAAATGGCAAAAACAACCAATAACACTTTTTTCTAAATACAAGTGTTTAAATATTGACAAATAGCTACGTATTATAAATATCTAGTATGCCATAATCAAACAACTTACAACTCAGGATTATGTTTTGTGGCCGCAAAGAAGAATCCGACTGTAGAAAAGAGCACCTGCATCACTGAATGGAGACGCATAAATAACTCGCAAAACGAAACTAATCAATCAACGGGTGTGGTTTATATACTTTTTGGTTATTGAGTAGTCTATGGAAGGAAGATGCGGCTCCGCCCATTTAGATCTCACGTTTTACAGTTGACACGTGCTCACGTTTTAACTGTTTAACTTGTGCACGTGTTGGGAAAAGTTACAAAATGTGAAGCGGAGAAAGTTTTGATTTCGAACCTAACACGTATAAGGTCCTTAATATGTACATACGTTGGAGAGCTTAAAAACTGTTACCCGGAAAACCGTGTCATTTCCATTCTCATGAGTAAATACATTTATTAATTGCCGTAACTCTAAATAGAAGACATAAAAAAAGATCTTTCAGAATAGAAAAAAAAAACGTGATAATATTTCTCATCACTATGGTTTTAAATTAAACAAATGCGAGCATTTGTAAAGCGTACAGCTACCCCTGGAAAGGTGTGCCGGCGCTCCGGGGCGTCGGAAAGATTAAGCAAGGTGTTGCCCACAGTGACATAGTGGTGGGCTAACGTGCCGCTGGAGCCGGGAATCGAACTGTGAACGCTTTGTTCGAAGTCAGGTATCATAGCTGCTCCGTCACACTTTTTCCACACTTATATGTTAATTAGTGCTAATTAAGTTTTAAACATTGTTAAATTATAACTTATAACAGACTACTCTTACAGTTAGTTTTTCACTAGAAAAAGTATGCACGTCTTTTTTAAATTTAGTTAAAAACAATATAGGTTTCAGGGACATTGTAGTTAGAAATTAGCATTTATAAAACCTTTGAAATTCACTGAAAAAGCCATAGGTTTTACAGACGTTATTGTTAGAAATTAGCATTTATAAAACCTTTGAAATTCACTGAAAAAACCATAGGTTTTACGGACGTTATAGTTAGAAATTAGCATTTAAAAACCTTTGAAATTCACTGGAAAAACCATAGGTTTCAGGGGCGTTATAGTTAGCTGAACATTTCACTCATACAAAACCATAGAAAGTCCACTGTTATAGTTAGTTCAGCTAACTATAACTCGCGCCCCCGCAATGCACTGCTCATGACGTCACATATTACATCACTCATGACATAGTCAGTGACATCACTGATGACCTCACTGATGACATCTCAAATGACATCACTGATGACATCATCCACGTGATCATCTGATGCACCTCCTCACACCCTAATATAACCTTTGATACACCCCCTCTAAAATACAGACTACCATTCTCGAAACCATAGACACACCAATACCAGTTAGTGCATACCCACTCACTGATTCATAGGTCACACATCCACTCACCCATACAGTCACTCATACACGCAGTCACTCATCAATATAGCCACTGAAATATGCACTCTACACCTATACAGATACTCACACAACACCACTAACCATAGAGTTACTCACACTCATACTCAGTCATGAAAAGAATCAATCATACTCCCATTTACTCACCTATACAGTTATACACACACCACCTCACTTCATACAGATACTAACACATACTTACTCTCTTATACAATCACTGACACAAGCACACACTCATCCATCAAGCCACTCTCACAATCACTCACTCTCACATATAGTCATTTATATAGTCCAACACTCACATATACTGCCTTTCACATATGTAGTTACTCACACATGTACCACTGAGACATCCATTCACTCACCAACACACCCATACACACACTCACCCACCCATACAGCCCTTCACAGATGCACTCTTGAACCCGTACACCCAGTGAATTACCCACTCACACATCTATGCACACTCACACACCCCCCACCCACCAACATATACACTCAGGCACCCATACAGATACTCAGACAACCAATCAATAACTCATATAGACCCTCATGTAGCTATTCACAAACCCATGCAGCCACTTACACAGCAACAGACAGACGGATACAGACATTCACCCAGTTTAGTCACTAACCCATGCATTCAGTAAGATACGTTTAATCACTCACTTATAGAGTTAGTCACACACCTACTAAATCATCCATACAGACACTTATACACCCACTCATTCTTCAATACACCTTTCCCTATATATATTAAAAATATTTAAACTTTACAGAAACACACAGTCACTGGATGATGTCATCAGTGATGTCATTTTAGATGTCATCAGTGATGTCATCAGTGATGTCACTGACCATGTCATGAGTGATGTAATATGTGACGTCATCAGCAGTGCATTGCGAGGCGCGAGTTATAGTTAGCTGAACTAACTATAACGGGGGAATTTCATGGGTTTTGTACGAGTGCAATGTCCAACTAACTATAACTGTCCCTAAAACCTATGGTTTTTTCAGTGAATTTGTAAGGTTTTTAAATGCTAATTTCTAACTATAACGTGCCTGAAACCTATGGTTTTTTCAGTGAATATATATATATATATATATATCCGTATCAAACCCGCTTTCACCAAAGTTCAAAGCAGGCACCGGCAACACGGAATCTGGGAAAGATGTTTAATTAGGCAGTAATGAACGCTGGACGAGCGTTTCGGTGGACACAGCCACCTTGATCACATAGCTCGGCCGCCATTACAAAGCCTTTAAATACCACTTGAAGATGCATGACAGGTAGTGGCCACAGAAAACATACTAGAATGTATGCAACAATGGATAGTGAAGAAGCGCAAACGTTTCATTGTAAAATGCAAAGCATGAAACATTGTAACTCATCAATTTGTGGCAAATATGACATATCAATCAAACACTCAAAAAATAGTAGAATACTCAAAGAATAAAGCAACAGATGTATAAAACTTAACTTAAACCAGTGCAGAGTGTGACAATTTATACTGCAATATTGCCTTACTTTAAGACAAACGCACAGTCTGCCTGGAACAAACATAAAAGTTAGAGAACTCGTGATGTGGCATGGCCCCAGCTTGAGAGTGAAAAACAATGCGGGATCCTAAGCAGGACACAATGTTACCGAAAGGGATCACAGCGGCAAATATATGCGCTCAATATAATGCTGCAATAAACTATATGAACCAACAGGGCTGGATGGACCTGTGTAGCCAAAATGACTATGCGTGTGTATGTCCCAAGTGGGCATATACTGAACAGCAGGTAAAAAATGAATTATGCCAGCATGCTGTGAAACATGGATTATATGTCATATATCAGGCTTATGTGTGAGGTGTACCTGAATATTTAGGCTTGATTAACAAAGCATTTTCTAGGAGTAGATAGGTCTCATGAAGGCTTAGGTGTGACTTTATATATATATATATATATATATATATATATATATATATATATATATATATTATCTACTGGCGGTCGCCAGTAGATAGTTATAGTTAAAACCTATTATCCATAGGAAATCCGCGACATTCTATTTGAAATAACGTTGGCGCCGGGTGACAAATCTTCGCGAAAGTTTCCAACTTGTTGGGGCGCTCCGGTCCGCTCCTATCCTGAAAGTCTCGGGGTGATACGTCAAGCGGGGCCGAGAAAAAGGGGGTCCCAAAACGCATTTTCCCCATTCATTTTTCCATAGGAACCTTTAGTCGCAGCTACAGCCCGAACTGCTGAACGGAATTACACCAAATTTGGCAAAGAGGTAGCCCTTGGTTCAGTGTCGTGCCTTTTGCTTAAATGGTGTAAATCCGTTCAGTAGTTCCTGAGAAAATCAAAAGTAAAGTCACATATATATCTGGGCGGAGCCTAACCACACATGTCATCGTGAGATCTGATTGGCTGTCAGCACTTCATCCTGGAATTGCTGGCAGCCATCTTGGGACCAATATAAATGATAGTACCTCATTGAAATGCATTGTAGTGAATAGAAGATTTTGAGGGTCACCAAAAGGAGAACTATAAAGGGTGATAACAGGCTTTAGTTACATTAGAATTTATTTGTTGATGGTACCATACTAATTTTAGGAATTGTGGTGTATTCTAAGGTGATTTTACCATGTGAAAAACCTTCTGCTGGGATATCATGAATCATGTTTGAGAGAACACTATTTTCTCATGCTTGTCCCATGGAGGTTTAGAAGGTGCTCCAGAAACTAAAATGAGAGCATATTTTCTGTAAATTCACATTATCTTTCTCACTCATGTGAGAATGAAGTCTGACATTCTCAGTAAAACATGTACATCCAACAAGGGCAGAGACTGTCAGTTGATTCCTTTGTGTTCTACTGCAGCTTCCCAGAGTGTTCTAAAGAACAACTAGAGTGCTAACAGCCTTACTTATGACAAAAGTATGGCACACCTGAAGCCATCTTGATTGGAATAAACTGGTAACACTTAAACAATTTAATTTAAAAAGGAACAAAATGATGGGGTTCATTTTGTCATAGAAATTATGGTTAGTGCTGTAGAAAGAAAAATTAGGACATGTTTCAAGTGTGATCTCAAATATCTTCCTGTTATATTTCAACAGGAGCAGCCTGCCAGTTGATGCTTTTGTGTTCTACTGCAGCTTCCCAGAGTGTTCTAAAGAACAACTAGAGCACTAACAGCCTTACTTATGTCAAAAGTATGGCACACCTGAAGCCATCTTGATTGGAATAAACTGGTAACACTTAAAACATTTAATTTAAAAAGGAACAACATGATGGGGTTCATTTTGTCATAGAAATTATGGTTAGTGCTGTAGAAAGAAAAATTAGGACATATTTCAAGTGTGATCTCAAATATCTTCCTGTTATATTTCAACAGGAGCAGCCTGCCAGTTGATGCCTTTGTGTTCTACTGCAGCTTCCCAGAGTGTTCTAAAGAACAACTAGAGCGCTAACAGCCTTACTTATGACAAAAGTATGGCACACCTGAAGCCATCTTGATTGGAATAAACCAGTAACACTTAAAACATTTAATTTAAAAAGGAACAAAATGAGGGGTTCTTTTTGAAATAGAAATTATGGTTAGTGCTGCAGAAAGAAAAATTAGGGCATGTTTTAAGTGAGATCTCAAATCCTCTTCTATTTCATTAGAAAATTCTGACATGCAGACTGAAACAATCACTTTCAATACCAGCAGCAGACTACCAGTTAACTCCCTGGTGAGCAGTAGCTTTACTCCAGTGATCTAATGAGCAACTAGAGTGCTAACATTCTGAATTTATGGCAGATGTGAGACACATCTGAATGCCTTCTTGATGGAATCAAAGTAAAAACTGAAAGCATTTCCTACTGAGGAGACTGCAGTAAATGAAGAAATTAGGAAACTTCATAACAAAGAAGTCTTCCAAGATGGCCACCAGTGAAAAAAGAGCCCAAATGTAGCACAAATATTACCCAGATGTAGCCCACATATAGCCCAATGACAAAAGTGTGCAAAACACTTTTTATTTTTAGTTTTTTGCAGTTTTATGTAGTGCAGACTGGTCAGGTATTGGAGCATTGCATCTTAAAACATGACCCCCTACACTACAAAAACACCACTGCACTACCTTAAACCCTAAAACACTACCCCCAGCACGACCCCCTACACTAAACAAGCACCACTGCACTATCCTAAACCCTAAAACACTACCCCCAGCACGACCCCCTACACCACCCAAACACCACTGCACTAACCTAAATCCTAAAACACTACCACCAGCACGACCCCCGACACTACCCAAACACCACTGCACTACCCTAAAACATGACCCCCTACACTACACAAACACCACTGTACTACCCTAAACCCTAAAACACTACCCCCAGCACGACCTCCTACACTACACAAGCACCACTGCACTACCCTAAACGCTAAAACACTACCCCCAGCACGACCCCCTACACTACCCAAACACCACTGCACTAACCTAAATCCTAAAACACTACCCCCAGCACGACCCCTACACTACCCAAACACCACTGCACTACCCTAAAACATGACCCCCTACACTACACAAACACCACTGCACTACCCTAAACCCTAAAACACTACCCCCAGCACGACCCCCTACACTACACAAGCACCACTGCACTACCCTAAACCCTAAAACACTACCCCAGCACGACCCCTACACTGCCCGAACACCACTGCACTGCCCTAAACCCTGAAACACCAGCCCCTGCATGACCCCCTACACTGCCCGAACACCACTGCACTGCCCTAAACCCTGAAACACTACCCCTAGCACGACCCCCTACACTGCCCGAACACCACTGAACTGCCCTAAACCCTGAAACACCACCCCCTTCACGACCCCCTACACTGCCCAAACACCACTGCACTGCCCTAAACTCTGAAACACCACCCCCAGCAAGACCCCTACACTGCCCGAACACCACTGCACTGCCCTAAACCCTGAAACACTACCCCCAGCAAGACCCCCTACACTGCCCGAACACCACTGCACTGCCCTAAACCCTGAAACATCACCCCCAGCAAGACCCCTACACTGCCCAAACACCACTGACCTAAACCCTGAAACACCACCCCCAGCACGACCCCCTACACTGCCCGAACACCACTGCACTGCCCTAAACCCTGAAACACTACCCCCAGCAAGACCCCCTACACTGCCCGAACACCACTGCTCTGGCCAAAACCCTGAAACACCAGCCCCAGCACGACCCCTACACTGCCCGAACACCACTGCACTGTCCTAAACCTTGAAACACCAGCCCCTGCACGACCCCCTACACTGCCCGAACACCACTGCACTGCCCTAAACCCTGAAACATCACCCCCAGCACGACCCCCTACACTGCCCGAGCACCACTGCACTGCCCTAAACCCTGAAACACCAGCCCCAGCATGACCCCTACACTGCCCGAACACCACTGCACTGCCCTAAACCCTGAAACACCAGCCCCAGCACGACCGCCTACACTGCCCGAACACCACTGCACTGCCCTAAACCCTGAAACACCAGCCCCAGCACGACCCCTACTCTGCCCGAACACCACTGCACTGCCCTAAACCGTGAAACACCAGCCTCAGCACGACCCCTACACTGCCTGAACACCACTGCACTGCCCTGAACACTGAAACACCAGCCCCAGCACAACACCCTACACTGCCCGAACACCACTGCACTGCCCTAAACCCTGAAACACCACCCCGTGCATGACCCCCTACACTGCCCGAACACCACTGCACTGCCCTAAACCCTGAAACACCACCCCCAGCGCGACCCCCTACACTGCCCGAACACCACTGCACTAAACCCTGAAACACCACCCCCTGCACAACCCCCTACACTGCTCGAACACTACTGCACTGCCCTAAACCCAGAAACACCATCCCCAGCATGACCCCCTATACTGCACGAACACCACTGCACTGCCCTAAACCCTGAAACACTACCCCCAGCAAGACCCCCTACACTGCCCGAACACCACTGCACTGCCCTAAACCCTGAAACATCACCCCCAGCAAGACCCCCTACTCTGCCCGAACACCACTGCCCTAAACCCTGAAACACCACCCCCAGCAAGAGCCCCTACACTGCCCGAACACCACTGCACTGTCCTAAACCCTGAAACACCAGCCCCAGCACGACCCCCTACACTGCCCGAACACCACTGCACTGTCCTAAACCCTGAAACACCACCCCCTGCACGACCCCCTACACTGCCCGAACACCACTGTACTGCCCTAAACCCTGAAACCCCACCCCCAGCATGACCCCCTACACTGCCAGAACACCACTGCACTGCCCTAAACCCTGAAACACCACCCCCTGCATGACCCCCTACACTGCCCGAACACTACTGCACTGCCCTAAACCCTGAAACACCACCCCCAGCACGACCCCCTACACTGCATGAACACCACTGCACCGCCCTAAACCCTGAAACACTACCCCCAGCAAGACCCCCTACACTGCCCGAACACCACTGCACTGCCCTAAACCCTGAAACATCACCCCCAGCAAGACCCCTACACTGCCCGAACACCACTGCCCTAAACCCTGAAACACCACCCCCAGCAAGACCCCCTACACTGCCCGAACACCACTGCACTGCCCTAAACCCTGAAACACCACCCCCAGCAAGACCCCCTACACTGCCCGAACACCACTGCACTGCCCTAACCCTGAAACACCACCCCCAGCACGACCACCTACACTGCCCGAACACCACTGCTCTGCCCACAACCCTGAAACACCAGCCCCAGCACGACCCCCTACACTGCCCGAACACCACTGCACTGCCCTAAACCCTGAAACACCAGCCCCAGCACGACCCCCTACACTGCCCGAACACCACTGCACTGCCCTAAAACCTGAAACACCACCCTCAGCATGACCCCCTACACTGCCCGAACACCACTGCACTGCCCTAAACCCTGAAACACCAGCCCCAGCACGACCCCGTACACTGCCCGCACACCACTGCACTGCCCTAAACCCTGAAACACCAGCCCCAGCACAACCCCGTACACTGCCTGAACACCACTGCACTGCCCTAAACCCTGAAACACCAGCCCCAGCATGACCCCCTACACTGCCCGAACACCACTGCACTGCCCTAAACCCTGAAACACCAGCCCCAGCATGACCGCCTACACTGCCCGAACACCACTGCACTGCCCTAAACCCTGAAACACCACCCCCTGCACGACCCCCTACACTGCCCAAACACTACTGCACTGCCCTAAACCCTGAAACACCATCCCTCAGCACGACACCCTACACTGCCCGAACACCCCTGCACTGCCCTAAACCCTGAAACACCACCCCAGCACGACCCCCTACACTGCCCGAACACCACTGCACTAAACCCTGAAACACCACCCCTGCACGACCCCCTACACTGCCGGAACACCACTGCACTGCCCTAAACCCTGAAACACCACCCCCAGCACGACCCCCTGCACTGCCCTAACACCACTGCACTGCCCTAAACCCTGAAACATCACCCCCAGCACAACCCCCTACACTGCCTGAGCACCATTGCTCTGCCCTAAACCCTGAAACACTAGCCCCAGCACGACCCCCTACACTGCCCGAACACCACTGCACTGCCCTAAACCCTGAAATACCACCCCCAGCACAACCCCCTACACTGCCCGAACACCACTGCACTTCCCTAAACCCTGAAACACCAGCCCCAGCAAGACCACCTACACTGCCCGAACACCACTGCATTGCCCTAGACTCTGAAACACCAGCCCCAGCATGACCCCCTACACTGCCCGAACACCACTGCACTGCCCTATACCCTGAAACACCAGCCCCAGCACGACCCCCTACACTGCCCGAACACCACTGCACTGCCCTAAACCCTGAAACACCAGCCCAAGCACGACCCCCTACACTGCCCGAACACCACTGCACTGCCCTAAACCCTGAAACACCAGCCCCAGCACCACCCCCTACAATGCCCGAACACCACTGTACTGCCCTAAACCCTGAAACACCAGCCTCTGCACCGCCCCCTACACTGCCCGAACACCACTGCACTGCCCTAAACCCTGAAACACCAGCCCCTGCACCACCCCCTACACTGCCCGAACACCACTGCACTGCCCTAAACCCTGAAACACCATCCCTGCACCGCCCCCTACACTGCCCGAACACCACTGCACTGCCCTAAACCCTGAAACACCACCCCCAGCATGACCCCCTACACTGCCTGAACACCACTGCCCTAAACCCTGAAACACCACCCCTGCACCACCCCATACACTGCCCGAACACCACTGCACTGCCCTAAACCCTGAAACACCACCCCTGCACGACCCCCTACACTGCCCGAACACCACTGCACTGCCCTAAACCCTGAAACACCACCCCCAGCACGACCCCCTACACTGCCCGAACACCACTGCACTGCCCTAAACCCTAGAACACTACCCCCAGCATGACCCCCTACACTACCCGAACACCACTGCACTACCCTAAACCCTAAAATACGACCCCCAGCACGACCCCCTACACTACCCGAACACGACTGCACTGCCCTAAACCCTAAAACACTCCCCCAGCACGACCCCCTACACTACCCGAACACCACTGCACTGCCCTAAACCCTAAAACACTCCCCCAGCACGACCCCCTACACTACCTAAACACCACTGCACTGCCCTAAACCCTAAAACACTACCCCCGCATGACCCCATACACTACCCAAATACCAATGCACTACCCTAATCCCTAAAACACTACCCCCCGCACAACCCCCTACACTACCCAAAGATCACTGCACTACCCTAAACTCTAAAACAATACCCCCGCACGACTCCCTACACTACCCAAAGACCACTGCACTACCCTAAACCCTAAAACACGACCTCCTACACTACACAAACACCACTGCACTACCCTAAACCCTAAAAACTACCCCAGCACGAACCCCTACACTACCCAAACACCACTGCACTACCCTAAACCATAAAACACTACCCCCAGCAGTACCCCTACGCTACCCAAACACCACTGCACTACCCTAAACCCTAAAACACTACCCCCAGCAGTACCCCCTACACTACCCAAACACCATTGCACTACCCTAAACCCTAAAACACTACCCCCAGCAGTATCCCCTACACTACCCAAACACCACTGCACTACCCTAAACCCTAAAACCCTAAAACACTAACCCCAGCACGACCCCCTACACTACCCAAACACCACTGTACTACCCTAAACCCTAAAACACTCCCCCAGCACAACTCCCTACACTACCCAAACACCACTGCACTACCCTAAACCCTAAATCTACCCCCAGCATGACCCCCTACACTACACAAACACCACTGCACTACCCTAAACCCTAAATCTACCCCCAGCAAGACCCCTTACACTGCCCGAACACCACTGCACTGCCCTAAACCCTGAAACACCACCCCCAGCAAGACCCCCTACACTGCCCGAACACCACTGCACTGCCCTAAACCCTGAAACACCACCCCCAGCACGACCCCCTACACTGCCTGAACACCACTGCTCTGCCCACAACCCTGAAACACCAGCCCCAGCACGACCCCCTACACTGCCCGAACACCACTGCACTGCCCTAAACCCTGAAACACCAGCCCCAGCACGACCCCCTACACTGCCCGAACACCACTGCACTGCCCTAAACCCTGAAACACCACCCTCAGCATGACCCCCTACACTGCCCGAACACCATGAAACACCAGCCCCAGCACAACCCCGTACACTGCCTGAACACCACTGCACTGCCCTAAACCCTGAAACACCAGCCCCAGCACGACCGCCTACATTGCCCGAAAACTACTGCACTGCCCTAAACCCTGAAACACCACCCCCAGCAAGACTACCTACACTGGCCAAACACCACTGCACTGCCCTAAACCCTGAAACATCACCCCCAGCACAACCCCCTACACTGCCTGAGCACCATTGCTCTGCCCTAAACCCTGAAACACTAGCCCCAGCACGAGCCCCTACACTGCCCGAACACCACTGCACTGCCCTAAACCCTGAAACACCACCCCCAGCACGACCCCTACACTGCCCGAACACCACTGCATTGCCCTAAACCCTGAAACACCAGCCCCAGAAAGACCACCTACACTGCCCGAACACCACTGCATTGCCCTAGACTCTGAAACACCAGCCCCAGCATGACCCCTACACTGCCCGAACACCACTGCACTGCCCTAAACCCTGAAACACCAGCCCCAGCACGACCCCCTACACTGCCCGAACACCACTGCACTGCCCTAAACCCTGAAACACCACCCCCTGCACCGCCCCTACACTGCCCGAACACCACTGCACTGCCCTAAACCCTAAAACACCACCCCCAACACGACCCCCTACACTGCCCGAACACCACTGCACTGCCCTAAACCCTGAAACACCAGCCCCAGCAAGACCACCTACACTGCCCGAACACCACTGCATTGCCCTAGACTCTGAAACACCAGCCCCAGCATGACCCCCTACACTGCCCGAACACCACTGCACTGCCCTAAACCCTGAAACACCAGCCCCAGCACGACCCCCTACACTGCCCGAACACCACTGCACTGCCCTAAACCCTGAAACACCACCCCCTGCACCGCCCCCTACACTGCCCGAACACCACTGCACTGCCCTAAACCCTGAAACACCACCCCTCAGCATGACACCCTACACTGCCTGAACACCACTGCACTGCCCTAAACCCTGAAACACCACCCCTGCACCACCCCCTACACTGCCCGAGCACCACTGCACTGCCCAAACCCGGAACACCACCCCTGCACCGCCCCCTACACTGCCCGAACACCACTGCACTGCCCTAAACCCTAAAACACCACCCCCAGCATGACCCCCTACACTGCCCGAACACCACTGCCCTAAACCCTGAAACACCACCCCTGCACGACCCCTACACTGCCCGAACACCACTGCACTGCCCTAAACCCTGAAACACCACCCCCTGCACGACCCCCTACACTGCCCGAACACCACTGCACTGCCCTAAACCCTGAAACACCACCCCCAGCACGACCCCTACACTGCCCGAACACCACTGCACTGCCCTAAACCCTAGAACACTACCCCCAGCACGACCCCCTACACGGCCCGAACACCACTGCACTACCCTAAACCCTAAAATACTCCCCCAGCACGACCCCCTACACTACCCGAACACCACTGCACTGCCCTAAACCCTAAAACACTCCCCCAGCACGACCCCCTACACTACCCGAACACCACTGCACTGCCCTAAACCCTAAAACACTCCCCCAGCACGACCCCTACACTACCTAAACACCACTGCACTGCCCTAAACCCTAAAACACTACCCCCGCATGACCCCCATACACTACCCAAATACCAATGCACTACCCTAATCCCTAAAACACTACCCCCGCACAACCCCTACACTACCCAAAGACCACTGCACTACCCTAAACTCTAAAACAATACCCCCGCACGACTCCCTACACTACCCAAAGACCACTGCACTACCCTAAACCCTAAAACACGACCTCCTACACTACACAAACACCACTGCACTACCCTAAACCCTAAAAAACTACCCCAGCACGAACCCCTACACTACCCAAACACCACTGCACTACCCTAAACCATAAAACACTACCCCCAGCAGTACCCCTACGCTACCCAAACACCACTGCACTACCCTAAACCCTAAAACACTACCCCCAGCAGTACCCCCTACACTACCCAAACACCATTGCACTACCCTAAACCCTAAAACACTACCCCCAGCAGTATCCCCTACACTACCCAAACACCACTGCACTACCCTAAACCCTAAAACACTAACCCCAGCACGACCCCCTACACTACCCAAACACCACTGTACTACCCTAAACCCTAAAACACTCCCCCAGCACGACTCCCTACACTACCCAAACACCACTGCACTACCCTAAACCCTAAATCTACCCCCAGCATGACCCCCTACACTACACAAACACCACTGCACTACCCTAAACCCTAAAACACTACCCCCAGCACGACCCTCTTCACTACCTAAACACAACTGCACAATTTGTTACAGGCGTTGCAACGCAGGCCTGTGGTGCTTACTGGAAGTACCTGGTGGGCTGGTTGGGCCCCAGGGACTCTCAGGATTCAAGGTGACCTAATCCCCCAACTTAAAACGCGCCACGGGGCGCGTTTGCACAGTGGTGAAGGGAGGGGCGGGGCCTCAGGTGACATGTGCGCAAACACGCCCTGTGGTGCGTTTTAAGTTGGGGAGTTAATTCCTTTGAATCCTGGGGCCAACTAGCCCACCAGGTACCTTCAGTAAGCACAACAGAGGTGCGTTGCAGAGAGGTGAAAAAGGTGCGTGGCCTCGGAACGCCTCTCTGCAACTCAGCTCTGTGGTCCTAACTGTAGGTACCTGGGGGGCTAGTTGGGCCCCAGGGACCCTCAGGATTCAAGGGGACTTAATCCCGCAACTTAAAACGCGCCACGGGGCGCGTTTGCACACATGTCACCTCAGGCCCCCTCCCTTCACCACTGTGCAAACGCGCACTGGCTCTGGTTAGTCAGAGTCAGTTACCACCAGTACCCATCTGAAAAAGTTGTGGGCACAGGATGATTTTGCAACAAGGCCTCTTTCTGCTCCTCTGTTGGTTCTTTCTGCACATCTTTTGCTTCTTTCTGTGCGTTTTTTCTTCTTTCTTCACATGTCCTACCTCTGTTGGCATAGTTAGAAACTAGCATTTAAAAAACCTTTGAAATTCACTGAAAAAACCATAGGTTTCAGGCACGTTATAGTTAGAAATTAGCATTTAAAAAACCTTTGAAATTCACTGAAAAACCATAGGTTTCAGGCACGTTATAGTTAGAAATTAGCATTTAAAAAACCTTTGAAATTCACTGAAAAAACCATAGGTTTCAGACATGTTATAGTTAGAAATTAGCATTTAAAAAACCTTTGAAATTCACTGAAAAAACCATAGGTTTTAGGGACAGTTATAGTTAGTTGGACATTACACTCGTACAAAACCCGTGAAATTCCCCTGTTATAGTTAGTTCAGCTAACTATAACTCGCGCCCCGCAATGCACTGCTGATGACGTCACATATTACATCACTCATGACATGGTCAGTGACATCACTGATGACATCACTGATGACATCTCAAATGACATCACTGATGACATCATCCATGTGATAATTTCATGCATCTTCTCACACCCTAATATAACTTTTGATACACCGACTCTAAATTACAGACTGCCATTCTCAAAACCATAGACACTCCAACACCAAAAACTACATACCCACTCACTGATTCTTAGGTCTACACACACATCCACTTACTCACCTGTACAGTCACTCATACTTACAGTCACTCAGTACAGGACTATCATATGCACTCATACACCTATATAAACACTCACACACCGCCACTCATCCATAGAGGTACTCACACACCTAGTCAGTCATGCAAAAATTAATCACACCCATTTACTCACCTATACAGTTATACACACACCAGCTCACTTACTCATACAAATACTAGCACATTCTTACGCTCTTATACAATAACTGATACAAGCACACACGCATCCATACAGCCACTCTCACAATAACACACTCTCACTTATAGCCATTTAAATACTCTAACACACATATATACTGCCTTTTACATATGTAGTTACTCGCACATGTACCACTGAGATATACATTCACTCACTAACACACCCATACACATACTCACCCACCCAAGCAGTCCATCACAGATGCACTCTTGAAATCATGCACCCAGTGAATCACCCACTCACACATCTATGTATAGAGTCACACACACCCCACCCACACAAACACTCAGGCAGCCATACAGATACTCAGAGAACCAATCAATAACCCATATAGACACTCATGTAGCTATTCGCAAATCCATGCATCCACTTACACACCAACAAACAGACGGATACAGACATTCACACAGTTTAGTCACTAACCCATGCATTCAGTAAGATACGTTTAATCACTCACTTGTAGAGTCAGTCACTCACGTACTAAATCATCCATTCAGACACTTATACACCCACTCATTCTTCAATACGCCTTTCCCTATATATATTAAACATATTTAAACTTTACAGAAACACACAGTCACTGGATGATGTCATCAGTGATGTCATCAGTGATGTCATTTGAGATGTCATCAGTGATGTCATCAGTGATGTCACTGACCATGTCATGAGTGATGTAATATGTGACGTCATCAGCAGTGCATTGCGGGGCGCGAGTTATAGTTAGCTGAACTAACTATAACAGGGGAATTTCACGGGTTTTGTACGAGTGTAATGTCCAACTAACTATAACTGTCCCTAAAACCTATGGTTTTTTCAGTGAATATATATATATATATATATATATTTTCCAAATCCCTCGGAATGAAGGAAAAAGGGTCGCACTTCCAGATTAGGTGTTTTAACAATCCTTTATTTTCGTTTCATCAGATGTTCAAAAAGCTGCACCAACGCGTTTCGTTCTCCTCCGAGAACTTGATCACGCACCGAGGGAGAAGTGCCTCATGGAGTCAGCGACCGTGAACTAAAGCTAAAGGATATATATATATATATATATATATATAGTTAACCTCGACTCATCGCGAAGACTGGTGCAAATATTGGTAAAATACGCCGAGATTGATATGGCTGAGTTGCAAATCAAGATTGAAGCCTTAGAGGACAGTATTAAACAACAAGAAGGAGACTCCCGGTCTGGACTAAAAATGAGGGAGGAAATGATCGTAAGATTGGCAAAAGAAGAGGAGAAAATAAAGGTGCGCAAGGCATACAAGTTCAGGAGAGACCGTGATGATTATGCTAACGGTCAAATTTTTACCTTTGCCAGACGTTATGATTCATTAAGAGCAGCTACAGCCAACAAACGCTCACAAGGGAATAGTGAAATAAATAAACAGCGCTCTGAGGTATCTTCACTTTCGGAAACAAGTTCAGTACCCGAGAGTGAATCGGACAATGAAAGCACCAGAAGCAATGTGGAGCAAGGAATCAAGCTCACATTGGGGGAAGAGTTAGATATTTTAAAGCAGGGCAGAAGGGACACCTTGAGACCATGCAACCAAGGGTTGGTCACAAAACAAAATCCCAAAGAGAAGGGAGAGACGCCAGGCCCGCAGGAAATGGAGAACCCAAAAAGCGGGGCCGGGGTCGAGCCAAACGGAATTAAGAAAACCAACTGAAGACACGGCTTGTACAGACATTGTAACAAGACATCAGGAGGCAAATACCATCGTGAACCTAGCAAATATCGACCTGTCAGTGGCTGAAACCCAATTACTATCACTTGGATTATCATACTGCCCTGAATCTAACTTCCAATATACCCGAACGAGAGCTGATGTTTATCAATTCATCAGGAAATTAAAACTTAAAAATTCCATCAACAAAGGACACCAATTGAATCAACAGCCACTAGCATCAAGGCCGGAACCAGTAAGGATTTTCCGGGCTAGCAGTCTCAGATATAGGCTTATACCGGGACTTGTGTGAATTGGCAGACGGAGAAGAATTACATAGCCAGGATATGCCCTTTCTGGGGGGTCAGGCTAGACCAGAAAACCCATTCAAAATGAAATCCAAGTTTGTTCCCCTAATGGCCCGGGATGGACTGGATTCTTTCAGTGACTATGTGGTTAGTCAGATCAAAAAATTAAATCACGTCACCAACAGATCGAATAAAACATATACCGACAGGGAGAGGAAATATAATCAATTGATTTTGAAATTGCAAAAGGAAAATGTGGTGATAAGAACTTCTGACAAGGGCGGAAACATTGTCCTTTGGCCCATGGAAGACTATATGAAGGAGGCATACAGCCAATTAAATGATCCCCAATATTACAAGAAAAGTACTCCACTCAAATATAAGAGCACTCAGGACTCCCTGTTTAAAAATCTGTTGGCCTGGAAAAGTCTAGGGCTCCTCAGTTGGGATGAATATAGATTCATCAAGAAAGAACATCCGCTGGTGCCATCTATTTATTTCATACCCAAAGTCCACAAGAGTATGGAGAACCCGCCAGGCAGACCCATCATTGCAGCGTGTGATGGGCCACTTGAGAATCTTTCCAGATATATAGATTATTTTTGCAGGTGCATATGAAGCAACTCAAGTCATATGTCCAGGATACAAGTGATTTTTTAAACAAAATCAAAGATTTGTCTTGGAATTCTGATCTTTTACTTATAACACTGGATGTGTGCTCTCTATACACCTGTATTAGAAACCGGGATGGACTGAGAGCTGTGGAGTACTTTCTTAGTACAAGATCTATGATGTATGCACAACATACACGAATGCTGTTAGATATGTTGCTTTTAGCCTAGAAAACAATCTATTCCTTTTAATGGCCAGTTTTACCAACAGATTCAGGGAGTTGCAATGGGGGCCAGCTTCTCCCCAGTTATGCCTGTTTATTTATGGATTGGTGGGAGGAACTGGTCCTCATGCGCAAGTATGAACATATATATGCCACTAATATTGTATCCTGGTTACGTTTTATTGATGATCTGTTTATTGTGTGGCGAGGAAGTGAGGAAAGTGCCCAAAATTTATAGATGAAATCAATCAGAATGATTTTAATCTTAAATTCACTTTTACCATTAGTAGGCACTCACTGACCTTCTTAGATGTTCAAATCTCAGTAGAAAATAATGTTTTAACCACTACCCTTTTTAGAAAGCCCACGGCAGGTAATACACTTTTACATGCGTCAAGTGCTCATCCTCCACATTTAATCAGGAGCATTCCCTACGGTGAGATGCTCCGCATTCGACGCATCTGCAGTGATCCAGAGGATGCAAAGATTAGGCAACTTGAAAGTCGTAATAGATTTTTAGCCAGGGGTTACAGTACATCAACAGTGGATGCCGCCATGTTTAAATCTCAAGCAAGGGCTCGGGGGGATCTCCTTGCCTATAACTCCAAATTATCCCAGGGAGTGGTTGCACAGAGCACACAACCAGTAAGACTGATTTTGACATACTCCAAACAGGAGAAACAACTGAGGAGTATCATAAGACGCAATTGGCACTTTATCCAAGATGACCCAGTGATAGGTGACCAGATACCCTCAAATCCCTCCATCGCTTTCAGAAGATCGATGAGTATGGGTAATATGTTGGTCAATAATAGTCAGGAGAGCGGCCGCAAGGATATGTGGTTGACAATAAGAAAGGTTTTTTTTAAATGTCTATCATGTAAGGCCTGCCAGTTTGGTACCAATGTGAAAACTTTTACAACTGCTTTTTCCAAAACAGTAAGGGAAATCAAGCAACATTTAACATGCAAGACTGAATATTCTGTTTATGTCTTGGAATGTGACTGTCACCTGAAATACATAGGAAGTACCAAACTGGCTGTCCACAAACGCATTTTGCAACACATTAGGGCGATAATTAACAAAGATCAAAATTACCCAGTTGCTAGGCATTTTCAGTCTGTACATGATAGCAACCCACAGCATCTTAAGTATTTTGCCATTGAAGCCATCCCCATTTTAAAAAGAGGGGGTGATAGGGAAGCAAAATTGAGACGCCTGGAGACCAGTTATATATTAGAGTTCGATTCTAAACACCCGGGCGGTCTCAATACTACAGAAGATCTTCATACTTACCTATAATTGTTTAAGTCTTCTTTGAGCACTATCGGTACATTTGTCAACCTACATTATTATGAATTTAAGGGTATGAAATCATTTTAATGCAAACTTTATACAATTTTGAATCCTGAGTCAGCCTTGATTTTAATGATTGGTTATTTTACATAGGGTATTTTTATCAATGTGTTTTATTTCTGGTCATTTTTAACAAGGTTTTTTCAGTGTTTATTTATCTATTATGATTAGTATAATGATTCATACAACTGTTCTCTCGGTACTATTTGACTCCTCATATAACCTGGTGATTTCTACTGAGTATAATTGAATTGATTATTGTATAGCTAATTTTGCACATCTGAATAACTTGAATTCCAGTTCTCTCTACATTTGTATTTTAATCGGCACTATGCACTTTAATCATAGGTACTGTAGCACATTGGCACTTTTACTCTATCAAGTTATCACAGACTAAATAGGGGTCCACTGTAGTGCAAAACAGGCATTATGCAATGAGTGAAAATGCAAGGCAGTGGACTACTCTGTTTTAGAAAGAGCAATATGAGAGCTCATCTGATAAACCAATATACGAGTAATTTTTGCAATTATGAGATTGGTATCTTTGATATTTTGTACATAACACAATTTTAGGCACATGTTTTTAATATTTAATATATGTAGATTTATTTTCATTTCCACCGTAGGGAAGCACTAAATATATTTTTTCTGTATTTGTTTTATAAGTTTCAACATAATTCATGAACTTTACATCATTACTTAAACATGGCATTCAAGCATGTATACTGTGTTATATATGAAGGCAGGGGACTATTTACGCAAATATTTATATTGTTAAAATTGTGATTAATACTATAGGTTTTAATCAAATAGGATGCCATCTCATTAATTAAATAACATTATAAGCATTCATGCAAGTAGCAATGAGCAGTCGCAAGTATTTTGTTTATGTTCATGATTGTATGTGGCACTAGCACTTTAAAAAGCAGGACACTTTTGTGAGAGCTGTCATGTGATCAAGGCCGCTTGCACGGCCGAAACGCGTAATGGCAGAAGACTTATGCAATAAATAATTTATGCACTATCGGAGCTCTGCACTCATTTTTGTTTGGAAGTGGAACGATTTCATGAGGTGCAGTGATATATATATATATATATATATATATATATTCACAGAAAAAACGATAGGTTTTACAGACGTTATAGTTAGCTGGACATTTCACTCATACAAAATCAGTGATGTGATTTGAGATGTCATCAGTGATGTTATCAGTGATGTCACTGACCATGCCATGAATGATGTAATATGTGACGTCATGAGCAGTTCATTATGGGGCGCGAGTTATACTTAGCTGAACTAACTATAACGGTGGAATTTCTATGGTTTTGAATGAGTGAAATGTCCAGCTAACTATAACGTCTGTAAAACCTATGGTTTTTTCCTGTGAATTTCAAAGGTTTTTTAAATGCGAATTTCTAACTAGAACGTCTGTAAAACCTATGGTTTTTTCTGTGAATTTCAAAGGTTTTATAAATGCTAATTTCTAACTACAATATCCCTGAAACCTATATTGTTTTTAAGTAAATTTTAAAAAGACGTGCATACTTTTTGTAGTGAAAAACTAACTGTAACAGTAGACTGTTATAAGTTATAATTTAACAATGTTTAAAACTTAATTAGCACTAATTAACATTTAAATGTGGAAAATGTGTCACGCAGCAGCCATGATACCTGACTTCGAACAACAGCGTTCACAGTTCGATTCCCGGCTCCAGCGGCACGTTAGCCCACCACTATGTCACTGTGGGCAACACCTTGCTTAATCTTCCCAACGCCCCGAGCGCCGGCACACTTTTCCGGGGGAAGCTGTACGCTTTACAAATGCTGGCATTTTTTAATTTAAAACCATAGTGATGAGAAATATTAGCACGTATTTTTTTTTCTATTCTGAACGATTTTTTTTATGTCTTCTATTTAGAATTACGGCAATTAATAGATGTTTGTAGTCATGAGAATGGAAATGACACGGTTTGCCGGGTAACAGTTTCTAAGCTCTCCAACGTATGTACATATTAAGGACCTTATACGTGTTAGGATCAAAATCGAAACCTTTACCGCTTCACATTTTGTAACTTTTCCCAACACGTGCACAAGTTAAACAGTGAAAACGTGAGAACATGTCAACTATAAAACGTGACATCTAAATGGGCGGAGCCGCATCTTCCTTCCATAGACTACTCAATAACCAAAAAGTATATAAACCACACCCATTGTTTGATTAGTTTCGTTTATGCGAGTTTTTTACGCGTCTCCATTCTGTGATGCACGTTCCGTTTTCTAGCGTCGGATTCTTGTTTTGCGGCAACAAAACATATTCCAGAGTTGTAAGTTGTTTGATTATGGCATAGTAGATATTTATAATACGTAGCTATTTGTCAATATTTAAAGATTTGTATTCAGAAAAAAGTGTTATTGGTTGTTTTTGCCATTTATATGTAACGTCAGCAGCTTGTTTTCAGAAACAGACAGAATACAGCAAACATTGTTCCTTTTCTGGCTCCTTTGAGATCATATAGTGTGACTTTGTATATTATAATATTCACACTGTACTTGACCTCAGAGGTGTTGGTGCCCCGTCGGCGCGAAGACTAAAGATTTATATGTAACGTGAGCAGCTTCTGGTTCTTAGTCTGTTTCCCCCCTGGGATCATATAGTGTGAGTATGTATATTGTAATATTCACATGCTTACTGACCTCAGTGGAGTTTATGACCCGCCGACGCGAAGACGAAAGATTTATATGTAACGTCAGCAGCTTCTAGTTTGTAGTCTATTTCCCCTTGAGATCATATAGTGTGAGTATGTATTTTATAATAACCACACATTATGATCTCAGTGGAGTTTGTGACCAGTCGGCGCGAAGACTAAAGATTTATATGTAACGTCAGCAGCTTCTGGTTCTTACTCTGTTTCCCCGTTGGGATCATATACTGTAAATATGTATATTAAAATATTAACAGTCATTGTGATCTCAGAGGAGTTTATGACCCGTCGGCGCGAAGACTAAAGATTTATATGTAACGTCATCAGCTTCTGCTTCTTACTCTGTTTCCCCCTTGGGATCACATAGTGTGAGTATGTATATTGTAATATTCACAGTCATTATGATCTCAGAGGAGTTTATAACCCGTCAGCGCGAAGTTGAAAGATTTCGAAGTCCCGGATAAAAGAAGCCCTGAACATATTCACTGCTGGAAAGTATTTCGTTATTGATCTTGTTTTGTGTTCATGACTTTATTTTCCTTTTCTTTTTTGTGTGCAATCAGTGTCACTCTGTATATTGTAGTAAAGTGTCATATTTTCACACAACAAGAATTGGAGATTTGTCGCCGCCAGGAGTAAACCATCTGAAATACAGCTAACTGACCTTTATAACTTACTTGATCAGATATTTTTACAGTGAGAATATTTTTTAAAATTGCAGTTTAAAAAAGATTGTTTGCATAGACACTTTCTTACTGAATGCCTTTGATAAACCCTACATTTTTGAATGATTTTTTGGTATTTCTGTTTTTCTCTGTTGTGGTTCCTATTCTTGTTCTCCCTATAGAATATATATGAATAGTAGTGTATATATTACTACTATCCTATATGTTCTTAAAGGAGTACGTGATCTATTAGCGGAGCAGTGAGCGACCTCTAAGCACTACGACTGAACTTTCCAGAGTTCTACAGAATAGAAATTGTAAGAAATGATGAAGCGTACATTTCTATGTAATATAAAGTCATTTGTGTTTAACAGTTTTTTACTTGTTATTGTTCTTGTGACCTGAGATGATGTAGTGCGGGAGTGTTTCTTGTAGCACTTCTTTTCTACTTTATCTAAAAGTAACTTATGCCCTCTTATATTATCAAGAATATGGGGCAACACTTTTACAAATTATAGCAGAAAAAAAGGGAGGGTGTGGCCACGCTAAGGGATATTTTATGAATTGCATTTTTATTTGTCACCTCTTTGATATATACAGCTTCAGTTTTCGAAGAAAGTTTATTTGTAATTGCTTAATAAAAACTGTTTCAAACCTAGTCTGAAATTTTTGCTGCGCAACCACACCTCCCAGTCAGAAAAGTAAACACCACATTCTAAGTAAATACTGCTACTGGGAAGTATCCCACCCGCAAACTCAATGAAAAGAAGACCGCAACACACTCTGTTATTTTCCTGCCGTGATTTGTACACCCCAGGCTGCAATACGGCGCATTGTTATTTTCCCGATATCATTTCCACAGCCTACTGAATATTGCCGCAATACCGCGCATCGTTGTTTTGCGGACGTGATTTCCACAGCCTACGCAACATTCACACTACCTGTGTGTGCACCCTACACACTGCTTGCCGCAATACGGCGCATTGTGTTCCCGACGGGATTTCCAGAGCCTATGCAGCCTTGCCACAATACCACACACTGTTGTTCTGCAGACGTGATTTCCACGGCCTACGCAACATTCAAACTCCCTGCCTCTCCACCGTACAGACTGCTTAAACTAAGACCACAGTGTTCCTACTATACCCTCTTATACAATTATTCTCTTATTTTTCCCCCTACGCCTTTCAACTCAGTCACAAAATGGCTGCCAACACTTCCTAGTTTCAACAGTTCGCAGCCAATGAGCTGCACGCTCGTGCTCGCAACGCCTCAGCCAATCAGATGTCAGAATTCTCAAATATCAATATCTGTAAATTTTGATATTTCTCTAAAACTACTGAATGGACTTACCCCATTTAAACAAAAGCGTGCTTTCTGGACCAAGACCTTTCTCCCTGCCAAATTTGACGTAATTCCGTTCAGCAGTTTGACCTGTAGCCTTGTCTAAAGTTTCCTATGGAAATTGCATGGAGTAAACACGTTTTGGGACCCCCTTTTTCTCAGCCCCCTTGACGAATCACCCCCAAACTTTCAACATAGGAGCTGATCTGAAAAGAGAAGTTTTTTGGAAAAGTTCGAAAACATTCGTCAAACGACGCCAAAGTTATAAGCAAATCAAAAAACGCTTTTCCTATAGAAACGTGGTCCTAACTATAACTAACTACTGGCGACCGCCAGTAGGTAATATATATATATATATGTATGTATATATATATATACATACATATATATATATATATATCCTACTGGTATATACAAATATATATATATCCTACTGGCGGTCTGATGTGCACTGGCACTAGGAAGAGAGCAGGACAGTGCCATATCTCTGTATATATGGTGCTTTCCTGTTCTCTCTCAACTTTGGGTGCTGCGTTGCATTGTGTGACAAGCCTGTAAATCTGGGCCTATATTGTTTCAGAAAAAAAATTATCACTTATTTGATTTTTTTTGTACAATCTCAGCACAATGCAATTTCCTTGTTTCAAGTCCAAATGCTGTTTTGGAATTTATGACCAGAAGATGACACCAAACACAAAATATTCATAAAGTGTAGTCGCTAAAAGTTCGATTCTTGCGTGCCTTCAATGTAGAATGTTAACTCAAGGTAATGTTTCATTTACAAATGGTGAAGTATTTAACATTAAAAGCTTTGATTTGTTCAGTTCATCTAAAGAAGATCCGCACGTCACATCAAAAGTCGTGTGATAATAGTCTATATCAAATGTAAAGATTTCTTAGCTTAAAACATTATATAAGTGCATTTACGCCTTCCATAAGAAAAGCACACTTTTTTATTGCACGACTTGTATAACTATGTCTATATTTCGTGTTTATGTTTATTTTTAAATGTAAAACGACTAAAATGTAACCTTTTTAATGAAGGTATTTATGTACATATGTGTTTGAGTCATGCAGGTATAAGAGACAGCAGAATTCTGAAGGCACAAGGCCCTGTATCCTTCATGAACACCTTAAAAATATAGGTGATCTATGGACTTTACCAGGCTTTCTGTATGACGTTTATCTGGTTCATTGGCTGGTATTTTAGTAGTCCAAACAGCCGTGGGAAAGTTATAGTGTATAACTGCAGGTCTATTACTATCTGAGTGTTCACTTATGTGCCTTTCATTTTCCAAATGATCTACTGACATTCGAGTTACTCGGGGTTACTCTAGCCGTCAATCACAAATGTGGAAATATCTGTAATCTTTCACTTTTTCTGTGAACAGCTGCATTTTCTGGGAGTAGTTTTCATGAGCAAGATGTGCTTCCTCATAAGAGTGCAACTCCTACGTAAGTCACACTTACGCCTTCGTGAAACCTATCTACTTCTAGAAAATACTTTGCTAATCAAGCCTAGATATTCAGGTACACCTCACACATAAGCCTGATATGTGACAGATCTACTCATAGAAAAAAGCTTTGTGAATCTGGCAGATAGAGAGAACTCTCTCTTGAAATAGGTAGGTGGACTCTACTTAGTTAACTACTTGTCAAATAAACATAAATATACATTGAACTATTAGTTTATCATACAGTGGAGAGTTACCATTTTAAACTGAGGTCAAGGCTGAATAGTCATTTTTAGGTCGAGCATCAGCGCATGCGCTGTCTGCAAGACCTGCAGTAATCACTCGACCGAGAGTGATTACAGCTGCTGCTTGCCATTGGGTAAAAATTATTTTGTGCTTGTTTCCCGGCTCATTATTGGCCGGTGCTCCCGATACATCACTTCCGTTTGTAGGGGAAGAGCACCGGCCAACTACAGTCTCTCTACACTGGACGTTGGAGGTTGTTGTTAACGTTTTGTTTAGGGATCTATTTTTTTTTTCTACAAGCGCCCCATTCCGCGCTTTACCGTTAATTGTGGCTGTTCCCCGTTTTCCTTAAGAAAAAATTTAAGAATCATTGCCCCAAGCACCTATTATGGTCAGCATGATTAATTGCAATATGTACTATAACTCTTGAAAATATGATTTGTGCAATTACCACTACACCTTCGTATTTTTCAACAGTAAATATCGACAGACAAAACTTGCCAAAATGCACTGGGGTAAAAGTACCCTGCATTTAATCTGCATGGTATGCCTCATTTTTGGGCAGTTGTCATGACAGTCCACTATATAAAGCACCCAGTAACTTTCAATCCCTGTGGACCAGGAATATATTTGGTTCGGATAAATATTGCACCCTTTTTTGGACCTTCCGTAAATCTGAATGATTTATTGTCAGTTAGTCGAATATTTTACTGGCAGACTACTTGCCTCTTTATTGTAATTGCATTTATATAGCGCTTACTACCCCTCTGACGAGGCTCCGAAGCGCTTTTTCGGCGAGTAGCAAGCTACTCCAGCTCATGAAATACTGATGCGCTTTCGTCCAGTATATACTTGTTCGTCTTCTGGATATATTTTCATGCGAGTCTGCTTTCAGTTCAGGCAGCCAGAATCTCACAGGCAGGCATTTCAACGCATAGGCGTGTTGATTGACACATCCTTTGGTGGTAAACTGTACAGAGACATGAAGGTACCACGGATAGATCCAGAGAGGAGCTTCCACTGCGCTTGCGCACACCCAAAAACTCAAACGCAGCAAATTCTCGGGATCCAAAATCCAATCGAATTGCTGTGCATCCTTCTGCCCAAACCGCATGTTTTAGTAGATCGAATTTAGCTTTTTACAGCACGGTTCAACACTATCTACCGGATGCATCTTATCTGTCAAACATGATTAGAGAAGGAAATGAGAGTTAAAAGGTTCTGCTCTTCCTTGGAGCGGTGCGGTGGCCACCAAGTAAATAAACAACTAGCCAGGCACTAAAGGCCGTGCACCTCAGACCTCTTGACAGCCTTCCTCAAGGAGCGGATAGAGGCCTGCCTGCCATCACGGGAATCAACAGACTCTACAACTATCTGCCACGGTTGGGGCACAGTTATGCATGTATCAGGAGAAATGTGACTAAGGGGATATTTTATAGTTTGTGTGTTGATGTGTGTTATGTTAAATGAACTTTTAGAGCGCACGTTCATCATAGGTTTCTTGGCGCTAGATTACAGGAGAGTAAAATCTAGGTGGAACAGACTGCTCCAGACTCCAGACCATACAGATTGTAGCCGCAAGATTCATATTTGACCTCCCATGCCGCACCCACTTCACACCGCGCCTCAGGAAGCTTCCCTGGCACCCCATTCACAAGCGCAGCCAATTCAAACTTCTCACGCACACATACAAAGCCTTATGCGGCACAGGACTGGTATACTTGAACAGGCGCATGCACTTTCACCAACCCACCAGACACCTACGCTCTGCCTCACTCTCACATACTCCCCGTATCTGCATAAGCAAAACTGGAGGTCGCCTTCTCACTTCTTGAGTTCTGCAAGAAGCTGAAGACCTGGCACTTCATATTAATACATTGGGTCCACACACCTTGCACAAGCGCCTGAATACCCTCTTGGATGATTAGTGCGCTATACAAACCAACATAACATAACAATGCTATGTAATGCACACCAGCAGGGAAGAGAGTTCCAAATACTGGCTGCGCAGACCGAGAATGAATAGAAAAAAAAGCGTGTGGCCGCCACTTCTTTTCTGTTTGTTTCCGATTGTAGTAATGGCGGCACACTTGCTTTAGCTTTAAACATCTTAAGCTAAAGTGCAGGTGCCGCGATCGCTTTAAAAGTAAACAAATAGAAAAAAAACTGCGGCTGCATTACTTTTCTTTCTATTTCTTTACTTTTCTTACAATTGCAGCACCCCGCGCTTTAGCTTTAAACATCTTAAGCTAAAGTGCAGGTGCCGCGATTGCTTTAAAAGTAAACAAATAGAAAAATATGCATCCCCACACTTTTTTTTACTATTTCTTTACTTTTAAAGCTAGCTTAAGATGTTTAGAGCTAAAGCGCGGGTGCCACCATTGTAACAAAAGTTAATAAATAGAAGAAAATGCAGCTGCACGCCTTTTTTTTTCAATTTCTTAACTTTTCTTACAATTGGCACCCTCACTTTAGCTTTAAACATCTTAAGCTAAAGCGCGGGTACCGCGATTGCTTTAAAAATAAATAAATAGGAAAAAAACATTTGCAATGCAATAGCTCTCACATTACTGAAAGTTTGAGCTATTGGTGTTGCATCATTATTCGCAACGCTACTAGCTCAAACTTTCAGTAATGCGAGACCTATTGCATTGCAAATGCTTGTTGAATTTTATACTGGAGCTTGGTTTTATTATTAATTGCCAGTCATCTTGGGCCTATGATGGGGACTCAACGTTCCGATCGCACCAAAACTCGTTTTCTTATAATATGTTGGGGAGAAGCATAGTTAAAAGCCAAAGTTAGAACCTAAACAAGTCAAACACTATGTAAAGGACAATGTCCCCAAAGAGGATCCAGCGCCTGCCCAAAGGGCATGTCCACAGTGGGGACCAAATTCAAAAATGAATTGAGATTAGCCCAAACCAGTGATCCTTGGAAATAAAATGGGGGTTTGCAGGTAGTAGGCACTTATCTTGATTATATTACAAAACAAAAGTGTGATTTGATTAAATATAGATGATATTACAGCACCACAATAGGTACATAACAATAAACAAAACAGAAGCCAGACAATAGGGCAGTGTTAGAACGGGGAGGGTTCAAATTCCCACCCGTTGCTACCCAAGGTTAGAATTGGGGGTCCCCAGTTGGCTGAGGTAGGTACCTTAGTCCAAATAGGGACCCTTGCTTCTAAGTGAGGGAAAGGAAGGACACCTTCTCAGATAGCCCCTGCGCACCCCTCGGAAGCTTGGCACGAGCAGCCAGGCTTATCTCCAAGGCAATGTGTAAAGTATTTGCAATCCCGCTCTCAGTAACCCAATGATGACACCACAAAGGGACTCCACACGAGTTTCATAAAAAAAACAAGTATAAGTTTATATAAAAAGATATACGATGAGACCACACGATAAAAAACCAACATATGAGTATTTGTAATATTTCACCTGGCCGGTTATTAGGCCAGCAAGCCCTTGTAGGTTCTTGCAGTATTAATGAGCAATTCTCAATGATTCAAATGCAGTCCTAATGCAATGCTATGCAGCTCGTAATGCAAGAATCAGGGACTTCGTAATGTAAAAATAATGCAGTTCGTTATGCCAAAATAATGCGATGCGTAATGCAACAATTAGGCAGCTCGTAATGCAAAAATAATGCAACAATCAGGCAGTTTGTAATGCCAACAACAATGCAATGCATAATGCTACAATCAGGCAGTTCGTAATGCAAAAATAATGCAATGCGTAATGCAACAATCAGGCAGTTCGTAATGCCGACAATAATGTACTCCAGCACCGTTCACGGTGCTCTGGACGGACTCTATGCACACTCGTACTGACTCGCGGTCAGCTACTGCCAAAATATGCCCCCAACACTGGTCTGGTGTAAACAAAGTGCAGCTCCACACTCTGGTCCCGGTACTGCCACTCCTCGGCAAGTACGGGCCGCGATTCTAAATTGAGCAGGGGCTCGCGCTGCAAGGATGGGAAAGACCGAGAGCGTTTCTCACCGAGACTGCACCCCGCCCCAGGCGTGACCTGGGGGGTGCGATCTCGTTCTCCTCTCCTCCCGGCTTGGGCCTCCAGGGCGACTTCGTTGATCTCGGGCAGTGGAACACGGACCCCCGACGTGATGGTTCGAGGTCTCTCCTTGGCAAAGGCAGGCTCGGGCCGGCGGCACCGCTTCTCTGGGGTTGCCGGTCCGAGCCGATGGCAAAGTCGAAGTTCTCAGGCTGCACGAAGCACACGCACACAGCGTCGCTGAGACTCACTTGAGCTATGGGTGTACACGGTCACAGGACAATCCTCACGAAGGTCTCAGGCTGCACGAAGCACACGCACACAGCGTCGCTGAGACTCACTTGGACTCCAGGTACCCACGATCACAGGGCAATCCTCACGAAGGTCTCAGGCTGCACAAAGCACACGCACAAGACTCTTTTGGACTCCAGGTGCCCACGATCACAGGGCAATCCTCACGAAGGTCTCAGGCTGCACAAAGCACACGCACACAGCGTCGCTGAGACTCACTTGGATTCTGGGTGCACACGATCACAGGACAATCCTCACGAAGGTCTCAGGCTGCACAAAGCACACGCACACAGCGTCGCTGAGACTCACTTGGACTCCAGGTGCCCACGATCACAGGGCAATCCTCACGAAGGTCTCAGGCTGCACAAAGCACACCCACAAGACTCACTTGGACTCCGGGTGCACACGATCACGGGGCAGTTCTTACGAAGGTCTCAGGCTCCAAAAAGCACATGCACACAGCGTCGCTGAGACACTCCTCTGGAAACTTTTGTGTTCCTGAGTTTCCACAACAGGGAGCCAGCTCTCCTCGGGCCCTTGGGGACAAGTTACTTCAGGACACAGCACACAGCAAAGTCCTTTCAAGCAGGGGGACACAGCACACAGCAAAGTCCCTTCGCCTCTCCTTAGTTAAATCAGCAAACTGCAGGCCAGCACCAGAACACACAGCAAGGGTCAGTCCTTTCCTTCAGTCTCTTCAGCTGTTTCTTCCTTGGCAGAGGTTCCTCTTGACCACGAAGTAGTTTCAATCCTTTACAGTCTTGATCAGTCCTAAGTTCAGGGGTTTCAGCTCTCATAGTTATACCCCTAAATGTCTTTGAAGTCTTTGTGTTCAGGGGGGCACTGACCCCTGTCCAAACCAGTTCTGGGTGTCTCCCTTTGACAGTGGGGGTCTGGATCTTCAATCACTCAGCAGGAGATGGAGCCATTGTTTTATGGCGGCAGCCCAGGCCTCTTCACCTCCAGGGGCTACTCCTCCCCCCTACACTCCAGATGCAGGTCAGCTTGTTGCTGTCTCACCTCCTCCCCTGGGTCAAGACATTCCCCAGATCCTATCACTTTCAAATCCAGACAGTCAATCCACAACCAGGCAGAGACACACAGAATTGTTAGAACACAAAAAAAACAGCTACTTCTAAAAGTGTGGTTTCTAAACACACAATGCAAAAACCACCTTCACAAAAAGATGTGTTATTAAATTGTGAGTTCAGGCACACTAACCTTCACCCCTCCATCTTAAGCCTATGGGAAGATAGGCTGGAAACATATTACACAGCCTCCCCATTCTGTCCTATGGGCAAGATGGCCTTTCAACAGTGAAAAACGAAATGGAGAGTATTTCACTGTCAGGACATGGTACACACCTCAGTACATGTCCTACCTTTCACATACACTGCACCCTGCCCAGGGGTGTACCTTGGGCCTACCATAGGGGTGTCTGATGCGCATAAAAAGGGAGGGTAAGGCCTGGCAAGAGGGTGCACTTGTCAGGACAACATGGCAGTTTTAGCAACTGCACGCAGGCACTGCAGTGGCAGGCCTGAGTTCTCTCTTTAGGGCTACTTGTGTGGGTGGCACAATTAGTGCTGCAGGCCCACTAGTAGCATTTGCATTACCAGCCCTGGCACACATAGTGCATTTTACTAGGGACTTCCTTAGTAAGACAAATATACCATTACACTTTATACAGGGATCACTTGCACTTTGACACTGATCAGCAGTGGCAAAGTGCCCAAAGCATCTAAGTTGGCAACACCATGTCAGAAAAAAGGTCTAGGGGGAAGGCAAAAAGTTTAGGGAACTTTAGCCAAAACGGGCCAAGTCCAACAGGCAGATTTACTAACATTTTGCGCCAGGTTTGCATCTCAAAAGAGAATCAAACCAGTGCAAAATGTTTATTTGAGATTCGCTTTTCAGTTCAAAACTTGTTTTGCAAAAGGAAGTTGCCTGAAAATAATGCAAAATCACACTCTGAGCTGCTTTGCATTATTTGCATCAAGGAGGTGTACAAAGGGTGGTATGTGGGTGTTCCCATGCAGCCACCCATTGTTTTAGATGCAAAGCCCTATCTGCTAAAATGGGACACTGAGCTTTGTGCCAAAAAATAATGCTTCTTTGAGGCAGTGTTAAAAAAGAGAATTATTTTGTTTCTCAAAACTCTTCTGACTTTGCATGAGTACTGCACTGCACAGAACATGTACAAAAAGGCGAAACTTTTAAAGTTTATTAGAACATACTATTTTGTGCTGGAAGGTTATCCTTCCAGTAGAAAACCTATGCTAGACATCACTCAGACAACTTTTCACTATATATTAGTAGATAGGGCGCTGTACTGCTCTGTCTCAAGCAACGCAGAGCAGCACCTTTAGTTACTGTGCAGCATTGCATAACAATTTTAAATCTGCTCCAATATATTTAGCAGCGATTTGAGCCAAATCGGATAAAGTATTAAAAACGAAAACGCTTTGTACAATATGTTCATGTCAAATAGCTCACTCACTAAAGTAAAAGACATTGAACAGGTTTGACAGCGACAGTTGATTTCCTAGGCTTTTCTAACTATCATACAACTTGGAAACAGACTTTACAGCAACCCCTTGTTTACAACAAAGAAGCAAGATCTCTGGGTCAATGCTAGTCGCCTGCAGATATTTTGTTTTAATTGATTGAAGAAACATTTAAAATGATTTGGAAACTCGGGCAGATCATATCAGGAGCCCGAAGTGGAGAGCGATATGCACAGTAGCGACTCGTGGTGGGAGTGCTGCGGGGCGGCGGGGCGGGGCAGGGGAGGAGCAGGGTGGGGGGTAGTAAACTACGGCATACGGCAGAACAGAGGTAAGCAAACAAATAAATAAATAAAACGAATTTCATTGCGCGCGCTGCATTGCCAAATGCGATGCAGCGCGCGCAACGAAATTCTTTTATTTATTTATTTGTTTACTTACCTCTGTTTGGCCGTATGCCGTAGTTTACTACCCCCCATCCTGCTCCTCCCCCGCCCCGTCCCACCACCCCGCAGCACTCCCACCACGAGCCGCTACTGGATATGCAAGTTGGGAAGGTAGCATTAAGGGGCAAAGAAGGGAAATCGTTAAGTGCATAGCAGCTTCTGTCATAAAATGTTGAAAATAAACCTCAAAAGAATTATCATTGAATGTACCTCAGTTTCTGTAACAAAATATGCCCTTAAAACCCCCATAACACAACATTAACAATTCAGGCATGAGCAACTACCACTCCATCTCCTATTTCCCCTTTGCTTGTATAATAATGGAGAGTAGTGCAGCTAGGCAGCTCTCTTCTTATCTGAAGGAATATAATCTCATGGTCCCATGGCAACTGAGGTTCCACCTGGAGAGAAGTACAGAGATGGACGACCACAAAAAGGACCTGGACGTAGGGGATGCAACTGGTGTGATCCTGTTGAACTTATCCACTTCATTTGACAAGGCACAACAGGGTGTCCTCGTGGCGAGACTTGGAGGGTTGGGGTCTTTGAGAGAAGTGGCTGGTTAGGTTCCATCCTTTTGGAGAGATTGACTCTGTCACTTCACAGGCCTACCAGCTCAGCAGTTCAATGTGAGGTCCCGCAGGGTCCTCGCTCTCACCAATTTTGTTTAAAACGTATGTTACACCCCCAGCAGACTTTATAAGGTCCAACAACTGCACTGAGACGTCCTCCGCTACCGATACTCAATTGGTAGTTCATTTGGATGAAAACTCCCTACAGTCACTGCCAAAGTCCACGGTTTCTTAGGCGCCATTCCGCAGTGACCGGGCAATACATTTCTGCAGCAGATGTCAACAAGGCCTAGGTGCTGCTCACGGGAGAAAATAAACAACACTGGCCAGATTTCATCCGGCCCCATCCTTTAGATCCACCATTCCTAGTGCACTGTTTGGAATATGAATCATCCCTTACATTCCGTAGTAAAACTCTTTAGACATATATTTCACACGGTGTGGTCTATCGATATAGCTGTCACCCAACAATGATTGTGACATCTTGGCCCACACATACAGTGTTGCAGCACAATTTAACATCTAATCTCTATAAGTTACCCAACAATGAGAACAGAGAACCAACACATTCACGACAGAGTGTTCTAGCTTCCCCATCTATCACTGGTGCTCGGGCCTAGCTGCTGCAGAAATGCCCGCATCTCTATCCAATTCACTGACACGAGTGCATGATCATCACATCGCAAGTATATTTGCCTTTACCAATGCCTGTTTGCTACAATGAGGAATGGTGGCATTTGCCTCCCTTTTGGCACAGGAAGCCCAGATATTATTTTATGCCTTCAGAAGCAACGGGAGATGAATACGCTTCTATTAACAGTGCTGCGTCTTCCCGCAGTCTTCCTGTCCTCGGCAGTGGCGCTGCTGATATTAAACTGTTGCTAAGGAACCCAAATAGCATGTGTAAGCTACTTTGTTCAGTGTCTTGAAAACTGGGGCGGACTAAAGAGGTAGACCAGAGCGTGCAATCCCTGCCAGAGCTGCTAACGCCAGTGCAGCAATGTGCACAGCCATGCTGACGCAGTTCTCGGCATCTGGAGTAAATTCGCTGACAGGTTCACCAACCGCTGGAGCGACAGGTGAAAATCTCGAGGAGACGAGCGGAAACACATCTCCACATCTTGTCCTGAATGCATCTGGCGCGTTATTATCGCCTCGCATTTACAGCAGTGACCGACGCAAGCACAATATGCAATCTCAGCTAGGCAGGGCCTGAATAGTGGCAGGTAAATGCATGGATGAATCGTGCAAATGTGAGCAGATGTTTTTATCTTAATGACAAAGCACCGCAAATAATTGTGGAAAAAGTTTCACGGGGCATTTTTCATGCAAGGATTTACCCTTAGATTTTCCAAAAACTCTTCTCGCAAAAGTCGTTCATGTGCACATGTTGATTTCAATTCAGTTTTTAGTTTTTTGTCTGCATAGCTGCCAATTCTCATCTTTACATTTAAAAATAAAAAAATAAATAAACCCCGGTGTCATTACTTTCCGGGGATTTCCGTCTTGTGCAGACCTTCATAGTCAGTCAAACTTTATTTATTTAGACTGTAGTCTATTAAAACAACCATAAATACATCCAATAGGTAATGCATACAATAAAAAAGCAAAAAGTACATCCAATAAGTAATACATACAATAGAGAAAAGAGAAGAGAGTTGGGAAACCCCATAAATACACGCCAAGTCCTTACATATTAACTACCAAATCTTTTAAAACCCCCTTGATCGCAGTTAAGAATCTCCCAATTGAACACGTAGCTTCCAAAAATCTTATGTTCACCAATAAACGGAATGCTTAATCACGATTTACTATTCCATACTTGATAAAAATTGGTTTTAAAAATACTTTCCGTACATATTAATAAACCTACCACACCATACCACATCTTCACAGGAAAGTGAATGCAACCAGAGCGTTAGATAAATACTGTTTCACTCCCAAGGATGAATAAATATTCAATCGCACTCTCTGAGTACAGCCATGGCCACACGAACAGCAGTCATGCAAGCTTCTCATTCAACAGATGATAAGCATCACGCAGCAGACGAGTATGTACAGGGCTCTGTGGAGGATCCTGTCTGGCTATTGTCAACCCTCAAATTCGTTTTTTGACTATATCCTCGTTACAGATCGCCATTAAGCACTGCAGTCCTTATCCGTAGCCCAGTCTTCTTGTGCTTCTGTACATTTAGGCAGCAGCATGTTTTCATTTCTTTTTCTTCCTTGTGTATTTTTGTGCCATACGCTTGTAATTGAAAATAATAACTATTGCACCAGTTTGCCAAGGCCAGGCTATTGGCTTTGTCATTGCTTCTCGTCTTGATTTGTGTTTGTGTCAAATGACGCGGTACAAACCCCACATTAAAACATAATCATATTACAATTACAAGTTCCATTTAATCAGTTCTTGTAATATCCCACGACTAATCAATCCAATAGAATGAATATTGCAATATTGATATTTCAATTTCCAGGGATTTTAGTATATGGGCTTTGCAGCACCAAATTATCCCTGGGCACATTTGGAATGCAGCACTAGGTTTAGAAATGCTTGTAATGTTCAAATTCACTTAGCTTGTCCCTAATTAAACAAGCATTGGCATAGCCAATAGGTCTCGCTTTTGGGACCTTATAAGTATTTAGTTATGCAGCACAATATCCTTGGTGCAACAACATTAACTGTTGCATGGTTAAACACTTATAAGGCCCGAAAGGCGAGACCTATTGGCTATGCCAATGCTTTTTTTTTTTTTTTTTTTAAAGGACAAGCAGTGCTATCAGGCTCTGGCTGCCACTTAGAGGTAGAGAGAGAGAGGTGTGTAGAGAGAGAGAGAGAGGTGTGTAGAGAGGTGTGTAGAGAGAGGTGGGTAGAGAGAGAGGGGTAGAGAGAGGGGTGTAGAGAGAGGGGTGTAGAGAGAGAGAGGTAGAGAGGTAGAGAGAGGTAGAGAGGTAGAGAGAGAGCGGTAGAGAGAGGTAGAGAGGTGGAGAGAGAGAGAGGTGGAGAGAGAGAGAGAGGTAGAGAGTGGTAGAGAGAGAGGTAGAGAGAGAGAGGTAGAGAGAGAGGTAGAGAGAGAGCGGTAGAGAGGTAGAGAGAGAGAGGTAGAGAGGTAGAGAGAGGTACAGAGGTAGAGAGAGGTAGAGAGGTAGAGAGGTGTAGAGAGAGAGGTAGAGAGAGAGGTAGAGAGGTAGAGAGAGGTAGAGAGGTTGAGGAAGAGAGGTAGAGAGAGAGGTAGAGAGAGAGGTAGAGAGGTAGAGGTAGAGAGGGAGAGGTAGAGAGAGAGAGGTAGAGGTAGAGAGAGAGGTAGAGAGGTAGAGTGAGGTAGAGAGAGAGAGGTAGAGAGAGAGAGAGGTAGAGAGAGAGAGGGAGAGAGAGAGGTGAGAGAGAGAGAGAGAGAGAGAGAGAGAGGTAGAGAGAGAGAGGTAGAGAGAGAGGTAGAGAGAGGTAGAGAGAGAGGTAGAGAGGTAGAGAGGTAGAGAGAGAGAGGGTGGAGGAAGAGAGGTAGAGAGAGTGAGAGGTAGACAGAGAGAGGTAGAGAGAGAGAGGGTGGAGGAAGAGAGAGAAAGAGGTAGAGAGAGAGAGGTAGAGAGAGAGAGGGTGGAGGAAGAGAGAGAGAGGGTGTAGGAAGCACGTGTGTGTACAGGTCCAGGAACTGGCATAGGGTCTCACCCAGAGGTAGGAAGTACGCAAAAATTAAGGGTGCCAGGGGTGTGCCACCCAGGTAGTTGCTCGGAGGATCCACTAAGGGATAGTGGATTCTACAAGTAAAGAAGCGCCATGTGAGAATCACTGCATGTAGAAATCGCTTCACAATAAGTAGGTCCACTAATGATTGAGGAAGTGAAATCAATATGCGTTAATTATGGGCCATAAAGAAGGAAGAATTAAAATTCACCATATCAAGCTCAATGCACGTAAATATGGGCCACCGTGAAGGAGGAAAAGCCAAATGAGCATCAAGAATGTGCCATTATGTAGAGAATAGGCTCACTGTAAGTAGCGCAACAAAATTCTATTAGCCATGCAACAGTTTAATGTTTCGCAGTTGCCAAAAGTCCGCCCGTCTGCTTCCTCTCCCCGGGCTGGTTTGTTCCTCGGTCACGCCCACGGCACAACCTCCCGGAAGACACCACTAACACCTAAACTGCCCTAATTAAGGCCCTGCAGGCAAGAGGAGTGGTACGGGTATTGAAAAGGGAAACGAAGATAAGAGGGAAAGAGGGAAAGAAAGGGGTGGATGAAAAGGAAGCCCGTTAAAGGGGAGCGGAGAGCAGAGATGAGGGGGAGAAGAAAGGGAAGGGAGGAGAAAGAAATGCGGCCGGAGAAGAGTTAAAGCAGCCTGGAGACATAGTGTACAGGCAGAGTAAGAACACCTCGTGTGGCAGTGCCAGACTGTTTAAACGCCAAATAATCAACCAAGAGGAGACCAAGTGATTGAATACTAATCCACCACACGTGGAAAACCAATCCTACATAATCCCAAAGTAGTAACTCTAGGTTTATGCGATGAGTGTAGTGAAGTTCCTCAATGAACAGTTTAAAACCAATAGCGTAATCTGCAACAGAAGTGCATGTTAAAGAGCTTGTGTAAAAACTAGAGTGGACTGATGCAGATACAGGCGTGCCTGAAAAGTAGAATCCTACCTCTCTGGGCTATGCGGAGGACGCGCCTCTGGAGCCTCGTTAAACAGTGAACTTTCACCGCCGTGGTACAGGGAGTGTCTAAACTATGTCATGGAGCCAAACGTAAACTCTGTCATGGAGCCAAACGGATGCTAGTTGAACACTCGGTTCACATGCGCATAACAAGCTGAGCACTCTTAAATTCCCAGGAAATTACCGGTGTGTGTGGAGCTTGACTAAAGCCGGGTTCAACTTAAAGCCGATATGAAAAATCACCAATTCAGCCTTCTGATGGCAATCAAAGACTCTGTTATCTCCAGAATTGCGGGAAACTGTAACAAGACACGAAATTCAACTTTAACGTTAGCGTGTCAAAAATATATCTTAGTTGAGACAAAGAATGTTCAAAAGCGTGCTGCTCCTCACGAGTACTAGAGAAAGCCTGTCTTGCATCAAGTGACGTGAAACTCTCAGCTCAGCAAACAAGCCGCCAGCCGGTGTGTCAATTTCGATCCAAGAACCAACAATGACATAAACGAAGGAGTAAACTCGACCGGGGAAGGGAGTCGCCATGATGGAAGGAGCAACGTGATGGCTTGAGCACAACAAGCACTGAAATACAAGCGCGGCCCTGCGGCAGCAAAAGTTAATTGTGAGAGGGGGAGCAGGAGGTGAGCCTGCGAGTGATGAGCGCGCTGGGGAGAGCAGGGCACCTCCAAGCAGGGAGAACACAGAAGGGAGTGGGGGCCAAGACATGCGCTGCTGACGAGAGAGGAAAGCCAGATGGCGCCTCTGCTCGTAAGCGCGCACACATGCGCTGCTGACGAGAGAGGAAAGCCAGATGGCGCCTCTGCTCGTAAGCGCGCGCGTAACCGCAAGCTCTAGGCCAAGCAAAAGCGTGTGGTAGCATTTTCTGAAGCCCACTTACTAAAAGTCTTGCCAGAGCAGCGCATGCGATGGCTCAGGCGAGACCTAAAAATGAAGGAACCCCAGGACTCTCTGGACAAAAAAGAAGGAGGTGTATTTACATACACGAGTGGCCTCATTGGACCGAACTTGCATGGACACCAGGGTTAGGGGGGTCTTCCGGTTGGAGACCCAAGTGCCACGATGGGGCTCCAGCAGGAGACCCATCGTAGCACGCATTGCCTACCAATGATTGTAGACAAGCGCCAGGATGCGTTCATGGCTCATTGTTGCCGAGTCCCGAAGAACAGTGGAAGCTGGAAGGATCGTGGCGGTGCCGTTTTGCAACTTAAAACCTGTCTCCTCAAAGCCTTTGCCTAGGCGGCGTCAGAAAGAGTGAGAGACGTTGGAAGAAACAAGTGATGCGCTGGCACATCATAAAGTGACCAGTCCTAAAACCATTGTATCCCGATGCCAGTGAGGGAGATTTAAAGTCTGTTTGGAAACACAGGGTATAGAATATTCTGTTCTAAGGTCTTTGTAAGCACTTAGCTTGATCTCTAGTACCAGACCAGGAATTGGTATAGGAACCTCCCTGGCCTACATTACCAGCTTGTCCCATTGTACAGCTGAAGTTAAATATCTGCCCCGGGATAAACTCCAACTGCAACTCGATATAATGCAATATGAGATTCAACCTAACATTTTCTGGTCATGACATCTGAGACCACTATATGGAGGATCTCTACATTGGCAACTATTATTTACGTATTAATGCTCATCACTTAAATTCTAAATAATACATATTGTACCAAGAAAAAATAATTTCCCACCAGAGGGAAGCTGGTGGCTATTTAGTGTCTAACCACACACGAGGCACAAAAAGGGCCCTGCGCTATTTGTGCACTTTGAAATGGGGGGTAACATGCACTATTAGTATGTTATTCTCCATTCTAAGGTGCCCAACTTGAAATGGGCACAATATGTATACTTTCTAATTTGCAAACCATGTGCTATTGTAAATTATTGGTGCCCAATTTGCAACTAAAATGATGTGTCCCAATCGTTATCTGGCCCTTAATAGTCTGACAAACTTGCATATTCCGCCTTCCCCAGACTCCAGTCTGTGATCACTAATTCACACGCAGATCTATCAGTAGATGTACAGGGGGTGTCAGAGGTAAGCCATCCCACTATCCACCCTATGGTAGGCATATTCTGGTGATGAAGGACAGTAAAAATAAAACAAGCATTAGCATAGCCAATAAGTCTCGCCCATAGCTTCGCCAATATGTTTGAGCTATGTTGTATATTAGTGTGGTTGCTATTTTGTATGGCTAAAAGTTATTGTTGTAAAGGGGGATTAATTGAAGTGTCTTAAAGTTGAGTAGAGTGTAGTGGTATGGAGTGGCGAGGAGTAGAGTAGTGTAGAATTGAGCTGAGTGTGTGGTGTGCTAGGGTAAGTTAGTTTGCTTTATCTATACTACTAATGATGCCCCTCTTTGAATAGACCGTATAACTTAGTTTTTCCATCTTCTAGACCTTCATCTACAGGACTTGGTGTAGATGTTTGTGGATACACCTTTGGTATAGACGGCTCTTAAAAAAGACATATTCTGGCTGATTGATCAGTCACAGGTACATGAGAACTAGATTTATCTGTTTGGCCTGCATGTATTAGAGTCATTTTTTCCAATTTTTTCCTATTGATTCTCAGGTCACAGAACTCGCTTTCCTCTTTCCAGCATTGCTTTTTCTAGTATCGCTTTTTTCTTAAATCACGTTTTCCAAACTAGAACACACTTGGCTTGCATGACATTTCATTAGGTGGTGCAGGTCTGCTTACTTCATTCTTTCACTGTACTCCTGGGTTAATCATCACGTGTACTTGACACATTGGTACTAAGTATGCTTTTTGAAGTCCATCTCTCTCTAATCAATTGATACGTTGTAACACACTGCACACTGGCCCCACGGCTTGGTTATGAAGTACAAGTGTTATTAATAGTAGAAAAAATATTTGTTCTTGCCATACCCCATTCTTTATAAAACAATTGTTGTTCTCTTATTACCCCACAGATAACCCCTGGCGTTCTTTTGGGTTAACGATTCCCTTTTTAGGTCTCGCCTGAGCCAGCGCATGCGCTGGTCTGGCAAGATATTTAGTGACTGGGCTTTAGAAATCCGACCACAAGCTTTTGCTTGTGGCCTAAAGCTTGCGGTTACGCGCGCGGGCACGCGCACAGCCGCCATCTGCCTTTCCTATCTCTTCCTCATTAAGCGTCATGCGCCATCTGGCTTTCCTCGTCATGGCTCATTAAACTTTCAGCGTGCCACTCGATCACTTTCACTTTCGCGGCCGCGCGGCCGCGTCACTTTCACGGCCGCGCGGCTCTCTCACTGTCTGTGTTATCGAGGATTTACCCGAGGCTTGCAGTGCTTTATTCTACGACACACCCAAGTACTTGACCAGCTCTTCTGCTTACTGTGACAATGTTTTCATTGCATTGTGCAGTGCTATTGTTCTCTGTGCTGATGCTGTTCTGTGTGCCCTTGTTCCCTAGTTAGAACAATTCAAGTAATATGCTCGCACTGCACGGTGTTGCTTTGTTACCACTTCTTCACTCGATTTGCCCTTTGCCGCCAAGTTTTTATATGCCCTCTATGCCTGCTTTCTTGTCTGTGGAAGCCCCACTCGTTCGCCATGGCTGTCCCTGTGCTTTTTTCTCCTCTGTTTGCCTGTACTTCCTCTGCTCACCATAGAGCTTATTTCAGTGCGTTTCTTTGTGTTTGTTTTGACTCAGTATATCCAGAAGCTTGAATTACATTGGTCACTCCTATGTTGTAATGATATGTATATCTGTGTCATCTCCGCCCATATAGAGCCCGGCACCCCCGGCCTGCCGCCTCCGGCCCCGCTCCTGCCCAGCCCCGGCCATCTCTCCCCACTCTCAGCATGCATGGCGAGGGCCTCACATCCCGGGCAGGTGAGGCCCCGCGCCTCCCGGTGCTCCAGCAGCCGTGTCCACCAGTGCTGCTACCAGGAGAAGCGCCTTCCACCGCCCCGTCGCAGCAGCCCCTTCCAGCAGCAGCGTGCTGCAGGCAGCAGCCCCTTCCAGCCGTGCCCCCAGCTCCCGTCCAGCAGCCCCTTCCACCCTGGGATCCGTCAGCTCCTGAGCAGCAATCCAAGGAACCGTCTCTGTGCAGCAAGAGATAGCACTGGGGCGTGCATGCTCCCCTTCGCCCTCTCTGTTCTCGCTCTATATATTTCTCTCTCTATTCACCCTCGCTGCCCTCCCTTCCTCTATCTCTCGTTCATCCACCCTCGTTCTATTTCTCGCTCCTTATTTTTGTTGTTTTTCTTTCGTTATTCATTTAATTTTCTATATCCCTATCTCTTTCTTCACTCGGCTTCTTTTTATTTTTCTCAATTTATATTTGACAAAAAAAAATCTGTTTCTATTTCATCAGCTCTGTCTATTTCTAACTCTCTCCCTTTCTATATTCTTCTAAACCAAAGAACAGACTCACTGTCTTTCTCATTCCATTATTCATCTCCAATCATCGTCTTTCCTTTTTATTCTTCAGTCTGTCTCTTTTCCTTGCTCCCTTTCTTGACCCCTATGTTTTTTGTACTACCTCTCAGTATGCATCTCTTTGTATTTCTTTCATTTCTTCATTTTTCTTGTTCTATATTCTCCCACCTTGTTATTCACATTTCAGATTGGTGCAGAGCAGCACTTATAAGTAAGGTATCCTAAAACTGTAAAGTAGCAAATACCATCAGGTTCCCAGCACCTTGCTACCAATTGTACCAAGTTGCATGTTGATGCTAGTTCATGTGTTGTGCCTCCAACATGGCTGACTCAGACTTTCATTCTTCTAGCCCCATATTTGTCTGTTGGCACGTTTTTATTTGAACTACTAACATCCAATATTTAGCAGTGAACACTACGGAAATACAATTTATTACTGTTCAATGAAAGTGGCTAATCAGGGTATTCACACTAATATCATCACACTTGCTTAGTAATATCCGAAAAGTGTGATACCTGTCAGGTGGGATATTTTGGTAGGCGAGTAGTATGTTTTGGGGTCTGGCTCGATAGCAGAGCTGTCTGCAGAACATATTGTTGGCATGATTAATATTAATTATGGTAACAATGGGTTTTGCAGACCGGTGTGCCTAGGTCCTGCACACAGGTATGCCTATTGGTACCGATTATTTGATATATGCACAGAGAGGACTTTGACTTCAAACTGTGTAAACTGTGCACAAAAGTACACTCGCAGGTCCTTTGTTCATAATAACCCACACAGGATGCATTTTGCACGCTGTATCATTAGGCCCTTGTTTACATAACAATACAGACAAGGTACATTTAACTCACCAGTATATCACAATCACCTTTGTACGAAATATACCACAATCCAGGTGCATTGTGCTCACTAGTGCATCGCAGTACCCTTATTTTATACCCCAATTTGGGTGAATTGTGTTTACTGGTACATCACAATGCCTTTTGTTTATATTACGACACAACCAGGCTACATTGTGCAGACTAGTACACCACAATGTACTTTTTTTTACACCAGCCACTGTCAGTGGCACAAGGTCTCTCTCTCTCTAAATCTCTCTCTCTCTCTAAATCTCTCTCTCTCTCTAAATCTCTCTCTCTCTAAATCCCTCTCTCTCTCTAAATCTCTCTCTCTCTAAATCTCTCTCTCTCTCTATTTTTCTCTCTCTCTATATAAATCTCTCTCTAATTCTCTCTCTCTCTCTCTACATCTCTCTCTAAATCTCTCAATCTCTCTCTAAATCTCTCTCTCTAAATTTCTCTCTCTCTAAATCTCTCTCTCTCTCTCTCTCTCTAAATCTCTCTCTCTTTCTCTAAATATCTCTCTCTCTCTAAATCCCTCCCTCTCTCTCTCTCTCTCTCAATCTCTCTCTCCAAATCTCTGAATCTCTCTCTAAATCTCACTCTCTCTCTCTAAATCTCTCTCATTCTCTCTCTCTCTTTCTCTCTAAATCTCTAAATCTCTCTCTCTCTAAAGCTCTCTCTCTAAAGCTCTCTCTCTAAATCTCTCTCTCTAAATCTCACTCTTTAAATCTCTCTCTCTAAATATCTCTCTCTCTCTCTCTAAATCTCACTCTTTAAATCTCTCTCTCTAAATATCTCTCTCTCTCTCTAAATCTCTCTACATCTCTCTCTCTCTAAATCTCTCTCTAAATCTCTCTCTCTAAATCTCTCTCTAAACCTCTCTCTCTCTAAATCTCTCTCTAAATCTCTCTCTCTATAAATCTCTCTCTCTCTAAATCTCTCTCTCTCTCTAAATCTCTCTCTCTCTAAATCTCTCTCTCTCTCTAAATCTCTCTCTAAATCTCTCTGGGCCTGATTCACAGAACTAACTTATGTCAAAAACATAAAGTTAGTACTTTTTGGTATTCACAGAATACACTTACTCATTTTGGTATTCACAGAATGAACTTACTCATTTCGGTATTCACAGAAGTTAGCAGTCCTAACTTTAGGACTCCTAAATGCCTTCTGTGAATACCGAAAGTCTTAAAGTTAGGATTTTTCTCAGTTTAGGAGTAGTAAAGTTATGACTCCTAACTTTAGGACTCCTAAATGCCTTCTGTGAATACTGAAAGTCTTACAGTTAGGATTTTCTCAGTTTAGGAGTAGTAAAGTGTCCTAACTTTACTACTCCTAAACTGAGAAAAACATTGCCTAAGCCAATAGCTTCCATAGGGAAGACCTATTGGCTTTGCCAATGCTTAATTAAGTTGGCAGGTCTGAAAAAAGGATCTGCAGAGCTGTTCAAAGCTGTCAGTCTACAGCAAACCATAAACTATACACTCATTTCACACTGCCCTGCATCCATCACAACTAAGTGGTGTGTCCTGTCCCATAGCAAGATAACCACACCTCAGTGGCCACCACACACCTCATTGAAACATTTTCCACATAAGGTCAAAACAAAACCAACACTCCACAGATAGGAGTAGTAAATACAAGCATTGGCAAAGCCGATAGATCTCGCCTATGCAAGAGCTATTTGCTTTGCCAATGTGTTTTAGCCAGCATGGCTGCTGTTCAGCATGGCTAAAAGTTAGTGGTGTAGAGGAGAGTGGCGTGGCGTGGTGTGGAGTGTCATAAAGTGGAGTGTCATAGAGTGGAGTACAGTGGCATAAAGTGGAGTAGAGTGGCATTGAGTGGAGTAGAGTGGCATAGAGTGGAGGGTTATTGAGTGTTGTAGAGTGGAGAGGAGTGTTGTGGGGCATAACGTGGAGGGGCATTTAGCAGAGGGGGTAAAGTGTCGTAGAGTAGAGTGGTGTGGTGTGGAGGGAAGAAGAGTGTCGTAGAGTGTTGCAGAGTGGAGTGTCATAGAGTGGAGTGTCACAGAGTGGAGTGTCACAGAGTGGAGTGGTGAATGGAGCGTCGTAGAGGGGTGTGTCACAGAGATGGAGTGTCACAGAGCACAATGGGATAGAGTGCAGTGGGATAGAGTGTCGTAGAGTGGAGTGTCATTGAGTAGAGTGGAGTGAAGTGTCTTAGAGTGGAGTACAATAGAGTGGCGTAGAGTGGCCTGGGGTATCGTTGAGTGGAGGGTTGTAGATTGGAGGAGCATAGAGTGGAATAGAGTGTTGTAGAGTAGAGGGGCATAAAGTGGAGGGGCGTAGAGTGAAGGTTCATAAAGTGGCATGGAGGGGTGTAGAGTGGAGGGTGTAAAGTGGAGGGACATAGAGTAGGGGTCATAGCATGGCAGGACGTAGAGTTGACTAAAGTGTTATAGACTGGACTAAAGTGTAGTTGAGTGTCATAGAGCAGAGTCATGTAGAGTGGCATAAAGTGTCTTAGAGTAGAGTTTCATTGAATGGAATGGCATGCAGTGTAGTCGAGTCGTGGAGTGGCGTAGAGTGGCCTAGAGTTTAGTGGCCTAGGGTGGTGTAGAGTGTCATAGAGTGGAGTGTCATAGAGTGCCTTAGAGTGGCGTGGATTGGTGTAGAGTGGAGTGTCAGAGTGAAGTGGCGTAGAGTGGCCCAGTGTAGGGTAGAGTGGAGTAAAGTGTCTTAGAGAGAAGTAGAGTAGAGTGGCATGGAGTGGAATAGGCTAGAGTGTCAGAGTGGAGTGGCGCAGTATGGAGTGTCATAGAGTGGAGTAAAGTGGGATGGAGTGTAGTAGAGTGGAGTGGTGTAGAGCGACATAGAGCGGTATGTCATAGAGTGGAGTGTCGTGGAGTGTCATGATGTAGAGTGGAGTGTCAGAGAGTGGAGTGTTGTAGAGTGCAGTCTCGTAGAGTGGGTAGAGTGTCGTAGAGTGTCATAGATTGGAGTAGTGTAGAGTTGCATAGAGTGTCGTGGAGTGGAGAGGCATAGAGTGGAGTGGCATAATGTGGCGATGAGTTGTAGAGTGGTGTAAAGTAGAGCAGAGTGGCCTAGAGTTAAGTGGCCTAGAGAGGTGTAGAGTGTCATAGAGTGGAGTGGTGTAGAGTGCCATAGAGTGGAGTAGAGTGGAATGAAGTGGTATGGAGTAGAGTGGAGTTGGGTAAAGTGTCATATAGTGGAGTGACAGTGTGTAGTGTCGTAGAGTGGAATAAAGTGGCATGAAGTGTAGTACAGTGGAGTGGTATAGAGTGACGCACAGTGGAAAGTCAAAGAATTGAGTGTTGTAGAGTGGAATGTTGTAGAGAGGAGTAAAGTGGCCCATAGTGAAGTGGCAGAGAGTCTCGTAGGGTGTTGTGGCATAGAATGGAGTGACATAGAGTGGAGCGGCGTAGAGTGGAGTGACATAGAGTGGAGTGAAGCAGAGTGGACTGAAGTAGAGTGGCGTAGAGTGCTATAGAGTGCCATAGAGTATCAGAGAGTGGAGTAGAGTGGAGTGGGATAGAGTGGATTGTCGTGTATTGGAGTAGAGTGGCCTAGAGTGGCATAGAGTGGGTGACATAGATTGTCAAAGAGTGAAGTGTCGTAGAGTGTTGTAGATTGGAGTAAAGTGGAGTAGAGTAGTTTGTCATGGAGTGGTGTAGAGCGGAGTGCACAGAGTGAAGTGGCACAGAGTGGAGTGGCATAGAATTGAGGCAATTAGAGTGGCAGGGAGCTGAGTAGAGAAGTTTAGAGGGGAGTAGAGAGGCGGAGAGTGGAGTAGAGTCGAGTGGCATAGAGTGGCGTATGCATGGTGTGGTAGTGCACTGCCATTACAGATACACATTTCCCATTGAAATGCCATTACATTTGCACAGACATACAGTTTTACTAATAAAACTATACAGCACACAAAAGATGTGTGGAAATGGCATCCCCTAGTGTATTAATATGTTTTGATCATAATAAAATATTTGTTTCCAGCACATTTTAGAATTACCAAAAGCATTTGTGCTTTCCTAATTCTGATATAATCTGAAATATTTGCAGTTTATTTACAGACATTTAAATTTTGTGGCATGCCAGAAAAAAGTGTTTCCTTTCACAACTTCAGAGTGTCAGATAAAGCCTCTCACTTTGAAGTCAGATAAAGAAAAGGAAAAATCAAGCAGTCTCGGAGGACCGAGCTTGACATTTGACCTCTGTCTTTGAATGTACAGCAAACGTGACAAGATAAGAACAACATTTTAAGGCCTGTTTACAGAAAGTGAGCACTTGTGAAATAATACAGTAAACAGTCTATGTTCCACAGGAGGGACAAAGACATGGTGGACAACCTAAAACAAATAAAGCCAGCAAACAGAAAGCCAGCAAATGTGAATTACAAACCACAAAGCCAATGGTAAGCAATAGGCAGAAAGCTTTCTTAGGTCAGCTTTCAGAATGTCCCCAAGAAGTCTTTAGCAAATCAGACTGCGCTGTCTGATAGGCTTCGACCTAAAACGGCCTGCTCACCAGCCTTTAATTGATGCAGTCTCTTAAATCTTCATGGTTGAAAAGATTTATTCTTTTTAAGAGGAAATGTAAAGATGCTATCAGCTGAGTTCAGGAGTATTTGAGACACTTACTAAAATGTTTGCAATAGGGACACTCTGATAATACTTATTGCTAAGATTTATATTTTGAAAGCACGTGTTTTAGCTCAAACACTACATCACCTGGGGAACCAGGTTCGAGTCCTGGTGTCCCCTCAACATCCTGTGATTCTGGCGAAATCACTTAATCTCTCCATATTTGAAAAAATGATTATGACCTTGTGTAATGTAACTGGTACTCATTTAAAGCATTCAAATACCTTTGGGTTGAGTCCGTGCTTTGTAAAACTGAAAAAGAAATGAGGCAGCGTAGCTTATACTGTTTGTAATACTATTTTAAAATAATAACTTACAAATTCACCTTGCTTTCTGTAACAGGTTGGGACTTCGTAGTACTATAAATACATAAGTCACAATTGTACACTGCCCCAACTAGGATTACATTCTGTACCTTTCTGGTCTCAAACACACACATCTGCAGTGAGATTTCACATTTCCCACATATTGGTTTGCAGTTTTATATAGTTCAAAGTGGACCTGAAGGCATTGGAGACCTTTACATGAGCACCAGTTACATTACGAAAGATCACATTAATTTTTATGCACACAGAGATTAAGTGATTTGCAAACAATCATACGATGTTTAACTTGCATTTATTTTTAATTTCACTGTGTGTGGGTTATTTTATATGCAGTTAAGCAAAGGTAAAAAATAACAAAATACTTACAGAATACTTAGTTCTTTTTAGCCCTCTCTTTGTTCCTGCCACCACACTCACTGCCCCACCACCATGGCACTCCAGATCACAGTTCCCATACCTTTTTTGTGCACGTCAAGGTCTGTTTGTAAACTAAGGCAGACTGGAAATGCACCAAATAAAGAAGGTCCTGCTTCAGGCCCTGTTCATTTACAATTTTTTGCTGAGGCATTTGCACCTCTCCATGGCCTTGTGGAATGTAGCCACGGGCCCCTCAAGAGGGCACGCCCAACAACTTGAATACCTCTGCTCTACAAATTCCGAGCCTTCATGTATGACTCTATCCAGAGTCCAAGCCAGTATGAAAACATCTTCAGCCCTGGACAAAAAGAAATCTGAAACTATGGCTTGTTTTTACGAAGCTGCACAGACTCCTCCACAGTCACTCCACCCAGGGTTAGACTGGGACAGATAATAGGCCTGGACACCAAAAGAAAAGAGGCCTGTTAGTGAATTAGGAAGCTAAAAATGTAACCCATGTTTGCAAATTGGAGCAGTGTTAAATGTGTAAACACGCTTTATACGTGTTTTGCCAAGTATGGAAGACAGCAGGGATTTAAACTTGTAGTATGCAATATTTGTTTTAATATCAGGAAAATCAACAGTAACAAAAGACCGAAGGGCATATTCACAAGGACTTATCGCCGAGTTATCGCCACCTTAACGTATCAAAATTGGAGATAGATTTAACGCCCCATTCACAAGCGGGTGCAAACTGCAGACATCGCCAGTATTCCCGCGATAACTGCCGCAAAATTTATCTCCACGGGTGACACCACCAACTAACCCTAATGAGATGCAGAGTAGGCGTTCCCGTGCAAAAACTTACGAAAACACCACTACACCACTTTCACTACGAACTGTCAGATCTGTGATGCGAACCAAAAACAGGCGATAAGCCGCGGTAGCAGCAGGGAATTAACACCTGCCTTTTGCTGGTGTTGAGCAGGACGACTACCTGCAGCATAAAAGGGAGCCCAGCCAAGAGCCACATCTGAAGACCCACAGATGCCATGGAGATAATGATCATGCAGCTCTGAGACCCATGAGGGCCACAACACCCATCGCCACCCCCCCCAGGCCCGCCACCACCCCCAGGACCCGTCCCGCCCCCCCCCCCGGACCACCACAGAGGCAGCGTACACAAAGACAGCGGACCCACCTTAAACGCACCAGCCGCACAGACCAAACGCCAGAGGAGGACATTGCCCACTACAGGCCCAAAAGGACAACCATCCCCCGCATTCTGACCCACATCGCCCACCTGCTGACGGTACCAACACAGCGGACAACCAACATCCCTCCGCAGACAAAGCTGCCGGCTGTGCTGCACATGTTGGCCTCTGGTACCTTCCAACCCACAACTGCCAGAGCCGGAGGAGTCTCACAGCCAGCCCCATCCAAGTTCATCACACCTGTCCTGGATGCCATCATCAGCCTGGTACCCCAGCACCTCCACTTCACCCACACTGCGCAGGAGCAGCTGGAGACCAAGCAAGGCTCCTACGCCATAGCTGGATTCCCTCACGTGTCGGGGGCAATCAACTGCACACATGTACCCCTCGTGCCCCCTGCCGACACTGCACACAACTACCGCAACAGAAAGCACATGCATCCCATGAATGTGCAGGCAATAGTGGACCACCCGGGACTCCTCAACAATGTCTTGGCTAACTCCCCAGGCAGAGTGCATGATTCCTACATCGCCCGACAGTCCATCATCAACCAGCGCTCCCAGGATGGCACCTATGGAAATGCAGTGCTCGTTGGAAAGTACCAAATGAACACACCACACACCTCCACCCCACAGTCATGCAACTCACGACACTGGCAATGGGCACGCAGCAGAACTACATGCAACATGCCACACAACATGCCAACCGACCAGACACGACAGCACAACTCCATTGGGAACCTGGGCTTGCCATGCACACAACCCAGCCACGGCATGGCACCACAGCCACACAATAGCAGAATGTGAGGAGAGGCTTGGAGCAGGCATGTACGAGAGCGGCAAGTGACTAATGAATGAGAACCTACCCAATGCCAGGTGTGGCGTGGAGGTGCCGGACAGACTCCAATGTGCAAACCATGGAAATGGCCATGTGGACATTAGCTGCTGGTGCATGGAGTGTAGTGGCCAGTGGACGCTACCATGTCCCCACAGGCTGTGGGGCAGAACGCGGAAATGTTGCACGTTACGTCCCCCCCTGTATGCACGGGTAGAGAGGGTGGGCCCTGCGTACGCCAGGCCTGCGTAGGGGTGTGAATAAAAACCCCGTCATACTGGGAGTGGTTCTCTTTCGGAATGGCCAACGTGTCTGCCAGGGTGGCGCCTCTCAGCCCGCCACGAGGCCGGCGCCGAGCACAGCGGGGCCTGCGTCCCTGTGTGCCTGCTGCACCCCGGGCCTCTGGTCCCCAGACCCATCATGCCTGCCCCAGCACACCAAGGAGGCTCCGCTCACCTGCCGACACCCACGTGTGTCAAAGAGGGCCCACCACGTGCCGGTGCAAGCTCCAAGCCACAGTCCCACGACCTTTGCAGCCTCTGCAGACTATCGCTGGCCTCCACAATGCTGGCCCACAGTACTCCTTTCTCATTGACATACTCCACCGGCGTACTCTTCGGCCCAGTTGTTGGCACATGTTGTACTGAGTTGTGAGTTAAGAATGGCAGTGACCCCAAGTCCGTGGCAGTGTCCACATCACTGAACTCCCTCTGATCAGTGAGGCCAAAGTCTGCATCGCAAGCCTGCGACACGTGGTGCCACTAACCCTGTTCAACGCAAGCCGGCGACACGTGGTGCCATTAACCCTGTTCAACGCAAGCCGGCGACACGTGGTGCCACTAACCCTGTTCAACCCAAGCCGGCGACACGTGGTGCCACTAACACTGTTCAACGCAGGCCGGCCACACTTGGATGAGGGCTCAGGCCTACACTGCTCAGGCCTACACTGTGGAACTGTGTCCTGAGTCTTGAATGGCAGTGACCCCAAGTCCGTGGCTGCGTCCACATCACTGAACTCCCTCCGATCAGTGAGGACAATGTCTGCATCGCAAGCCGGCGACACGTGGTGCCACCAACCCTGTTCAACGCAAGCCGGTGACACTTGGATGAGGGCTCAGGCCTACACTGCGGCCCAGTAGGTCCCACATGTGGAACTGTGTCCTGAGTCTTGAATGGCAGTGATCCCAAGTCCGTGGCAGCGTACACATCACTGAACTCCCTCCGATCAGTGAGGACAATGTCTGCATCGCAAGCCGGCGACATTTGGTGCCACCAACCCTGTTCAACGCAAGCCGGCGACACTTGGATGAGGGCTCAGGCCTACACTGGGGGCCAGTAGGTCCCACATGTGGAACTGTGTCCTGAGTCTTGAATGGCAGTGACCCCAAGTCTGTGGCAGTGTCCACATCACTGAACTCCCTCCGATCAGTGAGGACAATGTCTGCATCGCAAGCCGGCGACACGTGGTGCCACCAACCCTGTTCAACGCAAGCCGGCGACACTTGGATGAGGGCTCAGGCCTACACTGCGGCCCAGTAGGTCCCACATGTGGAACTGTGTCCTGAGTCTTGAATGGCAGTGACCCCAAGTCCGAGGCAGCATCCACATCACTATACTCCCTCCGATCAGTGAAGCCAAAGTCTGCATCGCAAGCACACGACACGTGTCTGTGGGCCCGTGCTGACCGCTGCCCCCGGCCTACACTGCGGTCCAGTAGGTCCCACATCCAGCACTTAGTCGTGATTCATGAATGTCAGAGTCCATACCAGTGAACGCATGGAGAGGAGTAAGAGGAAGATGCAGCTCAGTCTGGATGCAAGCCGGATCCCCGTCACAGAGGTGACCGGACACTAGCAACAACTGACCTGGTGCCACCAACCCTGTTCACCGCAAGTCCGCGTCCCGTGGTGCCACTGAACCTGAACTACGCAGGCCGGTGGGACCATCCAACGTAAGCCGGCGACACTCGGTGAATGGCCCCTGCTGACCGCTGCCTCAGGCCTACACTGCGGTCCAGTAGGTCACACATGTGGAACTGTGTCTTGGGAAGATATGGAGGAGTCCACACCATTGGACACGCCTCATCGCAGGCGGCATCCCCTATCAGCACTGGTGCCACTAACTCTGTGTGCAATGAGTCATGGGCACTTTCTGGTTGGACTTTGGTGGCGTCTGAGTCCATGGCCTGGGGGTTGTCTGCATCATCATCTGGCTGGGATGGACTTGGTGTTCGACATGTGTCTGTTCCATTCATCTCCACCATGGTGACTGTTTCTGCATGGTTCTGCCCTCTGCATCATGCCCTGGGGGTACACCTTCCACTGTCCACCGAGACACTCAGCGACAACCCCCTTTGTCATCTACGAGAACCTGCTCTGCTCTCGTGACCCTGCCCCAGTGCACCGCAAGTCAGCGGCCCGTGGCGGTAGGCCCGTGCAGGACGCTGTGCATCCGGGGCCACTAACTCTGTGCAGCTCAAGTCATGGAGCCTTTATGGTTGAATGGTTGTGTCCTTAATGATGTACACTGTCATTTTTTAACTGCACCAGGCACTCCATGACGGCTGGTGTACACACACCCCACACACATCCAACACAGGTGTCACTAGACATGTGAGCCTGCTAATAAACGTGGCCGGGCGCACGTGCCCGTAGCTATTCACACCATCTAAGCAAGTGGGTCCATGTGGTCATTATGTCAGCATGATGGGCCCGAGCCCTGCAACATCACAGTGTGCTGTCTTCAGCGGACAATACCATGTCACCTCAGCAGTGGCCAAGACCTTGGACATGTCGCTTCGCCCGCCCCCCCCCTGCATGCACAAGCGGCGTGTGCTGGTCCGGCGTACATCAGGTCAGCGCTGGGGTGTGCTGATTAGGCAGGGGGATCAGGGCGTGGCTCTGGTCTGGCCTTGAGCAGGAAGTGCGGTAAGCGTGTCTCTGTGTTGGAGTGTTGTCGCCACCAGGGCCACAGTAGTCGATGTTGCAGTGTAGCATGCACCCGGAGGGCGGGCCCGCATGTACGGGGAAATGTAGGAGCGCAAGACCGCTCGGGGTCTTTGCTCATGCATGCCAAGTGTTATGTGTATCAGTCCTGCGGCTGCATAAGTCAGATGCCTAGCCTCAATCACAGCGTGATCACAGCCAGCCATGGACTGTATATCTGTGTCCGCCCTGTCCGGACCATTGGCCTACACTCAAGTTGCCGCACACCCTCAACGGCCAGCTTCACGGTGTTGTTGGCATGCCGCTGGACATGCGCGGACAGGCATGACAAGGGTGTGCCGTAGGAGTGCACGTGATACAACCGCACAGCGCACACAAGTGTGGGGGCTCGTGGGAGGGAGGAGCAGCTGTGAGGCAATGTAACACACAGTGAGGCCGCTCATGTGCCACGTGCTCTGCATATCATCCATGATTCCCTGGGTCGCAGACATCTCACCCCACCCACGACAGGCCTCTGTACATCTCCTGTACGCAAGCAGATGGTGAAGTTACTGTAGGGATGAAAAGTCCTTTGTCTGAACTATCAGGTGGTAGCACATCTGCAGCTCCGAGCTGGGACTTGCATGTGCCCAGCACCCCCTGACAGATACAATAGCATTTGCTGGCGACTCCCACACTACGCACTGCCCGACGTGAGACCAACGTCTACACATCCCACACGCAGAAGTCCTTGGTCGTAGTTAGCGTGCGTGAAATGGCCTTCACACGTACTCCCACCCCACCCCAGGCCTGCACCTGTTGCACAGAGACACTGCTCATTGCTCCGAGCTGTGCCATTTCATCCACGGGACTGGCGCGGGTCAAGACACTGCCGCTTCAAGCAGAGCCACTGACGCAATGGCAGACCATCCCGGACACATGCACAACTCCAGTCACGTGGACCTGTACCGTGCACGTCTGCTGCATGTACTGGGGCACTGCCATTGGCAGTGCTGTGGATCAGTTACCGGCTAAGCTTCCGCCTTGCCAACGTCACCTGCGTTCAGCCTGTGTTGCATTGTCGCTCGTGCATATTCAAGTGGACCATGGATGTCTGCCTCTCCAACGTAACGGTAGCTGACCTGGATTTCGACGTGTGTGTGCGCCCCCTGTTGGCCCACGACCAGGAGTGTCACTGTGATGCCCGTTTATGGCATGCCTGGATGATTGGCATGCATGCTGGCAACTGGACCTGGGAGATTGCACGAGTCGTCGTGTGCAGTGGCCACATTGAGCCGCTCCCCTATTGGGCTTTAGTGCCAATTGGGCCCAGGGGTTGGAGTCAGCACATCTGTCCGGGACAGCTGATGGGTTACGTCGCCGACATGTTAGATGTGGTGGACAACGAGCTCTCATTGGAAATGTTCGCCTACGCTGCTGCACTCGCGTTCATGGACGAGTGACAAGGTACCTGCAGCCACAACTGAATGTGACCCATTGCACGTGTCCCGACGCCTGGTTGCATGTTGGGGATCTGGTCACATGTCCCAAGATGACAATGGACATGGCTGCATTGGCCTGGACTCCGGATCCATGCGCAGACAACCAACGCGGGTTGGCACTCACTTGTGTGGGTGATGGACTCCCCCGGGGTGGACATGGGCGCTTTCCAACGTTCCTCATTCAGACATGCTGCTGCATTGGTCTGCATGTCATGGCACTTCTCTTGGCCGTACTGACAAGCAATTGTTGATAAAGGTTCCGCACCTTCACTTGTCTCCAACTGTGATGAGTCTTGATTTGTATGCCAATGTGTGTATCACGGCCTATCTGGGTCCCTGCCATACATGCATTGCTACTCCATCAGGGCTGTGGGTTTGTACTTGTGCATTATCATGTCCCTGTTTCGTGCTTTGCCAGATGCGTATGGCCATTTACCGGCCACAAACGGGTGCACTTGTGTCCTGTGTTCGGTTGTGCAAATGTTGCTGTTTGTACCACATTGTGTTCGATGTTGGGGTGCTCTGCTTCCTATGTGTGTGTGCTGCATTGTGTGTGAGATGTCCCTTCAGCTCTGATTTGGCTCACCCTTCTCCCTTTCAGGCAGTTTTCACTTCTGTGCTTGTTCAGTGGTGTGATATTGCCGAGTTGTGTGACTTGTGCTCTTGGTTGGTGTTGTTACTCTTGAACATGGTTTGTCTGCAGTTGTGCTGTGCTTAATTGTGCATGTGTGCCATTGTGCCCATCTCCCCCCGTTCCCCCAGTCCCTGGTCGTTCCTCTCCCTGTTGCTGTTGAGTCTGTTGATTTTGAGCAGTTTCCGGTCCCCGACTCCTGCCACCATCTCCAGACTTATGTGGTGGAAACCATTTCCTCCATGTCATCCAGCTCCTGGTGTGGCGCTGGACTCCCACCTCTGGTGTGCATTGCTGCCTTCTGGTTGTTGGCGTGTTTCTGCTTGTTTGTGCGTTTCGCATCATTTCAGCTGTTCTGGTTTTCTTCCATTGTCCTCCTCCGCTCTCCGGCTGCATTCACCTTGTCCACGATGGCCTGCCATGTACAATGTTTTGTTGCCAATGGGGCTTGTGGGGTTGTGTACTAGCTCCGGCTGCCTCCATTGTGCTTCGCTGTTGTTTTCTGTTTGGTTTGTCTTCCTTTTTCCTGCTTTTGTTGTGCTTATTCCCGCCTGCCGTGTGTGTGTCGCGGGCCTGGCGCTGCTTATCGCTGCTTTCCTCATCGCGAATGGGCTCATCGCACGTTTTTTGGTGTTGGGGTTTGTGTTTTTATCTCCGTTGCGGTGGTTGTATCGCGGACATTGGCCGCGTTTTCGGGAGACTATCGCATGGTACCGCCATGTTGTGAATTCCACGTTAACACAGGGTTATTTTCCCGCGATGGACTGCGATGTGTAAAGTTGCGTTAACATTTTTTGGAGATGTTTAGCACACGTTCTTGTGAATATCCCCCCTAGTAGTCAATAGAACAGGCCCACGAACATCTAAAAAAATGGCCCACACACTGCCCTATCAGAGCAGCACGTCGGGCACTGCCTGATTGCCCCACAGGCCAGTCCCACCCTAATTGCATCTCAGCCCCATAACAAAATCAGTATTTGCAAATGCACTGAGACAGCCAGCAGAGCGGATAATGTTCACCTAAAACACGGGGCAGTCTACAGATTATGCGTGCATCATTACACATCAGGACGCCTTCAATATACTTAACACAAGAGCAACTAACACTTTCAATGTCAGGCAGAATTCACCAGCACTCGTCTATTATAATCCGAGGGATGCTCATGAAAAATCATGCAAGTGTAAGGAGGAACCACGTTTGATAATTAGTAACACATTTGGTAACTCAAGCCAAACGAGAAGGAAGGAAATGGCCTGACTACTTACCAGCACTCCAAGTCGTCGCAGTCCCTACTTAAGGGTTCAATACTGAAACTAAGGAGTAGTACGGGTGGTAATTAGTGGTTACTTACCAGTAATCTTTGTTCCTCTTAGCCCAGGTCTTCCTCATCATAATACTTAATTGAGTCGTCATTCTCTGTTAAGTAATGACCACAACGAGGAAGTTGATGAGGTGGTAACTTAGGTAAGCGGAAAGATTGTTTTTTTATGTTTACTGAGTCGTGATAGGGCTGTTTACTTTTAAATCGTGGCTAGTCTCACTCAGCTTTTCTCAAGTACGGCATCTGACCTTCAGCTGGGCTGGAACAACCAGCTTCAATTTTAAGTCTTCAAAATTCGGTTTAAATCAATTAATCAGCATTTGTGTAGCACAGCACTGTCACCCCTAGGAGTATCTGAGTGCTGAGGATGCCATGCCTCAGTCGAAAAGCCAGGCCTTGAGTTTCTTTCTGAAGTGCACCAGGGAGGGAGCTGTGGGAGGTGTAGGGGCAAGTCGTTCCAGGTTTTGGTGGCGATGTAGGAAAATGAGCAACTCCCACTGCGGCGGCGACAAATGCGTGGGGTGTGCACACAGGCCAGTGAGGAGGAGCACAGGTGTCTTGCGGGTAGGTGGAAGTTCAGTTGATGGTTGATGTGGGATGGTCTTTGATCATATAGAGCTTTGTAGGTGGGCATGATGATCTTAAACTGGCATCTCTTCAGGATGAGAAGTCAGTGGAGGTTTCTGAGGTGGGGTGATGTGGGTCCATTTGGGGAGGTCCAGGATGAGTCTGGCTGCCAGATTCTGTATGGTCTGGAGTCTCCTGAGGAGCTGGGAGGAGATGCCAGCATATAGAGCATTGCTGTCATTGAGGCAGCTGGTGACGAGGGCCTGAGTGACAGTCTTGACTGGGATCCATCTGAAGATTCTTCAGAGCACACAATGGATGTGGAAGCAGGAGGAGACGACTGCATTGACTTGTCATTTCATGGTCAATTAGCTGTAGAGGATGATGCCTAGGTTACATGCATGGTCTGTTGGTGTGGGTGTCGGTCAAAGTTCTGCTGCCCACCAGTTGTGGTCCCAGACGGAAGTGTTCTTTCCAAAGATTAGTACTTCTGTCTTGTCAGAGTTGCGTTTAAGGCCGTTGTCTCTCATCCAGTTGGCTACATTGGTCATGGCATCACAGAGGTTGGTTTTGGCATTGGGGGGGTCCCCGGTGAGTGAGTGGATTAGTTGAGTGTCATCAGCGTAGGAGATTATGTTGAGGCCATGGCCATATAAAATATGTACCATATTAGCAAGACCAGGTGGGAGCTGTAATATATCTTCGTAGACTGTACAATGTGAGGCATATTTACTGCACGAGGAATAGTATGTGTGGTTACTTTACCAACACTTGAAGTAACCATCCAGCATTGGGCTAAAGTTTCCCAAAATATGGTTGGGGAGACTGGGGGATGGAAAGAAATGCCACTCCCATGATTCATACCCAACCCCCACCCCTTTGCCCATTTGTTTCAAATTGTGACACCTTTCAACATTTACTAGAGTTGCTTTGACACTTAGCTGAGCTCTGAGCATGTAGCAGTTAGAACCAGGAAAAGCCTCTCCAGAAGCAGGACGGGGGCTAAAGCTCAGCAGACCGGGATATGGGGCCACCGGAAATTAGCTCACACAGCCTGAAATGCCTCACGGAGATGCCACTTCTGAGAGGAAACATAGTGGCCAGCCGTGCCGACAGAAATCAAAAGTAGAAAAATTGCAGGCAGACCGGGATTATTTACCACTGCCCATGATAAGAACCACCTCTGCTGGAGGGCCATCGACCAGTTGCAAACTCATGGCTAAGCGGCACACCGATTAACATAATACCAAGTACAAGATGAGAGAAAGTAACATGAAATGGGGTGGCGGTGACGCACAAGCATGATAGATGAAGAAGCAACACGGGAGAGGGTGGGAGAAGTAGAGAGGCAAGAGGCAAAATAGAGGGTGCAGAGAGGGCCAGTGGAATGAGCAAGGGGGAGAAACAGCAAAGAGGAATGCAGCATGAGAGAAGTGCACAAGGGAGACAGCAAAAGCGCACACACTATCATGGAGCAGTAAACGCCAAGTAAAAGAAACAAGGGAGTATGTGTGTGCTTTAGAAACCTATTTGTTTATTTGCTCAAAAGGTAAGCATGCTGCATTGGCTTGAAATGCATTGTGCTTCTACCTTTCAAGCAAATAAACAAAAGCGCTTTCCAAAGCGCACACACACTCCATTAACAATGAAAAACTAAGTTTGTTTTCCTTTGCCAAAATGCACTCACTTTCCAACATAGCTGTCACAAACACTGCTCAATCTGGAGAGCCGTGGAAAGGCAGAGCTGTCATACAGAGGCCTGTGAGCCACCAGTGCTGGAAGAGAAGAGAGAGCACAGCTTTGGAAACCACCCCAGCTGAAAGCATGCAAACGCCGTGCTGATTATAAGCAAAATGTAACAAGCGTGCTGAAAAATACAAAGAGGCTTTGCCTCCTGAAGCGGCTACCATGCAGGAAGAATTGCAACAACAACAGGAGAAGGAGGGGGCAGGAGCAAAGATGCAATAAAATATGGGCGCCGAACCGGAACATGCACCCACAGTGTAGCATGAGCAGGAAATATATAAAAAAATAGTCCCCCAAACGAAAAGATAAACAACCAAAGGGTAAAGATACAGTACTTGGTCCCTGCTCCATGTGAGGAAATGAAAGACAAAAATTAGGTACAAAGAGGAAGGACTGACTACTAGCAAGCAAGGATTTTTAAAGGACACTAAAGTAAACAAATGAAGAGTAGTGGGCAGACTGCAAGCCCGCAAAGTTTATACAACAAATCTCGAAGCTCAACCTAATGATCCCCAATGGTGGTCATTAGTTTTTTATTTTTCAAAAACAAACTCCAGCTTCTAGAGTTTGTTTTTAAAAAACCAAAAGCTTTTGAAAAGTGAGATGGCTAACTGTCCATCATCTTTGACAGTGCCATCCATCAAACCTTTCCAACTGCCATGATTGCGGTTCCTGCCAATGTATAGGGATGTCTAAAAAACTGCCAGACATCTCTAAACTTGACAAATGGAGTAAAGGCTGGGTGGCTGATGTAAAGTACTCCACCAGCCTGTCTGTCTTTACACCGTCCCCAAACCATAAACCAGGCCCTCTGTTTATAGTGCCACAGTGGCCGAAGAAAGATGTTTATGGAATACTATGCCGAGCCATTGCCAGTGATTAAACTGTTTGCAAGCATGTGTCCCATCACATTTTGTTTGTTTGATTGCAAGTAGGATGCCTGAAAACCAGAGACTAGTGTGCTTTCCTAGCCTAGTACTGCCAATGTTTGTGAATTCCAAAACGTACTACATTTGCATCCATTCAAGGAGTACTTCTATGGGTGCAGATTTACTACCTTTATGGTAAACCAGTTTCTATATATATAAGTTTCTGATCAAAAAATTTAAAAGTAAAAACCTCTGAATGAAATCAGGACGACTAGAAAAACCAACACATATATAGCAGATTTGACTCCGGGACCCCAGACCAAACTACCAAGCCAGGAATGCATTTATTTGGGGTGTCACAACTCACACACACTCCTGAATCTACAGCCCTGTAGATACATTTATAACCTGAGCTACCTCGCTGGCTAAACAATTTCTCAAGATCATAAGTTGGGTCTTGTTGTTTCATGTCTTCAATTATACAAGCCCAAAGTGGCCTAAGTGTTGGGAATGTGTGAAAATCGCCCTCACAGCATGGGACTAGTGAACAGTAGCCTACTAGCATTTTATGCCATAGAATATGCCATGCTGTGCAGTGCTCACAAAAACACCTAAAATAAATAATTGCTCTATGTTATGATTTTGAACTGACATCTCATTCACAGTGCATGCAATCTCAGCAGAAGAATTTGCAACTAAACATTCATAATTAATCATCTTTCTAAAATGCTGCAGGTCTATAGCATCTCAGCAGTTTTTTTAGTCTGACTATGACAAAAAAATAGCAAACTAAGGGAACTGAGATCTGGGTTTTCTTTAATGGAGATATATCAACATTACTTCATGCAGCTAAAAACGGAACAAACTTCTCAATTCATTGACGTCATTGGAGCCTGCATAAATATTCCATGCTACATTGGGTTGCTCGTTCTATTTGTGTATCTGCAGATACTTCTGACACCTTTCAAAGCTATACTGGCGATAGAACCACACCAAAAAATTATATCTAAGCCACAAATCATTTGCAGGCATTTTAATATGGCTTTGAAACAAACCCAGAATGGCACCTTATGCTGTATTTAAGAAGAAACAGCTGCTGTTCAGCATTTTAACAGCCTGACACAACAAGGTTAGGTCTACAGTACATGCATTTAGAGAAGCGTAAGTATGTAAATTATGATTTCTTTTTACCTTTAATAATATTTATTACCTTTTAAAATAACATGAATATACACATGAAACCTTTTGTCCACTGTAGCTATGCAGATCACACAAAAATTAGCAAAGGGCACACAAGTGGCTCATGTAACCTACAAACATCATTTTGCAATATGGGACTTGCAATTTTCCTATTACAGTTTTGAGGGATACGAATCTCATCATGCTGGAGATTTTTACAGAAAAATATCACTGACTACAAGTGTCATACACAACGGGCCCGATTCACAAAGACAATCTGAGACAAAAGTTTAACTTTACGATTTTTGGTAGTCACAGAGGTCATTTAAAAGTCATATCTTTACGTCCGCAGTCAGGCCGGAATCTCAGGCTTGGGCCGGAATCTCCACACCTGGGGTGGAATCTCCGGCTCGTGCCGGATGAAGTGTAATCAATGGGCCCAAACGCACATTTTACAAAAAGGAACATTAGGAACGTGAGATAAATGATAGAGGATGTCATGACAATCAGTTTGGGCATGGAAAAGGGTGTGGCCAGACACTACATCACATCACAGAAAAATTTGCTCCTTTGCATCATGGTACATACAGTCCAGGGAGCGCAAATTGTGGACTGCATGGCCTATGATGCAAAGGAGTTTGTCTTAAAGACTAATCCATCATTCCTGATGGACCAGCGTCAGTGCTTTGCTCCTTGCCACTTAATCTGCTCCTCAGAGAAGTTAGTGGATTTACTGTTCAGAGCTCCATGCTAAGAAATATCCTGCCCAAGTACCTAAACATATTAAATTCATGGTTCCCTCAACAGAAAAATGTGAAGGCAGTCTTTAAATCAATCACCTTCATATTTCGCATATTGATCACATTATCATTTCAGTAAGACTCCAGAAACCGTCAGGTGGATGTATACTGTGCAAAAATTGCACAACATAATTATCAAGATGCATGTTCTATTCAAGCAGGAGATCAAACGTTGAGTGACAATGATTCCTACTTGAATGTTGCTCAAGTAACTAATAGCCATTTTGGGAAACCAACTGCGCAATCATACCACAGATCCTGAATGGTCTTATATGAAATTAGACAGGCAATAAAGTAAATAGTGTTCAAGACAGACAGAATGTACTCATCACAGCACTCTTGTAGAAATGCCCACAAAAACTTTCATTTTCAAATAGTTGGTGCAATACACGTTGCACATTCTAAGAATAATGTTACTCCAATCTCGTAGGGTTCAATTTTCATTCAGTTTTTTTTGTGATCTCTTCACTATAAAATATTCCTCCTTAGTGGAGAACCTTAATGTGACCAATCTTTATACCCATGAATTTTCTATGATGAGGTCACTCCCATGGATAAATCTGATTAGTGCTTCATGCACATAAACCTCACCAACCTTTACATCTAAAAGAGCTTTACTCTTGATCTCCAAATGTACGTGACTGGCCAGACTAAGAAAACTAAAACCTGCCATTTAGTATTATAGTAAAAGTAGATTTACATGCAGAAGGTCAGTATGCACAATGAAATGTGGAAAGGTCCAAAGGATAATAAAATAAAACAAGCATTGGGAAAGTTAATAGTTACAGCGTTTTGTTAGGGAAGTGTCTGGTAATAATTGGGGTTACCATTTGTGTCTTACTGTAATCTACCCTAGAAAGAAAATCCCATAATTATGCGATTTTATTGCCAGCAATAAAATACAAACAGGGAGTAGCTCCCCTTTGTTGAAATGATTGCTTTAGCAGAGTTAGCCATGTTCTCATCTCATTTGCTGTGCATAAAAGGCATGCACAGCAAATGTGTGCTATTTTTCATGTCCCTTCTGCAGTCTAACAAAAGGCTTCCTTAATGCCCCACCATTTAAACCTAATAGGACAATGTAACCATCCCTGAAATGCAATGGGTTTGATGGAAAGCCCACCCAACCAATAACAAAGGATGAAAAGCACAGGAAAGCCAATTGGGATTCTCCCAAACCAAAATAAAGAATTGATAACGAGTATTTTTCTGACAAGAAAAACTGTCTCTAGCCAGGTCCTATAAGTTCCTGAAGGAGTGTAGACCATAGGTAAGTAAAAATCTGCAAGCTGGCATAACTGAGAAGGAATGTAAGGCCTGTGCAGGACAGTATAAAAGGGAATACCAATATCAGTCTATAAATCAGTATAACATGAAATGTAAGTAGCAGCTTAGACGTGGCTATACTGAGAATATCAAAAAACAACCCCCTGGACAGTATAAAAAAGACAGAAAGAATTGCCTGAAGTTGGAGCACGCAGGATGGCATAAAGGAAATGAAAGCAACAGTTTACAGGACTGTATTATACATACGGCCCCAGTTTCATGGTATTCATTTATTGAACATTTCTATTTGTATTGATTCATCTTTGTTTTTTAGTCATTGTATTGGTATTTGTCCATATTTATTGTGTGTTTTGTGAATAAATTAAGTTAGAACTTGTATATTTCCCCATTTATTTATAAATATATATTTATAAATGTGCAATTCTATTTTGATGCCTGTTGGGTTTAAACACATTAGATAGCCAAATAAAATAATCCACCTATAGGAAAGTTTTAGCGTTATACAACAAATATTCAAGGAGCTATGCATTGATTTAAAGAAACCACAACCAGTTTTTTTAACTCTAACATGCTGTGAATCTGCTAAGCTGTTGCCCTGGAAGTCATGAATAGCAGCATGGAGAGTCACTCAAAAGATGCCCAATTTTCTGTATTTTTCTTCTTTTGAAAATAAATGCAGAAAAGAAAAACTTGATTTTCTTCTGTATTTATCTGTAAAAATTCAGTAAAAACGGAAAACTGTGAGCCTTAATCATACAGAAGGAAAGTTCAAGCCTGCAGTTTAAATAATCAGAAGAACATTATTAAAAAAGCCAGCAGGGTGTTCTCTTACAACACGAAAACAGCAATCTGCAGGACAGTGTAACAGAGTAATATCATAAAGGCAGAGAACAGCAACAGGGCAGTGAAGTGGAGAATGGTGGTAAAAGCCTGTAGTAGGAGATTCCTTCTTTAGGTTTAATTATCAGAGGCGAGACACTGCCAAGGAAGATCAGAATTATTTGTCACTTGGAAGACCACCTGTTCACACATATGAATAGATACTGTGCTCCATAAGAAGCTCCAAACACACGCCTTTACTGCATGCAAGACGACACCGCTTAATTAGAATCTCTTATTTTTTGCCTGAGCACATGTCCACATTCTGATATATGTAAAGACTCAAAGACAAAAATAACTTAACACATTCGAACATTCAGTTTCTATGGAGACTGAAATAAAAGTGAAATGTTTAATAGGAGTTTTTCTTTCGCCTGATGTTTTACAGATTAGGAATACTTCTCCTTCCCTTAGGGGAAGTTATTATTCAAGAAGCAGTTTTCTGATATGCTCTTCTGTGCCATGTTTTAAGAATATTATTGCCGTTGACATTTAATTCTCAATTTCTGTGGGGTTTTATTCTACTCTGTCCATTTTCAATGCAATTCGTTTTCAATTTAATGGCGAATTATTTCTGTCGATTAAAACATGCAATAGAGGTCTGATTCGGCTTTCCAATTAAATTACACATGAGAACATTATTGGTTTTAGTTAGGCAAGTTGCATAAATAGTACACTTCTTTCCTGGAGAGGTGTGGTGCAGCGGCCAGGGCAGCTGACTTCGAAGCACAGGGTTTACGGTTCGATCCCCGGCTCCGGCGGCAGCTCAGCTCAGCACCGTGTGACTCTGGGCAATAGCTCACTTAATTTCCACTACGGCCCCCAGCGCCTTGAGACCCGTAAGGGTGAGTAGCTGCGCTATATAAAAACAGACTTATTATTATTATTTCCTTAATGACTAAAACAAGAAGCCTGAAATATCAACATGATTATGTTCAAGTACCGGTTGTAACCAATGAAATTCAAACTTCGTCAATTTTGTTTCAAATTGAATAGAAATACATTCTTACATAATTATTGCACATTACCCATTCTTAGTACAATTATAAATATCATAAAATCACCGATTAATAGCACTTAATTTTTTCAACACAACCAACACATAGCGTCGATCTAAAACGGGTATGAAATATTAAATACAATGAAATATCGTCTGCTAAAACTCATTGGATGGTCTGAGGTCCACTTACTCCACATGTGTCCGAATATTTCATATGCATTAGTTTAACCAACATCATGCAAGGCTTATTTCATCCGGCTGTATGACGGAACCACGCATGGCATTAGAACGCATGCCTTAACAATGTGGTCATTACAACAAAGCGTCTTTCCACACATGTCTTTGAAACGCATGTCTTTACCATGCATATGCCTTGATCACGCATGCTTTTACAACGAAAAAGTAAGTATTTAGCAGGTAAGTATAAAGCCTTTTAATTATTTTTAAATAAATAAATATATATATATATATAAAATGGCTTGATAGTTATCTGCAAAATACTTACATTTTCTTTTCAAAGGCATGCGCGCACATACTGTAGAGCATCACTCCAGGTAGTTTCCTCAGCACAACGCCTAAACTCTTTAATTGACTGATTTGTTTTACTTTGCCCACTTCAAAGCGCATATCAGGAATTTCTAGGCTCTCCAACATAACCGTGACTGGATTCCTCCTATCAGGGAAGTTAGACATTAACTTAGGGAGAACTAACGCTGATAATTTATCACAGGGGACTCCATTTCTGGTCAAATAAAAAAAAATCACATTGCTCTTGCTTCCGCCAGAGCACTCCAGGTTGCGTTTCTCTATTCCCTCCTTATAGCTTGACCAATTACATTTTTTGGTAAGTCGAGTGCTTTCAGACTTCTACCTTCTAACCCTTCCCATGTGACCGGTCAATCCAGTGTCAATACCTCCATTCCATATAGGGCCTGGGGGATTAGTTTGCCCTGTATAACTTTATGTAATGGCTCAAAGGTATAACTGCAGTATATGCGGTCGAACCGTTTCAAACAATTCACTTCAATTGTCAATACAAGTCTCCTAGTTGCCAGATGTTTGTCCCATGTTAAATCATCTGAGAAAATCATACCCTAATTCTTGTACTCTCGAACCTGCTCCAGCTGCACATTGCCTAAAAACCAGGGGTCATATTAGCAAGACCCACGTTAAAATTATCGCCGTTTTAGCGGCAGGAAACTGCCGCTAAAACGGCGATAATGGGCTTGCTAATATGCGCTATGGAATTCCAATAGAAGCCCAGGTTAGATGTCCTGCACATCTAACCTGGGCTTCTATTAGAATTCTATAACGCATATTAGCAAGCCCATTATCGCCGTTTTAGCGGCAGTTTCCTGCCGCTAAAACGGCGATAATTTTATCGCAGGTCTTGCTAATATGCCCCCAGGTAACTCTTGTTTCCTTTTTGTGAAGAACAGTTTTTTTGACTTTCCTATGTTGATCATTAGTTTATTTTCAAGGCAATAATATCTGAGTGTGCTTTAATTTACGTTGGAGCCCGATAGGCGGAAGATCCATCACCACCACATTGTCTGCAAAAATAAGGCAACTATTATGCCTACCCCCAATCTTGGAAGAAAAACTTTGGGGCATATTATCAAGCGGCAGCGATAATTATCGCTGGCCGCTGTTAGCGTGAGGAATCCTATCGCCGGCTATCGCTGGAAATTATCGCCATGCTAGCGCTGTATTAACAACGCTTAGCGCAAAGGCGATAATTTTCCAGTGATAGCGATGTTTTACATGGAACATCGCTGGTTTTCCAGCGATGTCCCATGGAAAACGGCGATATACTTGGTGATAGGGCCTGTGGTCTTAGCCACACAATCCACCCCCATGTTAGGTATGCCTTAGTCAGGAATTTAGCAGACGTTAAATTCCTGCGTTAAGGCATACTTAACGCAATTTAAAATATCGCTAACCCACGTTGCTAATATGGCGATACCTGGGTTAGCGATATTTCCCCTGTTGTTTTCACAGGCACGCCCCCTTTGCATCTCATTAGCGATGCGATGGGAGGCGTGCAGAAAACGGACGCAAAGTCAGGAATCACGCGCTAGCGTGTCCTTGTTAATTCGGCGATAAAATTATCGCCGCTTTTCGTCCGAAAACGGACGCTAAAGCGGCGATAATTCATTAACGCCGCCTTGTTAATATGCCCCTATGTGTGGCACTTAATGTCAGGGGGAGATTGTCTATAAACAAACTAAACAGCTGAGGGGCTAAGACACACCCTGGCATAAGCCTTTCTCTACTGAGATTTTCCTCGACAGACTGCCTGTCCCATCAAGATCGACCTGTACCCAGTTGTCGCTATGTAGCATGATCAAGAGATCTAACAGGGCCTCCGATATATTCCACTGTTGAAGCTTTCCCCAAAGCGTGCCTCTATCCACCCAGCTGAATGCTGCCCAGAAGTGAACGAAGCAGCAGCAAAGGCCACCTACCAGTTCCATTGACCTCTTTGCAACACACCACAGTGTGAAACAGTGGCCCATTGTTGAGTGTTTTAGCCTGAGACCTTCCTGCTCTGCAGCGATCAGTCCGGTATCAAACGCCCAGGTGGCAAGATGCTTTATTAGGGTTTGTGCAAATAGTTTAGAAGTGATATCAAGCAAATATATCAGACGGTAGTTGACAGGTTGGCCTGTTTTGCCTTTTTTATTAATGGGATTAATTTTGGCTCCCTTCTATGAATCTGAGAGGATGCCTGTAGGTGTTACCCATTTGAAAAACCCACTCAGAATAAGGCTCCACTTCCTAGGATCCTTCTTATAAACAGCGGATGGTGTAGTGAACTGGAGGTCATCTAGCAACAACACGGGATATAGAATTGGTTAGCTCAGGATTTTTATTTGACTTATTTCGAGGCAATGGTGAAGTTGACCTGGGGGGCCCCTGCACGGACTTAGACCCCTGAGGCCCACTCCATACATCCGAGGTGGATGGGCTTATAAAAGGCTGCTCATGCCCCTAAGAATAAATGACTGTGCTGCCCAAGGGTGAAGCAGACCTTCACATCTCCTTTTTCGCACAACCCCATGTCTCTGGATTCCTAAAGAGCCTGGCCACAGAACATTACTGGTTCATGACCCTGCATGAGATAAACGTATCAGCAGACGGAGGGAGATGCACTCTACATGAAAGGGCTCTCCCCTTATCCCTTTGCCACTAACGCCACGTTCTCCGCTATTGCCAAATGAAACGCCATTGCCAAATGGAATGAGGACCACTACAATGGAACATTCCCGGATTACCCCAGGGGACGGCGAAGCTTGTCTGCCAGAACCTACCCTTGCAGATTAGTTGGACAAAATACTGACAGCAATTGCGGAATCCAGGGAGGCATTTGAAGCTAAATTCAACTCGTTTGCTCACAATATTATGATCTTCCAGGAGAACCAGCAAAAGTTCTCAGAAAAGGTTCACACCAGTACCCAAGCTATTGAAGAGCTTCAGCCAACCACTCAAAACATCACTGAACCAACACAATCGATCCTGGAGCACCTACGCGTGATGGAGAGGAAGATGGACGATGCCGAAGGTTGATCCCACCGCAACAATGTCCAGATTGTGGGGCTTCCAGAGGGTGAGCAGGGGACAGATCTAGTGGCTTTAAAGGAATGATGGCTATTTTGAGAAATTGCTCCTTCCACACTCTCTTCTCATTTGGTTATTTGAGAGGGGGCATAGGATACCGGCTCAGTGTCCGCGTCCTGTATGTCTTCCCAGACCTCTGGTTGTGAGTCTCTTGAATTATTGCAATCAGGATATTATCCTCTCAGCAGCGGGTGAACTTAAAACTGTCAGAGTAGACAACATAAAGGATCCCTGTCTCCTTCTACGGCCACCTGAAACTGGAACAGTTAATGACTATAGTCCGGAGACTGCGCTGCTGAACAGCACAGCATTGAACACCCTCACTGTCACAGACCCAGAGAGAACATAGGAACACGGTTGTGATGGTGGCATTCTTGCAGGACCTTTCGCTGTCTCCACAATTGCTATCTTCTGACTCTGTCATGTCGGCAGATGATATGACATCTGAGGACCATGGTATGGGCACACCTACACCTCCGGCATTCAAAGCACAGTCTATCACTGACCTGGGGTAGCTCGCCTGCTGCTTCGCCGAATGAAATTGTGGGACTACATATTGTCTGCCACATGGCGATTCCCTGACTCTGCTGCTGAATGGCAAGAACTGCTTCTTCGCACTGGGGAATGTGGACTGGCAGGGGCCATCCTGAAGCATGCTTGCTGGGACACAACCCTGGGGACCATTTCCCTCCTTACACTGCATTCTGTTTCATCTGCGGGGTGGAACACCTCCACTTGACATGGCCAAGGACCCCTCCCATCCCCTAGCTACCTATGCCTGAGGGACTGAATTGGTATTGTATTGTGCTTGCCATTCCCTCCCCTTGTTGGACTGGTGAGTGATTATTGTTTTTGTTGTTTTTGGTGGATGGTCCAGTTCTGATCTGTCCAATGGATGGCAGGTGCATTCATCCAGAGTACTATAATTGTTCGAATATTTCCATTGCAGTTGGCCTAATACAAAGTTTTATATTGAAATTGACACACACATGCTACAAGCAAGCTGCTTTATCAGCACCCCAGTCCCTCCCATGACTAGACAATCTTCATAATTCGCTGACAGCTATTACTTGACTACTTGGAACATCAGGGATTTACGGTGCATGCAGCTTTACTCCATTGTCAGACACCCATTACTTATTTCTTTTTTTTCTTCAGAGTTTCATATAGCACAAACTAGACCCGAAGATATCAGGTATCAAAGCGCTTTACATGAGCACCAGTTTCGTTACAGATGGACACATTCATTTTTGTTAGGCACAGGGAGATTAAGTGATTTGCCCAGAATCACAGGATGTTGAGCGTCGTTGCCAAGACTCGAACCCGGTTCCCCAGCTTCGAGGTCGACCCCTTTAGCCATAAGGCTACATCCTCTTCGGTGGAAGTATCAAGGCTCCAGGCTAAATGGAGAGGCCAGATGATGGGTACAAGTTTCTCAGCATACGTCAGAGGGTTGGAGGTATGGATTAGGGCAGGAGTACACTTCAGGACTGATACAGTCTGTGTCGACATTGAAGGACGCTATGTATTAATACATGGCTCCATTAATGGCCACTCCTGTAACTTAGGGATCATTTACGCTTCTCATACCGACCAATTGACATACTTATCCCATTTGACAACAATTATCAATGACTAGCCCAATACCCCCTGGGTCATCGGGAGGGACTTCAATGCTGTCCTAGATGCTCATCTTCATTGCTCGATGCCCCCTCCCATAGTCCCCTGTCCTCCTTATTGCTAGCATGCTCCGACAGTGGTTAAATTATTGGGCTCTGGGTAATACCTGGTGTGCCAAATATCCCAGGTGGCAAGGAATACTCATTTTAATGACTGGTTCACAAACTCAAATTCTTGCTTGGACAAATCTCTATGCTCTGCAGCCCTCTATATGTCAGTGACAGATATCCAATATCAACCTAGAGTTATATCGGATCACAACCCCATGAAAATGGCAGTTGCTTGGGGCACTCCACCACCTCATATCCCCATGTGGAGTTTAGCGGTCTAAAGGCTGGCTGATATAATTTTTTGCCAGACCCTACTTAATCACATTAATTCATTCTTTCAGGAAAATGCTGGAACCTCCTCCTCCTTGATAGAATAAAAGTTGTCACAAGGGGAGTTTGCATTAGAATGACAGATGGGGTCCATCAGGTCCTAGCTCTCTTTCAAGGCTGGAGCAAGCAGTCATTCACTCACCTGACAAAATAAATGACTTAAGAAAGAGCTCCTACATTGCCATGATCACACTGCCTACCTTGCTAGAATTTATAACGAAGGGAATAAATCTAGTCAACTGTTGGTGAGACTCGCTACACCTCGTCTGCCTGACTCTGCCTCCCTTCACATCTGGCTAACCAATGGAGGTGAGTTAGTCCCATACTCAGTTAGCAATCAACAATGCTTTCCATGACTATTATAAAGAGTTACAAACTGACACCCCGCCAGTGCCTGAGGGCCTATTTGATCATTTTCACGCTCCCATCCTACTTACCCGGTTATCTCCAGAGGCCAGTGTAACCATGCCTGCCCCCATCACTATTCAAGAGATACTTTTGGTGTTGCAGGGCTTACCCCAGGGAAAGGTTCCAGACACAGACTAGCTGCCAGACAAATTCTATGCACAACTCGCTCCAGTTTTGGCACCTAAAGAGGTGTAACTGTTTTCTGTGATCTACTCAGCTGGGGCACTCCCCCCTACACTAAACACTGCACTCATCTCTACTATCCTTAAACCTGGTCCAAGATTAAATCATCCGGGCTGGAGCCCAAGGTCAGTGCTATTACACCTTGCCTGTTGTACTAATGTGAGTGAAGTTTAGCAGTTGCCTCTACTACCCTTTTGGTGAGTGACTCCAGCTACATGTAATCCCTGATTTGCCAATCCATCATAATTTTGTATTGGTTCCTTTAACGTCAACGTCAATTGGAGCCAGTGCCCGGGCGGGAAGTGGAGTTTGGGCATTTCAACATGTGACAGTAACTATGGGGAAGCGCGCCTGTCCAGGCAAAAAACAAACTTTAGTCATACACTCTCCAACACCCCATCAACCTACCTCTATTGATAAAATGCTTCAGAGAGCCATAGGGGTGGTGTCAACAGAAATTGAACTGACTGAAAGGCGTTTATCGCTAACCCAGGACCTAGCCTTTACTCTGACTAATCATGACATGCAATTTACACCGCCAATTGTGGCTTCTGATTCCCCCAAGTCACAGCCAAGGACACGTGCTTTGGTTCACGAAATACCCAACTCGGACATGATCATGGAGGACTCTCCCACTGGTCCAGTTAAAAAAGGGAAAACTAAATCAGCCGTAAGAGCTGGGACCAAACGGAAGAAGTGTGCTACGGATCCCACAGCGAATGGTGACTTTGGGAAGGGAGGGCTGGGTGACTGTCCAGTTGCAGGCATAAAACAGCCAACCTGGATTACAAATTTGATGATGGAACTTCAGGTCCAAATAAGGGATATTGTTAAGGATGAACTCAACTCTCTGATTACCCGGGTAGACAAGCTCACAACTATGGTTGAGACCTGGGCGGGTAGGGCTGAAGTAAATTACAAGGTGGTTGAGTCCCTACACAAACAGATATTGCAAGTCCCCCCTTCCCATCATAGGGTGGATCTTACTCCTATAAGTAACTCGGGCCCCACTCCATTAAACCAGAATAACCAGGGGGATGCAGACAGAAATGTAACTATCTCTAATAAGCCAACAGATAAGGATAGTATACAGTGTTGGGTGCCCAGACATGGGTTGGAGGTTGGTAATCAACATAGATCCAGCCCAGTAATGCTACTAGTGGGAGCTTATGTGCCCCGATTAGGGACAAGTTCTAGGACTGATGAGGGTCATTCTGCACAATCAGAAACATCGGATGCAAGAACAGCCCTGCCCTGTATCAATTTCCCCCCGGACTCCACCCCTTATGTTATGATCTTAACCGGAGTACCGGAATTGAATTTGGGACATAGGGAATCACATTCCGAATTAAAAAACAAATACATTTTTTGGCTTGCGAAGCAGTTGCAATTCTCTTATAAAGATGCAGGTGAAATTTTGTTCACAAGAAGGGTGGGATGGGTGGGCCAGAGGCCGAAAGATGTACCCAGGGATAGTATCGTGATTAATTTTAGAAACCCCCGAGTTGTAAGAGCTCTCCTAGACCGCAATCAACAAAGACAGGAGGAGGGTATAAGGCCCTTCCCATTGGGGTATTTCTACCCCCCAGGGCTTATGCTAGAAAATAGAATGCGGACTGCCCACGGAGCTGGGATCTGGCAGCAGACTAAGCAAAGGACCCCTCTGGGACAGGATCGACCGAGCCCACTATTTTTTAATTTACCACTAACAAATAGATTTACGTCCTTAGAGACAGTAGATTGACTCAAACCGGCACATTCAACGATACTGGAACTCAAGTTGCATAGGGAGCCCCGGGGGGGTTCTACAGAACGGGGAGAGCCTTCACGGAGTCCCTTGTGTCTCAGACAGGAATGTGGTCAGTATATCGAGGGGGCTGATGGAGTGGGAGGTGCACAAAGCATTTGGGCACAAGGGGTCCCCAGCAACAGAACCATACTTGGCTTATCTCCCAGACCCACGCAGGTATTTAATGGCCTCCAGAGGGTGACTATAGAACCTCCAACTTCTATAACCGAACACTCTGAAACTGTTAATGATATATGGCCACTGTTGAATGAACCTAGTGCCCCCCCTCAGTTAAACAACAGCACGCCCAAGCTTCAGGTAATATCATGGAATGTTGCAGGCCTCACCTCCAAACTGGATGATCCGGTGTGGGGGACGTTCTTTGAGCATAATGAGATATGCATGTTTCAGGAAACTTGGGCCAGGGTGGACACACATTGAGTAGGCTATGCGTCCTTTAGCATTGCAGCTACATTTGGGGGAAGGGGTAGGCCTGCAGGGGGACTCTGTACCTGGGTTTCTGTGCATTTGGGGTGCACAGCAAAACTGATAGAGACATCCTCTAGTGATATTCTTGTATTCTCTTGAGTTTTCCTGAAAAGATTAGAATGGCTTTGATTAATGTTTATTCTCGACCAGTGGGCTATGGCAAAGAGTCAACAACTCTTGACCAATTGACAACCTTTCTGTCCACTATTCCTGATAATACCCTGGTGATACTTGGTGGCGATTTCAATTGCCAGCACGAACCCCTGAATGGTCTGAATGCTGGTAACCCCAGTGATGAGGACCTGCACTGAGCCATTCCAGAGCCCAATATCCCGCCAACGCGGGCTTGGACAACACTAGTACTCCAGATGAACACTCTTACATTGAAGCACTCACTCAGGGCGTGCAATGGGCGCACAAAATCTGATTCTCTGGCAAACTATACTTTTAACAGATTGGGGAGTGCCTCAATTTTAGACTGCATCTTGGTGGACACAAAATCCTGGTATAGGGTAATAGACTTTAAGATCGTGTCTCGGCACGACAGTGATCATAATGCCCTGATTTTAGAGATGCTTCCACCATGTCCAAAGAGTGCACTTGAAGCTAAATCTGTAACCGCTACTGGGTTAACTTTGACTAATTGTAGGAGGAGAGTCAGATGGGGGGATATTTGTCAATCACAGGAAAAGTTAGCCTCCCTCTATCAAACAGCAATCCCATTTCTCAGGGCCGCAAATCAATTCAGCGGAACGGATGATCTTACTAGCGTCCTCCCAGAAATCACCGATAACCACCAAGGCTTAATAGCTGCCTTGGCTAATATTTTTTTCCCTAACAAAAAAAGAAGAGAAAATGGGCCCTTAGAGCATCCCTGGTACAATGATGATTGCCGTAAGCAAAGCAAAATCTTATTCTTGCTATTAAATCTAATGATAGGCCAGAAATAAAAGATAAAAGGGTAGCCTATAAAAGCATCATTAAATTGGCAAATAGAAGTTGGGAAGGTGACAGGTGGGATAGGCTGAGAAGTGAGCTAAGAACTCATGATATGAGGACTTTCTGGAACCTAGTAAATACAGGCTGTCCAGAGGGCAAAAGGGTAATGGAACCCAATATAGGGGCAGAAGTATGGAGAGCCCATTTTGAGTCCCTATATGTTAGGGAAGAGGGTGATGCAGAACCGGCTAGAAATGAGTGTTCCTTCCCCCAGTTAACGTGCTCTGATGCTCCTGCAATTTCTTTAAAAGAGATAACAGATGCCTTGAGTTCCTTACATGTGGACCCTATTCAATGCCATCCTGCAGGGAATGCCGATTCCTTCCACCTGGGTGGGGGCAGAAATTATACTGATCTACAAAAAAGGCTCACCACTCCTCCCTGCCAACTATCGTTCCATCAGCCTCATAGATGTCAGCCAGAAGATATATGCCCGAGTGCTGTTGGGCCGATTACAGAGTTGGATGGAGGAACATACTATTCTCAGCCCTTATCAAGCTTGTTTTAGAGAAAGGATGTCCACATTAGATCAAATCTTTAGGTTACAACTATTGCACTGGAAGACAGTGCACATGGAGGGTGGCAGCCTCTATTTGATCTTTGTGGACCTAAAATCACCCTTTGATTTGGTGCCCAGGGACAAATTGTGGGATATTCTATTAAAACTGGGGGCCCCACCGTACTTGTGTTATCAGTTGAAACGTCTCCATGAACGTAACTTTGCCCAAATTAGACATGGTAAAAATGGTGAGCTCACTGATCCCATACCTATAGACAGAGGTGTACGCCAAGGCTGCGTGTTGGCCTCGACCCTCTTTTGCCTTTTTATTAATGGCTTAGTGGAGGCTTTGATTGCGGGGAGGGATATAGACGCCCCTAAGCTGGCGAACCACAAGGTACCAGCCTTGATGTTCGCTGATGATACCCTCCTGCTATCCAAGTCTCCTATGGGAATCCAGAGGGTCCTAGACACTTTTTATCTCTTTTGCAAAAACAGGGGGTTAGAGATCAATTTGCAGAAAACCAAATATATGGTATTCAATGCAGGTAACAGTACTCGATCAAATCCCTGTCTAGATGGGAAAGCATTAGAGAGAGTGACCGTTTTTGAATATTTCGGAATTACGTTAACCGATAAAATGGACTGGGGTGTACAAATCAAGAAGGCAAGTTTAAAGCTGGCACAGACAACAGGGGGACTAGCTAAAGTACTTAGGAATTGTACCTACAAAATGGTTGGATTGGTGGTAGAAATCTATAAAGCCCAAGCTAGAGGCGCAGCCCTGTATGGGGCAGAAATCTGGGGCTACCGGCCACCGGACTCTCTAGCTAAAATAGAGAATTCCTTTGCTAGACAACTACTGGGTCTCCCCATAAGCACTCCGCTACACCACTCCGTATGGACCTTGGGGTTAGACCAATTGCAGAGGAGGTTGCTCTCAGACCCCTTCTATTCTGGCGTCACCTATGGAGCACCCCAGAATTGGCTGCATTCAGAGAAGAGCTAAAGGAGGTGCTGAGCCTACGGGTAGCGAGCAAATTCCCATGGTTGGCCTTTATCAAAAACACTTTAGCAGCAATGGGAATGGGTGATCTGTGGGCTAACCATGAAGAAAACTGTTCGATAACATCTAGGAAGGCTCTGATAGAGAGTTATAGGGAGTATAAACTTTCCCGAATGCAGGATAGGCCTGCGCCTGGTGTACTGACTGCAATGTTTTTAGAGATAAAAAGCCAATATAGGTTAGAGCCCATCCTTGATGATATCCAGCCAGCCCTTGCAAAAAAACTTTATTTACAATTTAGGTACGGCGTACTCCCATTATGTGTCTTCACAAACAATTGGGGGGGTACATCAATTATGGAAAGTCCGGCATGTAATACTGCAACCGAGACAGATCATCACGTACTATTCTTCTGCCATGGGTACAAGAAGGCGAGACACCGATGGCTTTTGCAGTTATGCAGAAACTTAGGAACTAAACACTGCATGCAGGCATTTATGATACTAAAATACGACACTAGCATGCCGATTGTATACTCAGTCTCACTTTTTTTACTTTCCATGTGGTGTGTCCGTCGAGCAATTTTAAAGCAAGACCCTGCTTGATTTGATCATCCCATTTTACCATGACCTTGACCCCTGACCTTGACTGGTAGGTCGCTCCCCCACCACACAGCTCCGTCTGTGTGCCCTGCTGCTGCCCCTGATTGTGCTCGTTTTTCCTTTCTGTGCCCCCTTGCTGCCCCTGATTGTGCTCGTTTTTTCCTTTCTGTGCCCCCTTGCTGCCCCTGATTGTGCTCGTTTTTTTCCTTTCTGTGCCCCCTTGCTGCCCCTGATTGTGCTCGTTTTTCCTTTCTGTGCCCCCTTGCTGCCCCTGATTGTGCTCGTTTTTTCCTTCTGTGCCCCCCTTGCTGCCCCTGATTGTGCTCGTTTTTTCCTTCTGTGCCCCCCTTGCTGCCCCTGATTGTGTTTGTTTTTTCCTGTCTGTGCCCCCTTGCTGCCCCTGATTGTGCTCGTTTTTTCCTTTCTGTGCCCCCTTGCTGCCCCTGATTGTGCTCGTTTTTTTCCTTTCTGTGCCCCCCTTGCTGCCCCTGATTGTGCTCGTTTTTCCTTTCTGTGCCCCCTTGCTGCCCCTGATTGTGCTCGTTTTTTCCTTCTGTGCCCCCCTTGCTGCCCCTGATTGTGCTCGTTTTTCCTTTCTGTGCCCCCTTGCTGCCCCTGATTGTGCTCGTTTTTTCCTTTCTGTGCCCCCTTGCTGCCCCTGATTGTGCTCGTTTTTCCTTTCTGTGCCCCCTTGCTGCCCCTGATTGTGCTCTGTTTTTTCCTTTCTGTGCCTCCCTTGCTGCCCCTGATTGTGCTCGTTTTTCCTTTCTGTGCCCCCTTGCTGCCCCTGATTGTGCTAGTTTTTTCCTTTCTGTGCCCCCTTGCTGCCCCTCATTGTGCTAGTTTTTTCCTTTCTGTGCCCCCTTGCTGCCCCTGATTGTGCTCGTTTTCCCTTCTGTGCCTGTTTCCCGCCGCTGCGCCCTGCGGCCCCGCCCCTCACTGCCCATTCGCTGCCCCATTCCCTGCTCCTCCCTCCCACCTCCCCATTTATGGCGGCCGCTGCGTGGTGAAGAGAGCGACCCCTGACCTTGACTGGTAGGTCGCTCCCCCACCACACAGCTCCGTCTGTGTGCCCTGCTGCTGCCCCTGATTGTGCTCGTTTTTCCTTTCTGTGCCCCCTTGCTGCCCCTGATTGTGCTCGTTTTTCCTTTCTGTGCCCCCTTGCTGCCCCTGATTGTGCTCGTTTTTTTCCTTTCTGTGCCCTCCTTGCTGCCCCTGATTGTGCTCGTTTTTTTCCTTTCTGTGCCCCCTTGCTGCCCCTGATTGTGCTCGTTTTTCCTTTCTGTGCCCCCTTTCTGCCCCTGATTGTGCTCGTTTTTTCCTTCTGTGCCCCCCTTGCTGCCCCTGATTGTGCTCGCTTTTTTCCTTCTGTGCCCCCCTTGCTGCCCCTGATTGTGCTCGCTTTTTCCTTTCTGTGCCCCCTTGCTGCCCCTGATTGTGCTCGCTTTTTCCTTTCTGTGCCCCCTTGCTGCCCCTGATTGTGCTCGTCTTTCCTTTCTGTGCCCCCTTGCTGCCCCTGATTGTGCTCGCTTTTTCCTTTCTGTGCCCCCTTGCTGCCCCTGATTGTGCTCGCTTTTCCTTTCTGTGCCCCCTTGCTGCCCCTGATTGTGCTAGTTTTTCCTTTCTGTGCCCCCTTGCTGCCCCTCATTGTGCTAGTTTTTTCCTTTCTGTGCCCCCTTGCTGCCCCTGATTGTGCTCGTTTTCCCTTCTGTGCCTGTTTCCCGCCGCTGCGCCCCTGCGGCCCCGCCCCCTCACTGCCCATTCGCTGCCCCATTCCCTGCTCCTCTCTCCCACCTCCCCATTTATGGCGGCCGCTGTGCGGCCGCGCGCAGCGGGCGCGCCGAAGGCGCGCCTAAGGCAAACCCGTCTGCCCCCGTCCGCGCCGTGACCGCGCCCAGCGCCAGACCCCCTGGTCCGGGCATCCCCGCGCCCGCCACATCAACAGACGCCGATACGACGCCAGCACCCTCCACGCACTCAACCCCGGAAAAGATCACGCCTGCTACCAGGCCACCCCGAAGCGCACCCAAGGGCCCTTCACCTGCCGGAACTGCAGCTTCGCCAGCACCCGCCCCGCCAAACCACCGCCCAGGAAAGAACCCAACTACCTCAGATGCATCCTCCTCAACACCCGCTCCGCCCGCAAACACGCCATCGAACTCTGGGACCTTCTCGACTCAACCTCCCCAGACGTCGCATTCCTGACTGAGACCTGGCTGAATCCCGCTTCAGCCCCCGACATCGCCATTGCCATCCCGGACGGATACAAGATCACCCGCAGGGACCGCACCAACGGAGTCGGAGGAGGCATCGCCATCGTCCACAGGAACACCCTCAGAGTCTCAACCAACACCGACGACACCCTCAGCACCGCCGAACACATGCACTTCCAGATCCACACCGATCCCAACACCACCCTCAGAGGAACCCTCATCTACAGACCCCCGGACCCCGACCACAGTTCAGCGATTCCATCGCTGACTTCGTCAGCACACACGCCATCGCCTCCACGGACTACATCCTCCTCGGGGACCTGAACTTCCACCTCGAGAACAACAAGGACACCAACTCCACCACCCTGATCGACAACCTCGCCACCCTCGGACTCAGACAGCTCGTGACTACACCCACCCACGCCGCCGGCCACACGCTCGACTCCATCTTTTCCGCAAGCCCACACGTCTCCTTCAACCACACCTCCGAACCCCACTGGACTGACCACCACTGCATCCACTTCACCTACAGGAAGCCCACCACGCACCACCGCACCGAACAAATGCCTCGCCGCTGCTGGAGCAGAGTCACGGAAGACCAGCTAACCACAACCCTCGCCCTGAGCCCACCCGCCGAACCCTCCGACCACGACACCGCCGCCCGCAACCTCAGACAGTGGATCGACGACTGCGCCAACACCTCGCCCCGCTCAAGAATCCGCCCAACAGCCACACCAGCAAGAAAGCCACCTGGTTCACCGAAGACCTCCAGGCCTCCAAACGAACATGCCGAAAACTGGAGAAGATCTGGCTCCACGAACGGACAGCGGACAGCTACGCCGCCCACAAGAGCGCCACCCGCAGTCACCATCACCTCATCAGATCCGCCAAAAGGGCCTCACTCAAAGACCGCCTAGACAACAACGCACACAACAGCAAAGAGCTCTTCAACATCGTGAAGGAACTCTCCAACCCCAGCTCCAACACCAACGACATCCAGCCGTCGCGAGACCTGTGCGACTCACTGGCCACCTTCTTCCACCGCAAAATCGCCGACATCCACGACAGCTTCAACACCACGAGCGCCCGGCAACCACCGAGACCACTGCCCCCACAACCACCAACCGCCTGCTCTCCTGGACCAACATCATCGACGAGGACACCAGCGAGATCATGAACACCATCCACTCCGGTTCACCGCTAGACCCGTGCCCTCACCACATCTTCAACAAAGCCAGTACAGCCATCGCGCCCCATCTCCGGAAAATAATCAACATCTCCTTCGAGACAGCAACCTTCCCGGAAAGCTGGAAGCACGCCGAGATCACCGCCTTACTCAAGAAACCCAAGGCAGACCCCAAGGACCTCAAGAACTTCCGACCCATCTCTCTGCTCCCGTTCCCCGCGAAGGTCACCGAGAAAATCGTCAACAAACAACTGACCCGCTACCTCGAGGAGAACAACATCCTGGACCCCTCCCAGTCCGGCTTCCGCAGCAACCACAGCACCGAAACTGCCCTCATCGCCGCCACCGATGACATCAGGACCCTGCTAGACAACGGAGAAACAGCAGCCCTCATCCTCCTGGACCTATCAGCCGCCTTCGACACGGTCTGCCACCACACACTCCGAACACGCCTTCACGATGCCGGGATCCAAGAGAAGGCCCTGGACTGGACCACATCCTTCCTTTCCGGCAGAACACAAAGCGTCCGCCTCGCCCCTTCCGATCCAAGGCCACCAAGATCATCTGCGGCGTACCCCAAGGCTCCTCCCTCAGCCCAACGCTGTTCAACATCTACATGGCACCCCTCGCCACGTCGCCCGACAGCACAACCTCAACATCATCTCCTACGCCGACGACACCCAGCTGATCCTCTCCCTCACCAAAGACCCTCACACCGCCAAAGCCCACCTCCACGAAGGAATGAAGGCCGTCGCCGAATGGATGAGGACCAGCCGCCTGAAGCTGAACTCGGACAAGACGGAGGTCCTCATCCTTGGTTCCAACCCTTCAGCCTGGGACGACTCCTGGTGGCCAACATCACTGGGAACAGCCCCGCCACCCACCGACCACGTACGCAACCTAGGGGTCATCCTCGACCCCACCCTCTCCATGACTAAGCAGGTCAACGCCGTTTCCTCATCCTGCTTCAACATCCTCCGAATGCTCCGCAGGATCTTCAAGTGGATCCCCACCGAAACAAGAAAAACTGTCACCCAGGCCCTCGTCACCAGCAGGCTGGACTACGGAAACGCCCTCTATGCAGGAACGACGGCTAAGCTCCTGAGACGGCTGCAACGCATCCAGAACGCCTCTGCACGTCTTATCCTCGACATCCCCCGACGCAGCCACATCACACCCCACCTGAGAGACCTGCACTGGCTCCCTGTCAACAAGAGGATAACCTTCAAGCTCCTCACCCACGCACACAAAGCACTCCACAACTCCGGACCAGCCTACCTCAACAGACGACTCAGCTTCTACACCCCCACCCGCCAGCTCCGCTCGACCAGCCTCGCCCTCGCCACAGTCCCCCGCATCCGGAAAATGACCGCCGGCGGCAGATCCTTCTCCCACCTCGCCGCCAAGACCTGGAACACCCTCCCCACCAACCTCCGACAGACCCAAGACCTACTGGCCTTCAGAAGACTCCTCAAGACCTGGCTCTTCGATCAGTAGCAGCACCACCCCCTCTTCCCCCAGCGCCTTGAGACCCTCGCGGGTATGTAGTGCGCTTTATAAGTGACATGATTGATTGATTGATTGATAGAGCTTGGCTCTTTTTAAGTTGCCTTTTTAATATTTTAATGGCGTAAGATTGTATCTTGTTTTTTTTTTTTAATTAAACTTTCTTAATGGAATTGCTGTAAAATGATATTGAAGTGCACTTTATCAAGATATTGGTATGGCGAGCTATGGAATTGTTATTAGGTAAATCAAATGAATGAATTGTGCTGTACTTTTTTAATCTGTGCTTTTATGGTCTTAATGGCCGAAATAAAGAATTCTTGACTGACTATCCTTAAGCCATATAAATAGTCAACAAGGAACTACAAGATTTTGACTAGGCTACTAGAGAGTCACGTACTCCCGGAATTACTGGCTATAATTCATGAAGAATAGGTTGACTTTGTATTGGGCCATAATACCTCTCTAAATTTATGCAGATTATGGCACATCAAAAATGAATCAGCAGCCCACTTGCTTGTATAGTTTTAGACTGAGAGAAAGCCTTTGATTCTCAAAGGTGGAAGTATATGCATAAAGTGCTGCAACAGTTTGTGATAGGACCTTACTGGAGGAATAGGAAAAGCATTTTGGACTTGTGGCCATGGAAAGGGGTGCACGGCAGGGTTATTCTCTGTCACCATTACTTTTTATCATAGTAATGGAACCACTGGCTACATGTCTACACTTATTTGGAGCCACTTGGTGCATATTGGTAAAGAACAACATGCACATTGTATCCCTATATGCGGATCACCTCCTCTTGTATATTTGTGACATGAATATCGATTTAGCCACGGTGGTGCAGGTCCTGTCTGAATGTGCAACCTTATCTGGTTTCAGGGTGAATTGGGCCAAATCCTGTATCTTCCTACTGCAGCAAGTGTGCAGGCATGCTCTTTGTTTATTGCTAGATCATAGAGTTTGGTTTGAAACAACTTTGTTCCTGTACTTAGGCATCCACATATGTCATACTCCTACTGACCTATGAGACAGGAACCTGGGCAGATTGATACATGGACTCCGAGCGCAGATCACGTTCTGGTCTTCTCTGCCCCTGTCAGTAATTGGCCAGGTGGCCACGGTGAAGTGGTGGCACTTCCCTGACTCCTTTACTATTTCACTATGCTCCCGCTCTTACTCCCACATTCCCTTTTAAAACACCTAGACTCTTCCTTATTGACACTTACATGGGGAACTGGACGTTGGCTGGTCTTGCTTGCCATGTTGAAACCACCGATAACAATAGGAGGACTATCCCTTCCGGACTTCGAATGCTACTGCTTAGCTGCAACGCCAGTGGGTGGCTTGATGGCTTTCTGGACTCTCTCTATACGAGGTGGGCCTCACAGTAGCAGTCTTTAAGAATGGCCTAGTGAACAATTTTCTATCCCTCCACGCTCGCATGGGTCTGCGGTCCACTGGGCTGCTTTGAGTGGCAAGGGCCTACTTAGCAAGGACTAAAATAATGACGGGTTCAGACACATCATTTGATCCAGCTATCACTTTGCTGGGCCTACCAACCACGACGGGGCAACTGTGTGTGGGACATCTTAGTCCCTGGCATAATGTGGGTGTTTTCACCATTGTAGACCTGTTTCTTAATGGGGAAGTAATGGACTTCCAGACACTTATGACAGACTGCGATTTCCCAACCAGACGATTTCTGACAAATCAGCGCATATTACGTGCTTTCTCCACGCTCTTCTACACTCAACATCAGCTACCCCCAACACATGAGGTTTACTAAGCCAGACACACACTAGGTACATGGGGAAAACAAATGAGATGGATTTATAGAGCTTTTTTACAACAGTTCGATAGCCCCCGCTTACCTCTCTGCATTGCTTTGGAGGCTGACCATTCCATGACAAGGAACAGGTAAAAGCCTTAGAGTGTCCTCAAGAGGTATCTAGGGGGCACATTTTAAATATATCCAATTTAATATTCTAAATAGGGCCTACCTTACACAAGCCCACATTTACAAGATATTTCCTGGCTCAAATGCGAATTGCCCCCGATGTCTAATTCGGGATGCAGATCTCTTCCATATGCTGTGGGCCTGCCCCTTGCTGTAGCCCTGTTGGTATCGGGTGACTCAGGTATTGTCCCAAAAAACTGGCCTATCAGTCCCTAGGACCCCTGACGCTATACTCCTGGGTTTGTTTCCTCACCCAAAACTGGAGCACCCTGCATTTTGGTTTGTAGGCCTTGCCCTACTGTTAGCAAAATGAGAACTCATTATGTATTGGAAACAGACATCGCCCCCCAACTTGGCAGCCTGGGCATGAGCAGTCATCTTGTGGAGCCGGGCGGAAAGCATGGTATTGTACAGAGAAGAGCTGGTGGGTCTGAGGAAGTATTTTATCGCACAGGCCTGGGACATGTTACTGGGGAAACTCAAGGAGCACACTAAAGACGATACACATCCACCATGATATTCCCCTGACCCACACACACAGGCCTATAAATGCATGATGTAAAATGCTTTAACCACTCGCCGATTGGGAAGTGATGTGCTACAAGAGGTTCCTCATTTGGACCCCATCTTCCACAGAAGCACAAGTGTGCCTCATGCGGACAAATACTAGATCAATGAGACGACTGCTAATTACTTTGATGATCTTGATAGAATAGGGAAGAGAGAGCTGGGAGAAAGGGTTCTAAGATGGTTGTTGTTTGTTTGAAATGGATGTAAGTTCTGTTGAAAACGGTACATGAAGAACAATGTCCTAATGTCTAGTGTATCCTACGCAGTCTACCAGACGTTAAATTTATACTATGACTTAGTACCTTACTTGGAATGTGTCTCTACTGCTTTCACGTCTGCATGTACTTCACTAAAAATATATTTTAAAAAAATCCTCAGATAGCTTGCCACAAAAGCAGTCAGGCATAACTTAGAGGCAAGGTGGAAAGTAGTAATGCAGCACACAAACAGTAATAAAATGAGAACACAAGACAAGAAAAACCCCACACCAATTTAGAGAAATCGAGTAAAATGTAACAAATAAAATGACACCAAATCAACAAAACCCCAATCAGTAGAACCAGAGGTATGCAATTTCAAAGATTTAAATAAGTATAGCACCCAAAAGCACAAAGCTACACTTGTGGTTATTTAGTTGTGGTAGACTGAAGGAAAGTCACAAGTTCAGGCCACCCACGAAGGAACTTGGGCCGTATACAGAGACCAGGTTGGTCCCACTAAAAAGTCACCTTTTCAAAGTCTGAGGTGAAGCATCCATTTTGCAGTGGAGGAGTCTACGAGGAGCAGGGACAGAGCCGTGGATGCTCGTCACTGTAGCGCGAAGAGCAGGCTGGGCATTGTGGATAGTCGTTGCTGTAATGCAAAGATACTGTCGGGAATCGCGGTCAGTCATTGCTGGAGCTTCGCATTGGCAGCCCCCGCAGGCTGTCGATGCTGTACCGTGAAGTGCTGACCTCAGCCATTGTGAGCCGTCGCTGTATCGTGAAAAGTTGGGTCTACCGGAGCTTTACATTCGCAGTCGTCATGGGACAGGCCAGTTTGCGGTGGTGAAGAGCCCAAAACTTCAAGATTTCTCCTTCTCCTCACAGGACGAGCTCAAGTAATGCCAGCCAAGGGTCCAGGACTTAGGGAGGCAACTTTTGGGGATCAGGAACTGACGCCAGCAGAGACCAGCAGGGCTCAGGCAGGTCCAGTTGAAGGCCCAAGCAGGTCCAGTTCAGCAGGTAAACTTAGCAGTTGCAGGGAGACCTCTGGAACTTGTTGTGACCCTGTAGCTCAGAACAGGAGGTCAGACTCATTCTACCTGTGATAAAGGGAACAGATCCAGCCTTCCTTCTCAAAGAGCAGGGCCGGCCTCAGGCAGCAGGGCAGTCCTCCAGCAGGAAAGCAGTCCTTCTTCTGTAGTATCCACCAGTACAGGAGTATATTGAAGAGTTGGTCTGAGGGTCCAATTGTATCTGGAGCCAACTTTGACGCACCTAGAGTTTTCCCCCCACAGGAGTTTCGGGATATTTTTTGCTCCATGCCCTGTTTCCAGGATGGCTGTAGTGACAAAAGGATAGTGTGAAGTTGTTTGTGAATATGCTGAGGCAGCTCCTTTGAAACATAAGTGGAGCTGTGCACATCTCCACCCCTCCTATCCAATCAGGATGGCCTATCCTGCCAATACCTATTCCCCTTTTGTGTCATTGTCTGGGAGGATTAGACAAAGGCCAACAGCCAACTACACCTAGTCATGTGACCCAGGATACAGGCTGCAGACATCAAATGGTTAGGAAAAGAAATTGCCAACATTCTGAGAGTGGTATTTTCAGAATTGTGTCTTAAAATCAGACTTTAACATTAAAGAGGGTTTTAAATTACAATTCATTTGAATGTAAACATGATATTTCTACCTGTTCCCAACCAAAGGTTATCACTTAATAAATGTAATAAGGTAACTCAATGTTATCCTATGGGAGAGGTGAGTTCTTACTACAAGGAAATGTAAAGCCTAAAAGTACATGTCCATTTTTTAAATACACTTCACCCAGCCACATGGACTGTTTATGGCTCACCCTATGGGTGACATATATGTATTAAAAAGGAAGGTTTAGGCCAGATAAAAGGTTAATTTTGCCAGGTCAAAATGGCTTAATAAACCTGCAAGCAGGCTGCAATGGCAGGCCTAAGATGGGTTTTAAAAGGGCTACTTAATTGGGTGGCACAGTAAGTGCTGCAGGCCCACTAGTAGCATTTAATTTAAAGGTCTTGGGTATATGGAATACCCTTCTACTAGGGAGTTATAAGTAAATTAAGTGTGTCATTTGGGTGCAAGCCAATTTTACAATGTTTAAAGTAGAGAGAGAGCAAGCACTTTAGCACCAGTCAGCAGTGGTAAAGTTCTCAGAGTCCTAAAGCAAACGAAAATGAATTCCAGCAAAACAGGAGGGAAGAAGGCAAAAAGTTTGGCGAAAGACCACCCTAAGGCTGTCAGGTCTAACAAGTAGGTCCTGTTCTCTCTTGGGCTACTGCTTCAGCTAATGTAGGCTATTTTGAGGAACGGTATGTTGCCCCTACTTGTGCTTTTGAGGGAGCTTGTTTTCAATTGGGGGTTTGTTTCAATGGAGGGTGTTTATCTATGGTGCCTGGGGGACACCAGTGGATTCTTAAACTGTGGAGCAACTGTAATCCTTTAAGCACTTGACTTTCATGATAGGAAGTCAGAGCAGTCCAAGGCTGACTAAAGGTGCTGCTGACCAAAAACTCAGACTTCAGCAAAACACAACAATTTAACCCAATAAATCAATATTCAATCCGCTCTGTTACTTAAAAACATCCCTCCAAAAAGTACTTTAACGCAGAAACAGATAGGTACTGCACACAAATTTGCAAATATATACAAAATTAAAGTGGGTTAAATAATTGTTAGCCCCTCCTAAAGCGCCTCACTTGAATTGCCTGGGTGGAAATCACCTACCCTTAAGATTTGACAGAGATAGTAACTAACCCCACCAACCTTTTTAATTTCAATAATGTGTGCATTTCTACATGACAATTTACTTTTCTACAAAATGTATTATAGTTAAAGAACAATACCCTCCTAAAGGTCTATTGCCTTTACCAAATACTTATCCCTATCAAATAATGTGGCCTTTAGGTTTTGTTGTGCTCCCCACAATGAACAATGAAGGTCTACTACCTTTAACATAACTTTCCTTAATCACTAAACAAGTGTTTACTTGTCCATTAGGCTCTGACTAGAGAACTGAACTACATTTTAACCATAAAACAAAATCATTAAAATAAAGTTTTTATCTAAAGACCTAACCATCCAAAATGGCCATTACTAAAAAGAAAGTAAAGAACATTAGGCTATCTTCTCTTGAGAGACAACAGCCATACATTTGGGCAGGCTCAGATTTACTTAAGGGAGCTACAAATGTTCCATAGGTCCTCTTTTGTTTAGGGGTTGCCTTGCAACCAGTCAAGAATGCTTTGGGCTTCCATTGGCTTTAGGACCGTGAGTTCAGAAAGGAAGAACACATTCTGGAGTTTTGTTGCAGGCACCTTTACTTCCCAGCCATACATGACCCTGTGTGGCATAGTCAACTTTGCCTCAGGGCTGCTGACCTGCTCACACAGCTGCTATCCTTGAGTTGAATAGTTTCTCTAAGGATTTGCCACCTTTCCATTCTTTCCTTCAAGCATCTGCATGGTATATCGAGACCTCACAGAGAAGGAGTTTGGATGTCACAGTACCAAGGGTAAAGACAGGTGGTGCACCAGGCAGGCTGACTCTCCCAGGATGATATGCTCATCCATGTCCCCCTGTCTGACTGTCATCATGAGCTACCAACACAGCTTGGCCCACTTCCATGGGATGCCCTCGGCCACAAATGCAGCAAGTAATAACCAGGAAGTTAAACATAAAAATGTGTTGATATCAGTTAAACTGCTAAACGGGTTGATATTTTAATAAGTACCAGAATTTGAAAGGCGTTTCAACCGCTGGCTGTGGTTAGGTTTTTCTTTGGCTTACAACACATACACAGCACCTGCACATTCTGATAGTGCTAGCTGTTCTTACCACCAATGGTACACCACGTCCCAAGGCATAAGTGAGATGGTGAACATAAGCCTTAGCTAATGGACATTTTAAATTGCCATAGCTCCATAACCTCTGCTTAGATTCATGCATGTTTAGTAGTATTTTGGTGTGCACAGTTACACTAGATTCAGGCACCCACCATACAGGTGACACTTCTAGCTCTGCCCAGCTCTGGACCACTACTTCCTGATCTTGGCAGCAGCAGTCCCCATGGTTGAGCTCTGTGCCTGCAATCCTTCCCAGCCAGGGGATCTTCTGAACTGGGGCACCTCAGTTTCACAGTGGCAGCCCACAGGTCCACAATGGTAGATCATGCTCAGTGCCTGCAATCCCCAGTTACCCAGGCCTTAAGCCTCTTGCAGCGTGTTTTGCACAATTGCACGATCCCATAGTACTCACACTTTTAAGGTACTGCAACAGGTCCTCTTACAACAAAAGTACAACATGCACACTCCTTCCAGGTACTTTGGTAGGTCAACTCCACCTTAGACCCGGGGGAGAATCAGTGTCAGAATCCAGAAAACAACGCATGAGTGAGGACAACAACAACACTCCTTAAAGGATCTGGTTCTGTTTGATGTATTAGAGTAGTAGAGTTTTGATAGAAACAGCATTTTTTGTTATGCTAATAACTTTGGCGTAGTTCCCTGAGTACTGAAAAATAAATGAAAAACACATATGGGGGCGGGGGCTAAGGTAGAGATACACTCCCCCCTAGCCATTGTGGAGTGATACGATAAGAGTCCAAAATGTAATAAAAAAAACTTTTTTTGCTTGTCACAGTCCCACTGTACTACTGTGGCAGCTGGCTCAGCCCAATAAGGACCAGCCTGCTGCTCCATTTCTCTATATCAGGGTTCTCCAAAGTCGGTCCTGGAAGGCCAGATCCATGCCAGATTTTTAAGATAATTACATTTATCTAAATGGGTATATTCTAAAAATCTGGAGTTGATCCGGCCCTCCAGGACCGACTTTGGAGAACCCTGCTCTATATGGTCACGGAACTCCTGGGTGACTTGCAATATTCTTCTAATGTATTATGGTCATATTTTACCCCATCTGTTTTGATCAAAATATGTTATTAAATGCATTGACTTGGGAAGCAAAAAAGGCTGATTTGTTCTTTCTGGATCCTTCCTACAATGGGGATTCCAAAAGTCAGGAAGGAGTGCCTAACTCACAAGTGGTCTTGTCATCATGAAAGCATAGATGTCATAAAACAATATTTTCTGTGAGTGACTCATGTAAGGTTCAAAGATGTCCGAATTTCTTAAAGGCGTATTATTAGCGCGTTTCTGCTGGATTGAAATATTTTTCCATGGTAGCAAGCCACACATTCCCTCAGTACAGAAGAGCACTGCAAACCATGTGATAGCTATAAATTCTATTAGTACTGATAATTAAATGTTGAGATGTTAGACTCAGTGCCCGCTTCCCATGCTCCACTCGCCATTGGCAGATGCAGCCTGGGAGGGTACAGCGAGAAAGGCAGATAAGTTCAAAAGAGCTCATCAAAGGATCCTCACAGTGTATAGTTATTTGCATTTGATACAATGCAACCAGTGTCAAGTAGGTGTAGTCCGCGTATCAGAAGGTACACAGGCACGTCTGGCAAAATCAAATCTTTTAAATAATTAATCAGCCTAAATGTGTACCCCCAGTAGTGCAGCTCTATTTTTTAATGGTGTAAATCAATGCACAGGCAAACTGCACACCACAGCTTAGCGCCTGGCAATTCCGCCCCCAGAATCAGCAGTTGGGTGCCAAGTTTTATAAGAAACTCAAGAAAATGTTAATGCTTTGAATATTTTAAGACGAGGCTGTGTGAAACACATTTTCTTCTTGGCACTCAAACTATAAAAATCTGCCCATGTAGGAAGCTTGAGGAAACCACAGCATTAATAATTCACTTTGATAAACTACTGGTAATTGCTATCTGACTTGCTTAAACACTTGTCAGGTTTGCAAACTACATTTTATGCCCGAGATGAAAGTGAAAGTTGAATAGCATACTGGAGGAATTATACGTTTGAAGCATTTAGCGGTTTTCAAATTACATAAAATCTCCATTATGTTTTACAAAACAGCATATCATAAATGGATATTTGTAAGTAGGACATTTTTGCTTCTATGTTTCCTTTACTGCTTTTCATGCTGTTTTTCCATGACAAAAATAAACAATTCTGACATACTAAACACCGTTTAGAACACTTAGCAGTAGGTGATAATAGCTGCTGATGGAGCTGCCCTTTCAATGGGGACTGAAACAGCTTGCCCGCAGGCAGCAGATCATTAAGACTATGGACCAAACTTCTAAGGATCCCAGGAGTGAAGATACTTTACAGTTATAATAGAGGCTATCCTAACAGAGGCTTTGGGTCGAACATAGACGAGGGAGAGGCGAGAAGTTCATAACAGACATAATGCGGGACACCATCAAGGCTGAACAGTGATAGGCAAACGCTGGTTGGAGCTTCAATTTTTATTATGATCACCAGTCATTCAAGCAAAGTGAAACCTTTTAAAAGATGGTGAGAGCCTTGCAAAGGATGGCAGGTCATGTGATCATGAGGAGAAAGGAAAACCTCTACAGAAAGAGAATTGCAGGTGCAATACTGTGCATATTACCTTCCTAATCAACCGCCCACCACACCACCTATATTGGGTATGGCACCTCAGAGCGCAGGATTAGAGAGGCCCAATGGACTGTCAAACAGCACCAAAGAGAAAGTGGGGGAGTAGAGCCAAACATCAGTTGACTCTAATAGGTTTAGTGTTCTCTGAAAAGATGTCTCAAGTAATGGTAGGTGTTGGACCTGGCCCTTTTTGCAGGGTTATCCCCAAACGTTTTGCCTTCTAACCTGTTTTTTGTTGGCTTTAGGACTCTGGGCACATTACCACTGCTATTCAGTGCTAAAGTGCATGTGCTTTCTCCTTTATGATTGCATTACACCTGTTTGCCATATTTAATTTACCTGTAAGTCCCTTGTACAGTGGTATCCCATATACCCCAGGCCTGTAAATTAGATGCTACTAGTGGGCCTGCAGCACTGCTTGCACCATCCACAGAAGTAGCCTTTCAAACCTGTCCCATGCCTGTCACTGCAGGGCGTGCATGCGCAATTTACTGCCACAGTGGCTTGCCATTTAAGGTTACTTGCCAAGCCTGAGAATCCCCTTTTGCTACATACAGGTCACCCCTAAGGTAGGCCCTAGGTAGCCCTATGTGCAGGGTGCTGTGTAGGTAAAAGGTAGGACACATGCCTTCATTGTGTGGCATGTCCTGGTAGTGACAAACATCCTATTTGGTTTCTCACTGCTGTGAGGCCTGTTTCTCTCAGAGATTTGTAGTGGGAATTACCTGAAATGTTTTGCAGTGGTAATTTCTGATCTGAAATGAGTAGGGTTGCCATGAATGTAATGTTTGGAATAGGGGTGATCAATCCTGCTTATTGGTGAAGGTGGATTTTTCATTACTATTTTAGAAATGCCACTTTTAGAAAGAGGGCATTTCTATGGGCTTATGACTCTTTGTGCTTTGCAGCCTGACTTCAATCCACATCTAGGGTAGAGAGACAGCTGGGCTTTCGCATACTTTCCAGACAGCCATCACACAGGAAGGGTTGGGTGTAACAGGGTTGCATCTGCATTCATCTGCATAATGAATGGTCTTCCTGGGCTGGAAGAGAGGGAGGTGGGGTGCACTTACACATGCCACGGCTAAGCCCTGCCCTCACACAAAGGGCTTGTTTACCTGCTACTGATGTCTGGAGCCAGAGTTGGAATTGAATGGGGGTGTGGTGCACTTCTAAAAGTTCTTTTGAAGTTACATCCACATCAAAGACATTTTAGGGCATATTTACAAGGAAATGACGGAGAGCATTGCTGTGGCAAATTTTGCAGTGATACACTCCGCCATTCCCAAAATGCAGGCATGCACCGTATTTACAACAATATGGCGCACCCCTGTGTTTTCTCTAGTGCTGGTACTAAAAATAGCTGCCTAGTGCCAACACAGACACCTTTGCACTATAGTGCAAAAGTGCCTGCGTTGCAGGGAATCATTGTTTATGTGCAGGAAGAGATACCTGCAGCACACATAGAAGTAGCAAGTCACCATTATTTAATGATTGTTTATGTTCAGGAAGGGACGCCTTCCTGCACATAAACAATCATTAATGGCCCTTTGCTGTTTCTATGTGTGCTGCAGAATGCAGCACACATAGAAAAAGCAAAAACTATGAGAACTAAAAGTATTTCTCCTTGTTGCACCATTCTAACGCCTATTATTGCATGGCATTAGTTTTTGGCACTGCCTCAGATTTACACCTCCTTGTAAATCTGAGGCAGCTTCAAAAAGCAATGGGTGTTACGAGGAACGCCCACAGCAGCACCCATTGCACCCATTGCACGCCCCTTTCAAGTAGATACCTGCTTGAAAGAGAACCATATTTACAAAGAGGCGTTAAGCCACAAAAAGTAGCTTAACCCCACTTTGTAAATATAATGCAAGGCATTGTGCCACCGGAACATCGAAAAAATGGCGGTTCCGGCAGTTCAATCCCCTTGTAAATATGTCCCTTTGAGTAAACGTGCAGAGGATCAGACCCCATGATTTTAGACACTGCATGGGGCTTGTAACCAGACACTGCTGGCTCTACATGCTGCACATTGCCAGAGACGGCTGTGCTGCCAGGAGGAAGCACCATGTGGACTACTTGGTTTGTTGTGATGGTCGGCTGCCTACTGATTGCTGGGCTGCAGAAGGAACTGCCACCTTGCATCTGCCCTCATTGTGCTGGCTTGCCTGCCTGCTTTCTTGGTCCTTTGTGCCCCAAGTGCTCTCTCAGGAGCTCAGCGCGGAGTGCGCACTGGAGCCTGCTCCTGGCTTTTGCCTGGCAACTACACCTTTGCCCCCAGAGGACAGCATGTGGTGATCGCTCCTCTGCCTCATTGGCGTTGTGGGCAATGTATCCAGCTCCACAAGTAATACGGGTGGAGCGCTTCTGATTTTTGAAAATCACTTTGGGTTCTGGCCAGGAGTTTGCTTGACTGCGTTTGGCAGTACTCCTGCTGGTTCGTTCAGCACGTGGTGAGCGCTAACATTTGCAATGTAGGCACCACATTACGCTGAGGAGCACCGCAATCCACTCTCAGGTCGGCGTGCCCTTGCAACCTGTACCGCAATCTGATCAGTGCAGGTAGAGAGATTCCACCCGGCGGGGTGTCGTGTCCCTGCAACTAGAAGGGCCAAGTAGAGACAGGGAAGCCGGCACAACTCTAGCTGCTCCGTGGGCTCGAGGGGAGCCGGCATGTTCAAATCGCTTCCCGTGCCAGAAGCACAGCCGCATCTCTTCTTACATCGACCGTGGGGGACCCAGCAAGGTCCCCCGCCAATGTGGGAGGTGTGTGTGCCCCCCTGGGCCTGCACCTACCTGGGGGCACTGTGTTTGGCTCTAAGGACGGGGTGACACCTCGACGGATGCCCCCTAGCTGAGTGTTGCCACATGCTGGAAACTGCTCACATTACCATATAACCTGTAGTAGGGGCTCAGGTGCTTCTGGGCCCACCCTGGTGTGTCCATTATCACATTTCCAGTAATAGGGGCGAGGGGTGCTGCATCCTAGGTGGTGATGTTGTTATTTAGTGGTTGGTGCCTATGATTGTATGGTGATATTTTGTGATGCACGTACTACGGGTGATAAGGTTGATTTGTGGGTTATTCCTAACCAAACTGCTGCATTTTCATGCCCTGATGTTATATGTGTCGTTTTATGCCTTGCATTGACAGGAACACAAGGATTATTTCAAGATCTGCATAATATGTACAGTGATTGTGTTTTTATGATGTGTGCAACATATAAGTCTTTATCTTATTGCACTAACTGTCATGTTATGACAATTGCCTAGTTGGCAAAGTGATTATTGGTTAATGTGGTTTTGGTCTATGTTAATATGCAATACAGAAACTTATATTCATATAATATTGTGTGGAGTCTCTTTTTTGTGGTGTATTTATTGTGTTACTGGTGTGAGTGTGTTGATCAAAACCTTTACACATTGCCCCTGGGATAAGCCTGACTACTCTGCCAAGCTACCAAGGGGTGAGCAGAGGTTATCTTGGGTGTGTAACTCCCTTACAATGACTAGAGTGGTGGTATCTGCCTGGCTTAGGTGCAAACCCCATTTCTAACAGTAGCTATATGGGGCAGTTGGTGCGTCTATGCAGGAATATGAGTGGGCATAATAATGAATGGGGCTGTTAAAGAGGAGTCATCTATTGGCATCCTTTGTGTTTATACTCCCTTGTCTCGTAGGCCTAAAGGGATTTAAGTAGATCAGTGGTGCCAATATTTACCCACTAAGACCACAGAAATGAGGAGTAATAATGTCAATGCTATCTTGATGTTATCTAACGATTCACCATGATCAAACACGCTTTACCACAATCTGTTTACACTTCAGGTACTCACTCTAGTACATGTAACCAAGTAAAGCTTTAATTGGAGGTGATCAGGTATGGGGAGAAAAGGTAAGGAGAAACCACTAAGATGAGCAAGATTTGACTGGGTCTGATTCACATAAATGTTTACACCTCCACTTGAATGTACTTTTACACTTTTTTCCAGTTTAAACACCTTTATTAATTTATTTATTTATCCATTTGTAGAGCGCATGGTTACACCACCGGTGTGTCCCCGCGCAAAGACAAGACTCTGAAAAAGGATGCGACTGCAATTTGCATGCCATACCGAGTTGTACAAACTATCCGAGAGTTATCTTTATTCAGTTTTAGCGAACAGCCAAGTCTTTAGCTGTTTACGGAATCTACTTTCACATGGCTCTATTCTTAGAGCCATCGGCAGGGTGTTTCACGTTTTTGCTGCGAGGTACCTGAATGAGCGTGCCCCCATTCTTGCTCTAAGTATTCTCGGTACAGTTACCAGTGCCTTCCCCATAGATCTCAAACTCCGTCCTGGGATGTATTGGGTTATTAACGGTTGAAGGTACCTTGGGCCATTCTTTAATAGAATGCGGTGGCAATGGCACATTGCCTTGAACATGACTCTTTTTTCCACTGGCAGCCAGTGCAGTACTGTCGGGGCTTTCTTCATGTTAGCACTTCTCGGAAGGCTAAGTACCAATCGAGCCGCTGCATTCTGCACCCTCTGTAGTTTGGATAATCCTTTTTTTGTGGCGCCAAGATATAGTACATTTCCATAATTCAGTTGAGAGGTTATTACCGCATGTACTATGGTTTTCCTGGCATTAGGTGGTAAGAGATCTAAGACTTTCCTCAGGATTTTCATGGCCCCGTAGCATTTACCCGCTACTTTCCGAATCTGACTATCAAATGTCAATTCGGAATCAAACCAGACTCCGAGGTTTTTCACTTCAGTTTTAGGGGTAGGTAGTTGGCCTAATGATTCAGGCCACCATGCGGATGACCATATGGATGGCGCCTTGCCTACCACCATTACCTCCATTTTACTCCCGTTTAGCTTGAGGCAATGGTTCGACATCCAGTCTGCCACCTCTTCTAAACATTTGGAAAAACGAATTGCTGCCTGGTCCTTGTCTTGAGATAGCATCACAATTAGCTACGTGTCGTCCGCATAGGAAACAATTGACACCTTATGTTTCTCCACTTGCTCAGCCAGCATTGAAAGCTGTAGAAGTGTGCCTTTTTCAGGCACTAACATTTTCCCAACATAATTGGCTGCACATATTTTCTTTTGTTTTTCTTCACAGGAAGGAACACATTCCACAAGCTCCCCACTAAGTCTTGGGTGATCTGAATCTATTCCCACCCTGGAAAAAGATTTACTACAGCCTTCTATTGAAGTAAATACCCAACAATTGACTAGATTGGTAAAGGATCGGGGACCAGTTTATGTATACCCACAGGTTTCTGGGCATTCAGAAACCCACAAGGTATACCATGGTTTGTTACGTCCACTTCCCTTCCCATGCATGGGAATTACCTTGCGTAATGGTAGACCCTGCTAGGTATCCTTTTGTGAACACCATCAAGATGTAAATGCTGCCATCTTGGACAGTAACCATGTGTTTATGGTCGGAAATTTCTTTGGAGATCAGGTCAACTGTCTCTACAGTGGAAAATGCATATATTTTTAAAAGACAACCAGTCAATACTGGTCTGAAATAAAAAAAAGAATAGCTCAATACGCCTAACTCTCATCTTCACCCAACCTCACTTCACAAATTCCAGGCACCGCTACGTTGCCTACATTACTTCTTCAAACCTTTATCTCCATATTTACCTCAAAAACAACATTATCTCTTTTGCCATTACTTGCAAACACTGCCCTGTTTAAACGCTAATGAATAAAGGGTTTAACATAAATAAACAAACATAAATAAATAAACATCTAGGTACAATTTACAGAGGAAGTTATGAGTTTCTGTATTAGTGTTCCTTTAGTGCTACGTCAAAGCCTAGGATCTTAAAAAGTAATAATAAAAAGGAAATAAAGAGTCAAATAAACTTAAGATGTTGCATATGGCTGTATCAATCATATTGCAAAAAATATTTAAAAATATTTAAAAATATTAAAAATGAAAAGAAATATAATAAAAGAAATACAATGAATGTAAAAACAGTGGTCATGCAACTTTATACATTACATGCAACCATATAAATCCTACTACTACTACTAGGTCTTCCAGAGTAGATGGATTTCATATAGGTGGAGATTTATTCCCAAGATGGTGAAAATCTATGTGCAGGTAGATTTTGATCTGTAGATTGACTTTTCTGAATTAGCCCCTTAATTTTTTACTTATTTTAGTTTACATTTAATAACTTAAAATAACTAGCAATTCATATTAATATAATCAATTACCAAAGCATTAGTGTTAGAGTCAATATGACTTTCAAAAAACCTTACCCTAAACTAAATTAATAGTAATATAGTTAATTAGTACCCATTAGTTGCAATTAGGGCTAGGCTTTGTGTTAGGGTTAACGTTAGCAATAGTGTAAGGATTCCGTTCAAAACAATGTTATATAATTTCATTTAATTAATTTGTATAATTGAATATATTAACCAGTTTTTAGTGTAAGGATTTAGATAAGCATTAGAATGAGGATAGGGGTTTATAGTTTTAGAATTTTGAATTCAATCAATCAATCAATAAAAAGCTTTCTTCGATTTCACATAGTAAATCATAAAAGCATTATGTAAAATTCAATATATTACATGCATTGTGTATAAAAAACAATAAAAAACATACATAAAATACAGATAAAAACAGAAGAGGATAGAGCAATGTACTTTATGAAGGCAGTATTGTTGGCTGTAGAGACTGTTTGCAAGTATTATCAGCCCATAAGTAGCATGACATAACATTAAAGATGTACAAATTCAGAAGGGATTGTAAAAACATGAAATCTGGTCGGCATTGTACAACGTTTAAGGACCTCAGCAGCAGCCTAATTAATCATTTTCTCAGAACTGCATAACATTTACAGAATAAAACAGTATGCATAGTGCTTTGGGTCGATGTTTTCTCACAGGGACATTAAGCTAAATGTTATGACCAATCATTTATAATAGGAAAACTGGTCAAGCAATATAAATTATACATCCTAAAATGAGCTAATATGAACCTGTGACGAGCCTTTTGTACTAATTTAATGTTAGGTTGCATGTCATATGTAACCAGAATCAATTGATTCTTGAGGACACTGGGCTTCGGTAATTCCATGGACAGTCTTTGATAAACAAGCAGGGACAGACACTCTGGGGCCGATTCTGATGCGGGTTGGAAAAGCTTCCCAACCGAATCGGTTAGGAAATGGTGTCCGACCCACTCGGATCGGGAAAGTCCGACCGGCGGAGTAGGATGCATCCGGATGCTTCCAGATACGATTTGGTTGAACTCCCATTGACTTCAATGGGAACATTTGTTCCTAACCGCATCAGAATTGGGCCCTCGGTCGGGAAGACACGTTCCCGATCCGATTTGGAAGGAGCAAATGCCGTTAGGAGGCCTTCCCAACCGCATCAGAATCAGGCCCTCGGTCGGGAAGCTTTTCCAACCCGCATCAGAATCGGGCCCTCTGTCTTTAGTTCCTTCCTGTTGATACATGTCAGTGATTCTGGTTGATCAAAATATTTGGTGTGCCCGAGATCTGTTAGAAAGCTTTTTACATATTTGAACCATGGGATTTTAAGGGTATTTACGGATTTAAGACAGTCCCTAATAATTACACGGTTTAATCCAGTAGACTCAGATGTCCAGATCTTATGCCAGAACAAAACTGACTGGGTCTTGATTAAGTCTGCTAGAAAAGGAACCCCCAGTTCGGAATAGCAGGCAAAGGTGGGGCAGCAGTTGGGTACATCAAGAAGATTCTGAAAAAAGAAATTTTCAGCTGTATGTAGCAATTGGCAATTAACATGTCCCCACACTCCGCTCTGTATACAGCAGTAGTTCTACACTTTGCTTTGTAGATAGTCAGCATTTCATTTGGGGGCTTCTTGCCCAGCTTGCTTAGCAAGATTTGACAGGGCCATAATGGTTTTAAGGAACAGGAGCTTCCTGGAATTAATTGCGTGTCCAGGTACCCTCTGTGCCAAATAAAATGCCCAGATAGGAAAAGGTTGGGGTAAAACAGATCTTAGTTCTATTGATCAGGAAGTCGCTGCGCTTTGTAGACCTTTTCCCACACTTCTGTTGACTACTTATGTTGACTTGTAATCCCAGATCTTGCATGTACGTGATGAATTTAGTAAATGTCCACTGTAGTCCCAAAGGGGTATGGGCCATGAGTACAGCATCGTCAGCATAGAGGAGGGTCAGGATTGGTTGATCACCAATTTGAGGAAGGTCGCTGCAGTCACTTCCCAGAACACTGCCCAAACTGTTTATGTACAAATTGAACAGGAAGGGAGCAAGTACGCAACCCTGCCTGACCCATCGCTCTCTGCAGAGTGACTGTGTACACTCTCTCTTGAGCCCGTACCGTACCCTTACCCTGCTTCCCGAGTACATTTCTCTAATGAAGTTTACTCTGGGTGGATCTACCCCAAGAATTTGAATTCAGTTTAAATGCTTAAATATTTAATAGTAGGTGTGGCTAGCAATGATTACAGTAAGAGCATATTAAATAGAAATGCATTTGAATTGATTGAAAACTAAATACCTGTGTTTTATGGAGCCAGATCTGGTAGCTTAGGGGACTAATGCGTCCACTGGAGGGACCTGTGTTCGATCTCATGGACACAGGGTCCACTCAGCCTTTTGTCCTTGTGAGGTTGATAAAAATGAGTACCATTGAGTTGGGTAACAATATACATCTGTTATTCAGCTCCAAGATACCCTTGGGTGAACGTGCGTTTTACAAATACACACATGTTATGTTATAAGAGATAATACTAGTGTCATAGGTGAGTACAAAGGGCCCGATTCACAAAGGTAAACATAGACGTTTGGTCTAAACTTAGACCAAACGTCTTAGTTTACGGCTTTGGGAATTCACAAAGGTCATTTACAAGTACTATCTTTATGTCCGCACACAGGGCGGAGATCCACCCCAAGTGCGGACATAAAGATAGTACTCGTAAATGCCCTTTATAAATTCCGAAAGTTGTAAACTTAGACATTTGGCCTAACTTTAGACCAAACGGCTAAGCTTACCCTTGTGAATCTGACCCAAAATGTTTTAATTTAATATATTTTAGTGTTAATATAATTAGGCATTTTAGAGTAAGGGTTAGCAATGAGGCTAAGATATCTGTCCATTGGCCTGATTCACCAAGGTAAACTTACGCTTTTGTGTAATTTTACATTTTTTGGGTATTCACTATCTATGAGTTAATAGTAAGTTTACAACTGCGGTGACTCCGCAGTCATGGCAGAGAATCCTGCACATAAAAAGATAGGCCTGTCCTATCTTTATATGTAGAGAGGTCTCCGCAGTCGTAAACTTACTATTAACTCATAGTTAGTGAATACCAAAAAAAGCAAACTTACACAAAAGTGTATGTTAACCTTGGTGAATCAAGCCCATTGAGTTCAATTTAGGTTAATTTACAATAATAAATGTAATACTAAAATACAGAAATATGTATTATTTATATGGAACAGACATGGGGTTAGGATTAGGCATTAGGTACAAGGTAAAGGTTGTAGTGATAAAATGGTATCAAGATAATTTTAATTTCAATGTTCACTACCAGTTGAGAAGGTGCAAATGAAAAGTATGAACAGAGGAGGTAAAAGCATTCTCCTCTATGAGAGTCTAAGCTAAAAACCAGTACAGAAATAAACACATCACAGAACTGGCATGACTATCAACCTAGCAGAGCAAAGACAGTTTTCTCCAAAAGACTCCTACGTTAAGCCTGACTGCTCGCAGCCAGCTGCCAAGGGATGAGCAAGGGACTAATTTACTGAGGCCTTTACTGGACCTTGTATGGTCATTGGTGGCCTTATTTCTGGTGGTAGGTGCATAGTTACCCCTACCAATAACTGACTTTCCAACAATTGTGTACTGGAATGCATGTGTTTGATATATATAAGCTGTAATATAACGTAATTAATACAAATGGAGAAAGAGCTTTTGGTGGTTCTTGTAGTGGTTGTCCAGCAAAATTCACATGACAACCAGTACAGACAGAACGAAGCTAAGAAACTGTATTTCTAGCATATATCCCTAAGTGCATTCGAATAACGTGTTAGCCAACAGAAGCAGAGAATGCCCTTTAGTGGTTTTGATGGCTAAAAGTTCACTTTTGAAAATGTTAATTGAGGAATACAATGTTTTTTATCTTTTCCCATTCAGTACTGTTTATCCTTGAATGATGGTTATCAATAAAATTCAAACTACTAGGGAACTTTTTAGACAAGTAATACGCTTTCTGATCTATACTGAACCTGCCTTTTGCAGACACTAACAAATTAACTGGTGAGCAAGTCAATATTCTACGATATGTTGTAGGAACAGCAGGGGCGACTGGTGTTAACGGGCGAAAGGGGCGTTGCACTACTAGCTTTGGGACTAGCATCAGTGGGGAGATAAAAGAGAGAGAATGTACGCCATGTAGCAGCTTCAAATGAAGTGCTCCCTGCTTCGCGTTGATTAGAAATTCAGGTTTTTTTTTAATGAAAGGATGAGGTCAGAGGCCTCCTGCGCATGTGCTGGCCGGGCGAGGACTATTGCTCGCCCTCCAAGCACATGCGAGAAGAGTGATGTCAGCCTGAAGGGAGTAGCAAGAGAAAGCAGCAAATGGTTAGGTTTTAAATGGGGCACTTATGCTGTGGCCCAGGCGGTTTTAGCAGCGCACTATTGAAATGAATGGTAAGGGGCAGGGCTGGCCTATCTCAAGACAGAGTAGTGGGTGGCAACAATTGGAGCACACCTTTCGCCTTCGCACTACTTTTAGGCCTCCTGATTGGACAATGGGAGCTGGGGGAGTGGGCTGTGGAAGAGTTTGGCTGCACAGCTCTGATTTCGGCATAATCGGCACGCAGCAGATGTGCTGTATTCCATGTGTTGGCTGTGTTTATTGCTCGGGATGGACACTGGCATCGGCTGCAGTCACAGCATAGCATTGCGGATTATTGCCAGGCTGGGGTGTGACAACAGGTACAATCGAGACATATGGAGAGCCCTGCTTGTGAGCCCCGGGTGTTGTTTGGTGTTTGAAAGACTGGCAGAATGGCATGTGTGACAAGCTCTGATACCGGTTGTTGTCCCGTGTTTCAGAGGAGATATTTAGCTCTTGAATTGATTTTATATTTTTATTGTTTGCCCGTTATGCTGTTAATTATGGTTTTAATTGGTGTTAGATTGCTCATGTTTTGTGTAAGACGCTTCACTATTTAGCATCAACAGTATTTTTATCATACATGTAAATATTTTTCTTTTTTTAATTCATTTATAAAGAGCGCTGCATGATGTTCCTTTTTACTAAAATAAGTTTCAATATTATTGCAGTACGTTTAAATCCGCTGTCATTTAGGGAAGTTGTGTCACAATAGTTTCCTTAATCAACTGCAAAGTAACATGCTTGTATACTCCTGTTGTGAGTTATTTTTTACCAGGATGTCTAGTTTACAGGCGTAGCAATGACCTTAGGAATTGTAAAATAAAAACGATGCATTTAATTTCGTGTAGCGCACAGTGAGAATCAAATATATCCTAAGCACTTCAGTTTTATGACTTAAGCATATCTTTTAGAGGGAATCATGCAAGGAAGCTGCAGAGGTAGTGCGATAAACGTACTCCCTGTAAGTCAACATTTTAGTAAAATAACATACAACACTATGGGGCCTATTACGATGGAGGTCGGAAAACCTCCCCGACCGCCATGGTAGCGGGAAAAGACTGCGGGCCTTAACATTGCGGTGGTAGCTGCTGCCCGCAGCACCGCCGCGATGTCCAAAGGAGCATGTCCTGCATTTCCCTGCACTGCGTGGCAGGCACTGCACAGTGCCTGACACCTGGTACAGGGAAATGTAGGGGGGAACCATGGGTACCCCCCCCAGTGCACCCACAACCCCCCCAAACATTGGGGGCCCGCAACGGGCCCCCGGAAGACTATCTCCGCATGCCTTTCCATGACTGTTTGACCGCTGAGGAAAGGCTGGCTACCGCCGGCATCATAATCCTGCCGGCGGAGCCTGCTCTGCACCGCCACCATTATCCGGTCCTGCTCCGTCCCCCAGGCAGGAGTGCGGATGGCAACCGGCGGAAAAGCGGTGGTCGGAATTTCCCACCGCCGCGGTCACCACCGCCATCCTAATTTGACCAGCGGTTTTCTTGGTTGCGATCGCAGGCGGATGTCCACCGCCGGCCCGGCGGTGGACATCCGACCGCCATCGTAATAGACCCCAATGTGTGGAGAGAGAGGAAGAGTAAACTTAACCTGCATTATTCAAGCTTCCCCTACTTGGTAGATACTTGGCAGGCAGGTAAAGTGATTTGTCCAGGGTCACCCACTTTGCTCAAGAAGGGAAGCAAAGATTAGGGCTCAAGTTTTCCAGTTCTAACGGGAATCAGGGGTATGCAGAGTCCACCACTAACGTCTAATTCTGGCATACTTTGTAGTCTTCCTTTTGTTGTAAACTGGACTCCTGACCAAACTTTGCTTTTGACACACCCTGTATGCAAATGCTTGGTATGTATTCCCTACAATTAACCTGACATGGTGAGTGTCAATGGCGTAACGTAAAATGATGACCCCCTCCCCACAAAATAGAATGAGAGGCTCTAACTTTTACGCCCCATCACTTTGAAAAGTCACCAGCCGCCACTGAGGAACAGTGAATAGTGTTTTTGCTCTGTTTGTCATCACTGAAGTGAAATGTTCAATAGAACGGGGACCAGAATATGATCAAATAGCTGACCTAATTAGCCAGGGCAGAAACAAATGTTATAATAGGTACAGTAATCCTATAAGACTACTTTAAAGCGAGACAGATTGCATAATGGCTGAGAATATTGTTTTGCAGTATAACTAGCAACCCTTAGGGTGGAAGGAGACTCTGTGAAATCTGATGGTCACAAACCCACGGCCTGGTAACGCACATTGTTAGAAATGGGGGTCTCTAGTTGGCAGAGGTAGGTACCTTTGTCCAAATAGAGACCCTTGCTTCTAGTCAGGGTAAGGGAGATACACTTCTAAAATAACCCCTGCTCACCCCCTTGGTAGCTTGGCACGAGCCGACAGGCTTATCTCAGAGGCAGTGTGTAAAGCATTTGTGAACACATACAGTAATACAGTGAAAACACTACAAATGGACACCTCACCAGTTTAGAAAAATAAGTAATCTTTATCTAAACCAAAACAAGACCAAACGACAAAAATCCACAATACAGTAATAGAAATATGACTTTCAGATGGTAGAAATAGTTCAGTTCAAAGCAAATTGCAGATGCGACACTTTTCACACAAAGTACCTGGGATGCGTCACACAAACAAACAAAATGGGCCGCAGGGAAGGTGATGCGTTGGTTCCTTACACTCAGGGAAGGTGATGCGTCGGTTCCTTGCTCCGGGGGAGGTGATGCGTCGGTTCCTTACTGCTGCGCAGGGGAGGTGATGCATCAGTTCCTTACCGGAGAGGAGGTGATGCATCGGTTTCTTACTGCATGGAGAGATGATGCATCGGTTTCTTACTGCATCCCCCAACGATGCGACAAACTTGGCGCCTCCATGCGCTGCGACGATCCAGGACGATGCGTGGATTCTTCCAGCTCCCAGCGGAAAACAGTCTTTAGAGGTCCAAAACAACAGCAGGCACATCTTTGCCGGTCAGAACTCAGGAAGTTCAGGGAAGCTGGTGGTAAAGTCTTTGTGTCACTGAGACTTCAGAACAGGAGGCAAGCTCAGTTTCAAGCCCTTGGAGATCTTCCTCAAGCAGGGGACACAGAAAACAGCAAAGTCCTTTTCTCCTTTCCTTGGCAGTAAGTAGCCACTGCAGGCCAACCCCAGACAGCAAACAGCACAGGGGCAGAATTCCTCCTCAGCTTATCGTACTCTTCTTCTTGGCAAAGGTTCCTCTTGATTTCCCAGAAGTGATCTAAAAGTGTGGGGTCTGGGCCCCTCTTTTTATACCCAAAAATCCTTTGTTCTCTGAAGGCAGAGTGTCTGTACCCAGCCAAAACCAGTTCTGTGGGGCACTTTGCAAGTGCACAACATCCTCCATTGTCAGTGTGAGCCCTGGCTCCAGACACACCACAGGAGGGCGGAGCCGTCATTGTGGAAGGCAGGCACAGCTCTATTCAGGTGCCGGTGCTACTCCTCCCACTTCTCCAAATGCAGACCAGGCCTATTCGGCCCAGCCCTGACTCATCAGGCTCTCTGGAGCCACTGCTCCTCCCCAGCCCCTGTCATCCAAAAGCCAGGCATGCAATACACAAACCTAGCAGAGGCACACTGGATGGTTAGGCAGGAAAATACCTACTTTCTAAAAGTGGTATTATCAAGCACAGAATGTAAAAATCACCCTCACTAAAAGATGTATTTTAACATTCTGAGTTCAGGCATACTAAACTTTATTTTTCTACCTTGTTCCCAGGGCCAGTTATGTTTATAAGATGTTATAAACAAACTCCCCATTCTGTCCTATGGGAACAGGTAGCCGTGCAATAGTGAAAAACGAAATTGGCTGTATTTCACTATCAGGACATGCCACACACATCAGGGCATGGCCTACCTTTCACACACAATGCACCTTGCCCACAGGGGTACCTTGGGCCTACCTTAGGGGTGACTAATAAGTAGAAAAGGGAAGGTTTGGGGGCTGGCAAGTGTGTGCACTTGCCAAGTCGACATGGCAGTCCCAGACTGCACACAGGACTCTGCAATGGCAGGCCAGAGTTACATTTTACAGGCTGCTTCTGTGGGTGACACAATCAGTGCTGCAGCCCACTAGCAGCATTTGATATACAGGCCCTGGGCACACACAGTACACTTTACTAGGGTCTGACAAGTAAATCAAATAGCCAATCATGAAACACCAATCCATAACAGTAATTTACAAAGGGAGCACTTGCACTTTGGCACTGAACAGCAGTGGCAAAGTGCTCAAACCATCTAGGCCAGCAAAACGGAGTCCAACATACAGCAAAAACACAGGAGGCAAAGGAAAAAAATGCAGGGGAGACCCACGCCAATGGTGCCAGGTCTAACATGTGTCCCCTCCAGCTAAAATGTGGGGAGAACTACACACCCTCTTGGGAGTTCTCTTCGCTAAGGCAGAAAAATCTGGACAGACCATCAGCATTGGTGTTCTGTACCAGGGTGGTGTTCCACCGTAAAGTCCATTCCCTGTAGGGAAATGGACCACCTCAACAGCTTTGGATTCTCACCCCTCATTTGCATCAACCATCTGAGGGGCCTGTGGTTTGTCTGAACCCGGAAGCGAGTCCCAAACAAGTATGGCCTCAGCTTCTTCAGCACTCAGACCACAGCAAATGCCTCAAGCTCAATCACACTCCACCTCTCTTCCCGTGGAAGTAACCACCTGCTAATGAAGGCTACAGGTAGGTCTAGGCCCTCTTTATTCAGCTGTGAGAGCACAGCCCCCACACCATGCTCTAAAGCATCTGTCTGCACAATGAACTCTTCTGAGAAGTTGGGTGCCTTAAGCACGGGCGCTGTGCACATGGCAGATTTCAGGGCATCAAAAGCCTTCTGGCAGGCGTCAGTCCAATTCACTTTCTTGGGCTGCTTCCTGGAAGTCAGCTCTGTCAAGTGGGCAACAATGGTGCCATACCCCTTGACAAATCTCCTGTAATACCCTGTTAGTCCTAAAAAGGCACTCACCTCTGTCTGGGTCTTGGGAGGTTCCCAAGCCAGAATGGTATTAATCTTGGGCTGTAGGGGCGCCACCTGGCCGCTCCCCACCTGGTGTCCCAAGTACACCACTGAACCCTGCCCGATCTGGCACTTGCTTGCCTTGATCGTGAGGCCTGCCCTCCGCAGCGCCTTCAACACTTCCCAGAGGAGGTGCAGATGTTCCTTCCAAGTGGCACTGAACACTGCAATGTCGTCCAGGTAGGCGGCACTGAAATCCTCCAGCCCAACCAACACCTAGTTGACCAACCTCTGAAAGGTGGCAGGGGCATTCTTCATCCCAAAGGGCATCACCCTGAATTGGTAGTGCCCATCTGGTGTGGAGAATGCTGACCTCTCTCTCGCCCCAACAGTTAAGGCGATCTGCCAGTACCCAGACGTTAAGTCAAACGTACTGAGATACCGGGCAGCCCCCAACCGATCGATGAGCTCATCAGCTCTGGGGATGGGGTGCGTGTCAGTCCTGGTGACTGAATTGAGCCCTCGGTAGTCCACACAGAACCGAAGTTCTGGTGTGGCACCGGGTGTGGCAGCCTTCGGGACCAAGACCACTGGACTGGCCCAAGGGCTGTTTGAGGGCTCAATCACCCCTAGCACTAACATCTTGGAGACCTCCTCCTTGATGCAAGCTCTGACCCTGTCAGTCACTCGGTAAATCATATGTTTTACTGGAGGACTGTCCCCAGTGTCCACATCATGGATGCACCACTGAGTGACACCGGGGGTCAGGGAGAACAGATCAGAAAACTGTCCCAACAGTTGGCGGCAGTCACTCTTCTGTTCAGGAGTCAGGGCGGGAGAGAGGTTCACACCGTCCACTGACCCATCTTGCTCCTTTGCAGACAGGAGGTCAGGAAGAGGCTCAGTCTCCTCTTCCATCCCAGCATCTGTTGCTAGGAGCATGCCCACTTTGGACCTCTCCAAGTGGGGCTTCAGGCGGTTCACATGCAGGACCCGCAAAGGGTTCATTGGAGACTGCAAGTCCACCAAGTAGGTGACATTACTCTTGCGCTCCACCACCTCAAATGGTCCGGTCCACTTATCCTGGAGCGCACAAGGCTCCACTGGGGCCATGATCCAAACTTTTTGTGCAGGCTGAAACTCGATCAGAGTCGCATTCTGATCATACCAACGTTTCATTTCCTCCTGGCTGACTTCCAGATTCACTTGAGCGAGTTGTCTGAAGCGCTTAGTCTGGTTTCTGAAGGCCAGCATGTAGCTATATACTTCCTGGGGAGGTTTACTGGGAGCTTTATCCCAGCCTTCTTTCACCAGACTTAGAGGTTCTCTTACAGGATGCCCATACAGGAGCTCAAAGGGACTGAACCCTAAGGACTTCTACTGTAACTCTCTGTAAGTAAACAGCAGGCATGGTAAGAGGACGTCCCACTTACGCCTCATGGGTTCACCAAGATCCATAATCTTGCCCTTTAGGGTCCGGTTGAATCTCTCAACCAGCCCATTACCTTGGGGGTGGTAAGGAGTGGTAAACTTATAGGTTACACCGCAATCCTGCCACAGGGACTTCATATACTTAGATATGAAGTTGGTACCCCGGTCGGACACCACCTCTATGGGGAACGGGAGAAAATCCCCATCAATGCTTGACCCACCACGGGGGCCGTCACAGTCCGGGGAGGGATGGCTTCCGGGTACCAGGTGGCATGGTCCACCAAGACCAGGATAAACCTGTTGCCCATGGCTGTCTTGGGATCCAGAGGCCCCACAATGTCAATACCCACCCTCTCAAAGGGGATGCTGACTACAGGGAAAGGCTGTGGAGGAGCCTTGCACTTCCTCCCACTCTTACCACTTGCCTGGCAAGTCTGGCAAGACCTACAGTGAGCATCAGAATGCTTGCGCATTTGGGGCCAGTAAACGTGGGTGACAAGCCTTTCAAAGGTTTTGAATTGCCCCATATGTCCTGCCAAAGGCACATCGTGAGCCAGACCCAGTAGGAAGGCTCTGAAGCGCTGGGGTACCACCAGCACAAGGGCTGACCCAGGCTCAGCAACCTTAGGCTCGCTATACAGGAGACCATTCTCCCAGTAAATCCAATGTGATCCGGACTGATCACCTGCTGCCTGGTTTGTAGCCTGTTGCCACAAACCAACAAGAGAAGGGCACTTCTGCTGCTCCTGACAGAACTCCTCCCTGGTGGGCCCTCCTTCCTTCTGCCAATGGGTCAGCTCAGGCAGGTCCCCCAGTTCAGCCACTTGTTCCCCTGTGGGCTCCAGGGCATCTCCCTCAAGGTTTGCCTCCTCCTGGACCGTGGGAACTTTGGGGGCCGGTTTCCCACGCCCCCTGCTTCTTCTCTTCCTGGCAGGCACCTGGGCCACTCTTTCAGGCTCCAGGTCCTCTTGAATGCCCTTACCAGCTGCCATGGACCGAGTGGTCACACACGCCCACTCAGGCAGACCCAACATCTCTAAATGAGACCTCCACTCCACCTTCGCCCAAGGGGACCTCTCCAAATCATTGCCTAGCAGACAGTCAACAGGCATGGCTGGCCTCACAGCTACTCTCAAGGTACCTGAGACCCCCCACTTAAAGGGAACCTGTGCCAGTTTGCAGAGGCACTCTGAATTGTCACCGGCAACTACTGGGTAGAATGCGTTGGGGACCACCTGCTCTTCAGACACCAGCCGACAGCTGACAGCTGTCACACTGGCTCCGGTGTCTCTCAGAGCTTCCACACTATGGCCATTGATGGTCACCTCCTGCCTGTACTTTTTAGTGTTATCAGGCAGAGGAGCTCTTGGGACCATCTCACTGTCTCCTAAAGAGACCAGGGACATCTCTGTGGGATCCTACCCATCCTAGGCACCCGACTCATCCCTCAAGGCTACACTAGCCAGTTCCCAGTGCGGTGGTAACCGGTTTGGGACACTTGGGATCCCCCCGGAAGTGGCCCACCTGACCACAACTTAAACAGGTCTTGGGACCCCTCTGAACAGGCTTACCTGTTGGGACCCATGGTTTCTTTTCAGTGGGAGGCTGGGAACCCTTACCTTGGTTCCCTTGGGAATTACTTTGGGGCCCTTTTTGGAACTCCTTTTGTTTACCCTTGTCCCCCCACTCTTCTGCTGGGGACCCTGCTCACCTTTGGGGGAGTCTCCCACACAACCTTTTTGGACCCTGGTGCTGACCCAGCGGTCCGCCTCCACAGCAAGCTTTCTGGGATCAGTCAGCTTACTGTCAATCAAGTGCTGGCGTAGCTCTGGAAAACAATTATCTGACAGGTGCTCCCATGCAACCAAATCATAGAGCCCCTGCAAATCATTCACCTTGCTGCCCTTCACCCAACCATCCAGTGCTCTGCATACTCCACCCAAGTACTTGACTCCAGCTTCTTACAGTTCCTAAATTTCTGCCTATAAAGTTCTGAGGTCAACCCATACCTGGCTATCAAGGCTTCCTTCATGGGGGCATAGGACATCTGATCCTCAGTGGGCAAAGCTAGCAATGTCTCCCTCCCTTCACTGACAAAGCGGCCCAACAACCCCGCTCCCCAATCCTTCTCAGGGACCCTGTGGGACCTCATCGCTACTTCATAGGCCTTAAACCACTGCCCAATGTCCTTATGCTTCATGAAATCTTTGATAACATCTTTGGGAATGTATACCTTTCCTTCCCCAGGCACTGACGGTGTGCTGCCACCAGAGGGATTGATCTCTAAACTTTTTGCTTTCAGATCCAACTCTCTCAACCCTCTCTCATGCTCTAAAAGCATCTTCTTTTCCTCCATGGCCAATTTCTTGCTCTCCAATCCCAATCTCTTATTCTCTAAGTCACCCTGGCTCCCCAGCTTGAGCTTAGCAAGCTCCAATTCATGCACTCTGCTTCTCTCCCTGTCCTCCAACTCCTCTGGAGACAGACCAATTGAAGAAACACTGCTGCCCACCCTGGAAGGCAACTCCCCCCCAGTTAGGCCCAACAGCCCCTCCTGCTGCCCATCTAAATTGTCTCCCTCCACCGTAGGCTCTTTGGTATGCTCACTGGCATTCCTTGATTCCAACCAGGCCCACAGCGCCTTTTGGTATTCCTCCTTTCTGGTGAGGCCTCTCACAGAGATTTAAAAATGTTTGCAGACAGCCTTAAGTTGTGGCACAGTGTAAGTATCAACCCTCTACTCTTCAAATTCAATATCCACAGATGCAATGAATGCTGGTTTACTCATGGTAAAAATTGGCAGTTCTCAAGATGCAAAATATTCCCAGGAAAAAACTCTACCAAATGTACGTGGTTGCGTAATGGTCTGCACTATACTAGTAGTGTACACCAATAACTGTATGTAAGTCACAAATGCAAGTCCAGATCCTCACCGCTGCCCACCAATGTTAGAAATGGGGGTCTCTAGTTGGCAGAGGTAGGTACCTTTGTACAAATAGGGACCCTTGCTTCTAGTCAGGGTAAGGGGTATACACTTCTAAAATAACCCCTGCTCACCCCCTTGGTAGCTTGGCACGAGCAGACAGGCTTATCTCAGAGGCAGTGTGAAAGCATTTGTGAACACATACAGTAATAGAGTGAAAACACTACAAATGAACACCACACCAGTTTAGAAAAATAAGTAATCTTTATCTAAACCAAAACAAGACCAAACAACAAAAATCCACAATACAGTAATAAAAATATGACTATCAGACGGTAGAAATAGTTCAGTTCAAAGCAAATTGCAGATACAACACTTTTCACACAAAGCACCTGGGATGCGTCACGCAAACAAACAAAACAGGCCGCAGGGAAGGTGGTGCGTCGGTTCCTTACACTCAGGGAAGGTGATGCGTTGGTTCCTTGCTCCGGGGGAGGTGATGCATCGGTTCCTTACTGCTGCGCAGGGGAGGTGATGCGTTGGTTCCTTACCGGAGAGGAGGTGATGCGTCGGTTTCTTACTGCGTGGGGAGGTGATGCGTCGGTTTCTTACTGCGTACCCCGACGATGTTACAAACTTGGCACCTCGATGTGATGCGACGATCCGGGACGATGCGCTGAACAACAGCAGGCACCTCTTTGCAGGTCAGAACTCCCAGCAAGGAAGTTCAGGGGAGCAGGTGGTGAAGTCTTTATGTCCCTGAGACTTCAGAACAGGAGGCAAGCTCAGTTTCAAGCCCTTGGAGATCTTCCTCAAGCAGGGGACACAGCAAACAGCAAAGTCCTTTTTCTCCTTCAGTAAAATAAACGATGCGCCATCAAGTGTGTGCCCTAAAAAAAAAAAAAAAATTCTGTCTGCTGGTACCTCTTTAGCCTCTGCGTCAATAATCTACTATTCTTTACGTGAAGCATTATTGGTTAAGAGTATTCTAAATATAAACATGCTCCGTGTTTAACACTCCCTTCCCATGCCAATCTTAAAAACAAAACACAATTCCCCTTGCTAAATACACTCTATGTGAAAAAAGTTAAGTGCTCAATATCCCCAACTCACCAAACAATGAACTCACGTGCTCCGGTTTTATGATCTATATCTACTAACGTCAAGGCTTGCAGCGTGACCTTGTTCATGAAGCGCCCAGGTGCACTCTATTAATTTAAACAAAACACGTGACCATGCAAAACGAAAAGGAACAGAAGAAAAGCTTGCTTCCACTGTTTAACCTGTAAAATACCCTGAATAGATATCTTTATATGTAAATTGCACAGTGTTACTGGTGTGACTGAACAAAATTCAAATTAAACATACATTAAATCCAACAACGACATTTATGTGCAAAAAATGAAACATAATCAATAAGAAACAGTCAAATTGTGGTTTTTCGGTGTGCAAGTTGCTCCTTTAAATAAAAGTGATGGTTCTCTGTTACCCAGTCGCCTCTGCCATAATCTTTAGTTCGTCTTGATGCTTATCCTTTTTAGGGTGCGACTTATCGGGGGGGACAGTCTTTGCAAAAGCCATCATAATTATTGATAAAATGCACTCCATTCTGTAATTCAAATTCGTCAGTAATTTTAACATTATAAGATGCCGGCGTGCTGGCTTGTAACCGCGCTCCATCCCTTTAGCATGGGTGTCAAACTTCAAAAACTTGCTGGTGCAACATTTAGTACCAGACACAAACCGCGACAGCCATACTTGCAGAATTTGCAATGATTTGAACAATGCACTCCAGTTTGTCCTTTTTTATTCTCTTATTCCAATTTAAACATGGTTACCACGTTTCGATGCGGTACGGGGTCAGCAGGCGTCGGGCCTACGGTGCAAGTCGGGGTAGTGCGTCGTGCTCTTCACGAGCGGTGCCCACGGCTTCGGTGCAGGTTACGGCGTCGCTCGCCGGCATCGGTGTTGCAATTTCCTTCTGTGGCAGCTGAAACAGCAGTTCCCGATGCGGAGAGACAGAAGGGATGAAGTCTTTGTGTCCCTGAGACTTCAGAACATGAGGCAAGCTCAGTTTCAAGCCCTTGGAGATCTTTTCTTCAAGCAGATGACAAAGCAAACGGCAAAGTCCTTTTTCTCCTTTCCTTGGCAGCAAGCAGCCACTGCAGGCCAACCCCAGACAGCAAACAGCACAGGGGCAGTATTCCTCCTCAGCTTATCCAGCTCTTCTCCTTGGCAAAGGTTCCTCTTGATTTCCCAGAAGTGATCTAAAGTTCTGGGGTCTGGGCCCCAATATTTATACCACAAAATCCTTTGTTCTCTGAAGGCAGAGAGTGTCTGTACCCAGACAAAACCAGTTCTGTCCTCACTGGAGCAGCTTCCTGGCAGGAGGTGGAGACAGCATCATTGAAAGCAGACCAGGACCATGCAGGTGAAAGGAAATCTCCTCCCCCTACTCTAAATGCAGCCCAGGTCTATTCAGCCCAGCCCTGACTCATCAGACTTCTGGAGCCACTGCCCCTCTCCAGCCCCTGTCATCCAAAAGCCAGACATGCAATACACAAACCTAGCAGAGGCACACTGGATGGTTAGGCAAGAAAATACCTACTTTCTAAAAATTGTATTTTCAAACACAGAATGTAAAAATCACCCTCGTTAAAAGATGTATTTTAACATTCTGAGTTGAGGCATACTAAACTTTATTTTTCTACCTTGTTCCCAGGGTCAGTTATGTTTATAAGATGTTATAAACAAACTCCCCATTCTGTCCTATGGGAACAGATAGCCTTGTAATAGTGAAAAAACTAAATTGGCAGTATTTCACTATCAGGGCATGCCACACACATCAGGGCATGTCCTACCTTTCACATACAATGCACCCTGCCCACGGGGTACCTTGGGCCTACCTTAGGGGTGACTAATATGTAGAAAAGGGAAGGTTTGGGGGCTGGCAAGTGTGTGCACTTGCCAAGTCGACATGGCAGTCCCAGACTGCACACAGGACTCTGCAATGGCAGGCCAGAGTTACATTTTACAGGCTGCTTCTGTGGGTGGCACAATTAGTGCTGCACCCCACTAGCAGCATTTGATTTATAGGCCCTGGGCACACACAGTGCACTATACAAGGGTCAGACAAGTAAATCAAATAGCCAATCATGGAAACACCAATCCATAACAGTAATTTACAAAGGAAGCACTTGCACTTTGGCACCGAACAGCAGTGGCAAAGTGCCCAAAGCATCTAGGCCAGCAAAACGGAGTCAAACATACAGAAAAAAACACAGGAGGCAAAGGCAAAAAATGCAGAGGAGACCCACGCCAATGGTGTCAAGTCTAACACACATTCAGCCTTTAATGTTACTCAATTTATGGACCCCAAAAGTTGGAAGGTTAAATAGGCCGTGCCGGGATTTTAGGCCTGTAACCTTCAGATGATTGCATGTTTCAGCTGTGACCTTCCAACTCACTGAGTCATGCTGCTGTGATGACATCTGTTATTTATCGAAATAACAGACCTCCGGAATAAGCGCTAAATAAAAAGCAAGTTATTACTATCTATTCTAAGAAATTCAGTGGTTAACCCTAATCCAGACCAAGACAGTACATGTATAATGATTTGGATAGTCACAAGTAAGTCAGCTTGTGCAAGTATCATGATTGCTAAAATAATTTTTCTTTACAAATTTACCCAAACTAAAGGAAGTACTTTGTTATGGCATTAACATGAATGGAGCCTAATATATGGGCAATTAAAAAGAACAGATGTAACCAGCCGTGTTTGAAAACAATAGATAGCGAACATCAAGCAAACTGCTAAAAAATTCATAGAGTTGGCTATTCATGCATTAGATTAACAATAGGCAGTACAAATCCTAAAAAAACCCAACTCTTTAAGAGATTAGGGGGGATATTCTCAAGAACGTGTGATAATTATCGCAAAATTAGCTTAACGCAACTTTGCACATCGCAGTCCATCGCGGGAAAATAACACCGTGTTAACGTTGTAGTCTCAACACGGCGGTACCATGCGATAGTCTCACGCTGACGCGTCAAATGACCGCGATAAAATTACCGTGACGGCAAAAAAACGCGTAACACGAACCGAAAAAAGTGGCGATGTGGCCAACCGCGATAAAAAAATCAGCGATAACCAGCGACAGGCCTGCAATTCCCAAGCGTCATGCGGGAAAATGCACTATAAAAGCACCGAAAAACACAAACAAAATAATTAAAACTGCGCAGCACCATGGAGCAAACCGGAGCAAGTACAGAGGACGACCAGAACCCCACAAGCCCCCAGGAGGACCAGCCTGGGACCTCGGGGTCACGGAAGGGCAAGGAGAAGAAGACGAGGTTCAGTCCACAGGAAAACAGGATCATCATCACGGAGGTGATAGAACACCACCAACAACTGTTCGTCACCTCCAACGTGTCATTGGCAAATAAAAATGGAATATGGCAGTCCATCCTGGACAAGGTGAATGCAGTCGGAGTGAGGAGGAGGACAATTGGAGAGGTCAAGAGGTGCTGGAATGATGCGAAGAGCAAAACCAAGAAGAAACTCGCTGACAACCATCAGGCAGCAATGCAGACTGGAGGTGGCAGTCCAGCGGAACACCAGGAGCTGGATGAGATGGAGGAAATGGTGGCCACAGACATCAGTGGGGAGATGGTGGCAGGAGTTGGGGGTCCGGACACTGCTCGACATGACCTGACACAACAGCACCAGGGTGAGTACCGAACAGGGACTGGGGGGACGGGGGGAGATGGGCACAAAGGCACACATGCACAATTAAGTAGAGCACACTGCACACCCACAATGACTCTGGATCATGTCCCTGATCCCCTTGACACACTGCAGCACACATACAAACAGCAAGTAGGCCCCCGTCCACCATGGGCACAAAGGGGTCCCTCCCCACACAGCACCAATCTCACAACCAACCCATGCACACGTGTCAAAACCAGCAAAGCTGCGTGTCTTTGAGCCACACTGTCAATGCAAGTGACACTGCATGATGAACAGCATGGCTGCAGTCCAATTATCATGACATGGTGCATGCCATGACACTGAGGTGGCTGAGTGTGGAACACATCCGTAAAGGAGCAGGTCACACCCTGACACATCCACGTGCACAAACAACCCCTGACGTCAACAACACATCTGCGGATAAACCATGCCCAAGAGTCCAAAATCCGAACCAGAGCCAAAATTAGCCAAGTCTGCAACATCTCAGCACTGTAGAAGCACAGAAGTCAAAGGCACACCGCCTCAAAGGGATAAGGGGCAGCAAAATCACAGCTGCAGGGGCGACTCTCCCACAATGCAGCACACACACATAGCAATAACAGCACATCCTCATTGACGACAATGTGGTACAAAGTGCAACACTCTCACTACAGAACAGAGGACACAACTGGTTCCGCTTGTGCGTAGAAACTGGCCAATCACATCTGGCATAGCAGGAAACTGTGAGATGACAATGTACGTGTACAACCTCACATCCGTGATGTAGTTCAAATGTCCACTGTCCCGCATCAAATAGTCAGCTCCTCCCAAACAGTCACAATGTACATTGTCATGCAGTCTGTATGTAAACTAGAACAATGCGTCAACATATATGTCAACACAACGTTAAAATGCATCTCCCCTTCACATTGCAGAGGGACAATCAACACCTCCTGCAGAGCAGACCAGACAGCTCAGCAGTGATGATGAAGAGAACCTCCACACCTTCGACACCGATGCCCTACAACAGCTCATGGACATCTACGGCAACCCACCTCCAGGAGCAGGGCACCCCGGCTGCATCGAGGAGACCCCAACCCCTGCACAGACCACACAGCATGACGCACCCACCACCACGGCTGGCTCCCAGCACCTCACCGAAGAACAGATCGCATTCCAAGCCCATGTGTTAGACTGCCAGAAGGAGGTGGCTGAACAGGTGCGGGTGGGGTTCGACCTCATGGCAGTCAAACTAGATGACATACGTGGGTGTCTAAGTCCCATCAGGGACCACTTACCCTCCCTAACGGACACCCACAGTTCGCTCCATGATGTCCAACAATCCATGCCCGACATCGCTGGAGTCATGACTCTGAGAGGAGAACAACTGTCTAGTCAGAGTGGCCTCAGCGATGTCAGCCGAGAGTTGGCACAGATGCTGAGGATAATGGAGAACATGGAGCGGATGCATGCGGAAAGAATGGCTGCCACGGATGCACACCAGCGAAAAGTTGTAGGGATCTTCTATGCCCTGCAGATCCTCATCATTGCATTGCTGCCACTAAGGCAGTTGCTGATGAATGCTGCTGGTACTTCTACACACACATCTCCGGCCCCTGATGTGTCAGTGGCACACAGTGCTGCAGACCAAACATCAGCACCCACATGTCAGACAGATGACATAGAGGACGAAGATGCGGGTGATTCCACCTTTGTAGTAAGAAGGAGCCAGTAGCATTCTTTTCCGCCACATGCCCTGTTTCAGCTTTGTTCTGCCCTCTGCATCATGCCCTGTAACAACACCTCCCACTGTCCCCTGAAACACTCTACGACACTCACCTTGGACCTCGACATGGACTGCCATATTTTGTTTGCTTACCAATGACACAGCAATCAGACTGCGGACTGTACTCTTCCTCTTCCGATGTACTTGTCAATACCTAAATGACTCTGGCTGGCCCTCCACTGGGCTACAATGTAATGTGGGGTTTGCATGGCCATGTACTGCTCCAGCTCCGATACTCCACCGAATGTGAATAAATCATTCAAATTTACACAGATGTGTCATGTCCATAATCGATCAAGTATGAAAGTATGGATGAATGTAAGGACATTGATTGCCCAAAAAGGTACACCCTGGGAAATGAAAGCAATGCGCATGTATGACCGTGACACACATAGGAAGTGAGATGACTGGGAATGTGTGCACTAGCTGTGACCTCATTGCTCTGAAACAACAATTGCGCAATTCCTCAACTTTGCCCCACGCAATGTTAGAAATAGGGCTGGGTATGAAATGTCAAAGTCGTTGGCAGGCCTAAAGTAGTGTCCCCCATCACATTTGACAACAGAACATCTCTTCGCATACCTACTCACACTAAACTGGGTGGACACAGCCTGTAGCGATGGATCACATTGATCCACATGGCAAGAATATGGACACCATACTCACATTGCTGAAGACACGTAAGAGCACAGGTCTATCAGCAACTATCCCAACCACTATGTCTGGCTCACAGAGGTGGAGCTGGCAATAGGGACTCACCCCTAAGTGAAATGCGTCGGTCAGTCCCTCCCTGTGTACGGACAATGCTCATTGAGGCACACGATTTGTCATTCTAATCAACACTCATCACAGTTGAACACTAGTGGAGTTGCGTAGACTCTATTAGCATGTGCGTGTCAGTACGGGCAAGACAAGGGCCACAACATGCAGACCAATGCATCAGACACTAACAGGCAGCATTCGGTCACGGTACAGTTCCACGTGACAGGCGTTGTGCATGCGCCCGGGATGTTCTGCCATTGCGTTGGTGGCTCTCGTAGAACTGGCACTCTTCTGAAATGCGGCAGTTATGTGGATGATATGCCACAGCTCGGAGCAATGAGTTGTATGTGTGTGCAACGTTTGGACGTATGGGTTGTTGTGTACATAAGTGTCAAGGGCATTCCATGCAAGAGTACCTCGAGCAAGAACTTCTGTGTGTGGGGTGTGGATACGTTGGTCTTTCATTAGCGCTGTGCGTAGTGTGGGAGTCGTCATCATCTGCTATGGTATCTCTCTCAGGGGGTGCCTGCCGCATGCAAGACCAAGGTCGGAGGTGCAGATGTCCTTCCGCCTTATGTATTGAGACAAAGGAGCTTTCATCCCTAATGTTAGTCTGACTACTGCTTGCATTCTGGGAATGTGATGTGGCTGTCGCGCTGCAATTGAGGCTAGACCTTAGGCTTATGGTGCACCAATAGCGATACACACACAACAGTTGGCATGCATGAGCCAAGAGCCCGAGCGGCCTTGCGCTCCTTGTACAATCCCTTTGTGCGCGGCCGCCCTCCGGGTGCATGCAACAATGCAACATTGTCGATTGCGGGCTGTGTGGCGCAGACACTGCAACAGAGACACACGCATCAGTTGGTTTTCTGTACAGCCCAGCCCAGAAATGAACCACGCCCAGAGCCCAGGGATGATTATTCACACCCCTACGCTGGCCTGGCGTACGCCGACCCAGCCCACTCGGCTTACGTATAAAGAGGGGACGACGACGCTACGTGTCCCAGTTCTTCCCCACTGCCGGAGGTGACATGGCTGCGTCCGCCTGGCATATCACGAGACTCAATCATAAAGGGTCCATGACTTGCATTGCACAGAGTTGGTGGCACCGGATACACTGCGGCCGGCACAGGCCTACCGCCACGGGACGGTGACTTTCGGTGCACTGAGGTAGGGGCACCTTAAGTGCTGAGCGGGTGTGCAGCCTGCGATGATGCGCCATCCTGGCAGTCCGGACTGGTAAGGATTTGTGTGAGCCCTGCTGGACCGCAGTGTAGGCCTGAGCCAGCGGGCAGCGCGGGCCTACCGCCACGTGGCGCTGCCTCGCGGTTCACAGAGTTAGTGGCACCTATAGAGCTGAGCGGGTGTGCAGCCTGCGATGATGCCATGTGCACTGATATGATCTCTGCCATTGCGAAATCAAGACCCAGAATCACGTGTGTGACCTGGTGGCCCGCGGGGCGGGCTGCATGATGTGGAGGCTGCCAAGGTCGCGGGCCCCGGGCTTGGAGCTTGCACCGGCACGTGGTGGGCCCTCTTGGGGACACGCTGGTGGCGGAAGGTGAGTAGTGAGGCCTGGGTGCGCAGGGGTGGGCAAACACCGCTGGGTGGCGGGAGGGGCTGGGGTGCAGCAGCCTGTGTATGCAGGGGCGGCCAAGCGATGATGGCATGTGCAATGATATGAAATCTGCCATTCATAAATCTGGACTCTGTTTCAGATAAGGGACCTGGTGGACTGCAGTGTATACCGGCACGTGGTTGAAGACACACCGGTGGCAGCAGGTGAGCAGTGAGGCCTGGGTCCGCAGTGTCGGCACTCTCTCTCCCTCTCCCTCTCCCTCTCTTCCTTTCACTGTCTCTCTCTCTTCCTCTGTTACTCTCTCTCTCCTTCTACCTCTCTTCCTTTCACTGTCTCTCTCTCTTCCTCTGTTTCTCTCTCTCTCTCCCCCCCTTTCTCTCTCTCCCTCTCTTTCACTCTCTCTCTCTCTCTCTCTTTCTTTCTTTCTTTCTTTCTTTCTTTCTTTCTTTCTTTCTTTCTCTCTCTCTCTCTCTGTCCTTTGATGAGCGCATGACACACCTTCTTAGCTTGAATTTTGTGTTGCAGGCTGTGTCTTACAGATTGTCCAGAGAAGACCCGCCATGACTCTTCCGAATAGTTGTTTTGAGTTCAATTTGAATAAAATAATTTGTTTGGAATTTCAAAGATGAATGAATGATTCTACTTTTTCTGACCACACATGAATGTTAATTGTTGTACTTGTGCGACATCAGGCGAATTGTTTTGTTCATGATTTCATAAAGTTGATGTAAAATATCTTTGTCCGGGTTAGGGCCCCGGGAGCGGGGGGGTCCTGGGGGAGAGTGGCGGTGGGTGTTGTGGCCCTCTTGGGGCTCCGAGCTGCATGATCAGTAGCTCCATGGCATCTGTTGTTCTTCAGGTGTGGCTCTGGTCTGGGCTCCCTTTTGTGGTGCAGGTTGTCGTCCGACTTAACACCAGGTAAGAGCAGGTGTTAAATCCCTGCTGCTAACGCGCTTTATCGCCTGTTTTGGGATCTTATCGCCGCTCTGGCTGGTCGTAGAGAATATTGCGAAGTGGTGTTTATGTGGCTTTTTGCACAGGAACGCCTACTCTGCATCTCATTAGCGTTAGTTGCCGGTGTCATCCGTGGCGATGTTTTTTGCGGCTGCTATCGCAGGAAAACTGGCGATATCGGCTGTTAGCACCAGCTTGTGAATGGGGCGATAAATCTATCGCCACTTTGGCTGCGATAAAGTGCCGCTAACTCGGCGGTAAGTCCTTGAGAATATGTCCCATAATTTACAGCCTCCGAAAAATGCTGCGAGGAATAGGAGAAACGCTTCGGCCTGCGGCTAATGCTGCATGCGCTCATCACAGGTACAAGGAAGAATCATCGCACACTCCCTGCTGTTCTGGGAAACGTTTTTAAATGAGGAGAACTTCATTTCCTGTGCCGACCGGTGAAAAGGCCTCGATTTTCCTTACCACTGAAGGTAGCAGTAGTTGTAACTGTATGCTGCTATAGTCACTGGCTCAATAAACACGCTTATTTTTTCCCCCTTCGACGGCTCCTCTACACTTTCTTGTCTTGCCTATCTGCACACATGATAATTAGTTGTTCTGCTTCCTCTACCAGAGCACAGTTTTGTTTGGCTAATTTGCTGACACTGCGAAGCCTGCATGTCAGGGGACAACAAATTGAGCAGCAACCCTCCCCCCCAAAAACTCGATTTTAATCAGGCGTTTTCACAATATGGTGCATAGAAAGGCTGAAAATGGCACCATATGAATTATCTGGTTTTGCAAATGTTAAAGATTGTAAAAACCTTAATCTTACAAATTTGGAAACGTGACAGATTCTTTTTAATTTCCGAATGGCTCTGAAATGCCCTGTTTGATATATACTGTATTTGCAAAATAAAGCCTCAAATAAAAAGGAATCGACTCATATAGTAATGGGAATAATGGGAGCTATGTTTAGTTCACAAGATGATTGTTGCATAATATCTAATACTATAGCTGCTTGTTTTCTACAGGTAGCTTCCTTCTAGCTCTTCAGTGTCAGTCCTTTTGTGTAGAGATGTGTCTAGAGTGAGGCAATTTGCTCTATTTTGCTCAAAGACCGCCCAACATCCTTTTCTGCCCCAGAGACATCAGAAGCAGTGCCATCTTAAGGATTTTCGGTGCCCTGGACAATACATATTTTGAAGACCCCTGTAAAGGACATTTTTTATTTTACTAATTTCTTGTTAACTCTAGCCTCCAGGAAGCCAAACAATACTAAATTGTGTGTTAAAGTTTAACAAGGTCACACAAATTGTTTAAATATGTTTTACCTGGGCCCCAAAAATCCTTAAGATGGCATGGAGTAGAGAGACACAGTCAGAGGTAGAGATAGGTAGACAGAGAGTTCTAGAAAGGAAATAGAATACACGGATAGTCACATAGAGAGAACGTTCATGTTCCCAGGAGGCCCCTTGTTAAGGGGGGACCAGGGCAATTACCTACTTTGCAATAACAAAAAGAGAAACCCATTTAGTAAGTAACCAATCACACCCTAGACCGTTTATCCTTGGAATGGCAACAAATACTAAAAGTCATGTGTGTCAGTGTTGGAAAACTAGGCATTATTTGTGAGGCTTACACAAGCAATATGTCTACATTTGTCCTTCACTGGGAACCAAACACCCCATTGTAGCGCTTGACTCTCAGAGGGTAGCGTTGCAGAGCAGTCTAAGGCTTACTCAAGGGAGGTGGTGTGGGCTAGTAATCGCCATTTACAGGTATGCAGAAATAACACTCAATAATTGATTGTCCAGTCTGTACTTGGCTTTATAAAAAAAAGGAAGAGTACATTTATTACACATACACACTACTCAATACTATGCATCAATTTACAAATATACATAAGCTGTTGGAAATACTTCTTGACATTGCATAACATCCCCACCCCTCCCGAAGGGGGGGCGGGTCTAGTACCACCACTCCCATGTATGCACATCATCTTGCCCCCAAATGCAGTGAGTTGACCATAACCTGGAGCGAGAACCCTTCCCACTGGCACCATCCCAGTGGCGGCCCACCCCCTTATCTCAACGAGCATTTATAGTGGGAACACCTGCCATAGTGACACCTAACCCTGACTGGGCGTCTCATACTGACCCTACAGTATATCCACTTAAATCACAGTGGCTGACAGTTGGGGCGTTCAACTAATGCAGTAGCAAGAATACATGTCTAGGCATCACTTAGAATGACAGTACGTATCATATCTGGTAACAGGTGTAATGCAAGTCAATCACAGCCCCTAAAAGGCATCACATTTATAATCACAGAATTATGCAATTACAACCAGGCACCCTGGCTGGAATGCCTAGCAACAAATTTCCAATTTACTTAACATTTCACAGATTAAATGTGAATTCCAGTCCCCATTAAGAACATCATGTAAATGCACCACTTGTGCAATTGCACCTATTCACCTCTAGTGGATGTCTCTCCAAAGACATCCCAAGTTCAGCCCTTCACACCTTGGTGCAGTCCCAAACACCAACAGCCAGCTGCCGAACAAAAGTTCCAGCCAAAGGTTGGTGTTGAAGCATGGCTGATCCCTTGAGGGGTTGTTTCCTTTAAGACCCCAGAGACTTAGGGGGGACTTTCTTTTCTTGTGCTGGGGAAGTCTGTGTTGCTCCTGCAGCTCCCCCTGCACCTTTTACCACCAAATGGTGGTTACCCCGTCCTCCTGGGGCCACCACATGTAAAAACAAACAGGTTTCCATTAGCAGCATGATCATGCCGTGCAAGGCATTATGGGGTGCTTTCCCCCTCCTCCTGCATACGTGAACAGCGGCTCCCCCGTTGCTCCAGGAAGAGCTGCGCTGCCTGTGTTGGCGGCCTCATGCCGCATCATGACTTCTCTGGGGCCTGGTCCTACCCAGGCACCCCGCATCCTGGTGAGTGTGGAAAGCTGCTCGGGGAGCCCACCTCAGGCTCCTGTCGCCGTCTCCCCGACTGGCCAGCACCCTCATGTGCTGCCACGGGAACCGGCTCTTCATTCTGGTCTGTCCACTCCTGTGGGCAGACACAGATGATGTGGCCGGTCGGGCAGGGCCTCAGGGGAGTGCGAAGGCAGTCCCCCCTTCTTCTTGCTGTGGGGGAGTGCGGCTGCACTCCCCCCACCTCTCCGCTGAAACCGGGGCCCGGAGTTGGCTATCCCGGGCCCCCAGGTAATTCTTCACGGGGAGCGTAACGGCGCTCCTCGACTTCTGCTTCTGTCGTGGTCTGGAGTTGGGGGTCCCGGGCCCCAGGGAATTCTTTGTGGGGAGCACGACGGCACTGCCCAACTTACACTTTTGTCCGGCCCCAGAGTTGGGCATCCCGGGCCCCAGGACTATCTTCACGGGGGCGCGACGGTGCTCCCCGAATTCTGCAGGTCCTGGAGTTGGGGGTCCTGTGCCCCTCACACCAGTTCCAGGGGGGTGCGACGGCGCTCCCCTACCTCCCTTCTCGTTGGGGGCCAGGGTGGGCTCCTAGCACCCCCGGGGCAATTTCACAGGGGAGCGCGACAGCGCTCCCCGACTTTACTTCGAGGGGGGGACCAGGATGGAGAGCCTGGGCCCCGTGGCAACTTCACGGGGGGTGCGATGGCGCTCCCCGTCTTCACTTTTTTCTGACCCACCCCGGGGGCACATCCAAGACCAGCGGCAGAGTCCCAAGTGCTTCATCGTCAGTCTGATCAGAGGTCAAAGGTTGCCTACCTTCTGGGGGGCATATCTCAGCCCCCAGGGGACCGATTGTCACCATTTTGGCCTCTTCTTGCCCCTGGTGGTCATCCCTAGCCACATAGAGCACTTTTCACCACCCTCCTCTCCTCCAAGAGGGGGGCTCTGCAAGGAGCTGTCTTCACTGGCTCCCTGCACCAGCCTTTCACCTGGCTCTCCTTCTGGGCCTCTCCTCACTGGCCCTGGACTCCCTCAAAGGCATAGTCCAGAGTCCTAGGACAGTCAGGGGGTTCATCCTTCCAACTGCCCATGGCGCCAGGCTCCAGCACCAGTTTTCCTCAGCAAGACCACACCCCAGAGAGAGCTTCTCTTCCTGTGCAAGACCTTTCAAAAGAAATTGGAGGGGGCTGGCAGGAAGGCCCTTCTGCCCTATCCCACAGCGACACATCACCTCTCTGCCCCTGCTCCCTCCTTCCTGCACAGGCCTCTGGGATACTTCAAAATGGAGTCATCCAGGGGTCTCATGCCACATGGTCTCTGAAAAGCCCCCTTCCCCCCTTGCTGATTTCATGGCCCGGGCCCGTAGCAGGCCTGCTGCCTGGCACTGGGTGGCAGCTGCTGATGGATAACCTACAGCTTCACCTCCATCTCTCCCTCCTGGAGAGAAGACCTTCACCCTTGGGAATGCTTGCAGTGAAGGGCTAGTCCTCTGATGCTACAGCTTGGGGAGGAAGGTAATTAATCCAGCCTGGCAGGGTCACACCCGGTCGGGCTCTGGTTATGAGCTGAGTCAGAGGACTATGACATTTCTGGATGACCCATAAGCAGTACAGATATGGCTTTGGACTCAGCAGGATACTTCTTTTTACACAACTTACAGTGTACTTTGGTGCGTGTCTGGAATTTGTAGGCCCTAGGGAACTGAATCTACCCCATTGGGTCTCTGTCTCTATAGGAGAGTAATGGAGTGTTCCTACAGTGAAACAGTAAAGCACACTGACTTTCCCTTACATGTGCCTCCCCACATTATAAAGCCCATTCCATGTCACCACCCAACTCTGCATAATTCCTGCCACACCATTGCATCTGTACCTGCTCCTGGGCTGCGCATGACAGGAGTCTCCCCCGCGCAGCCCTTACATGGGTGCACACGTGTGTGCACACGTGTCCACATGTAACCAGTCCGGTGCCCCTTACCCTGGCTGCAGCGCAGCGACCTTCTTTCACAAGGCAGACACTGGTGAAATCCACATGCAGTCTATTTCGTCATGAGCTCACTGTGGGTGAGTCCCAGCTTATGAGGCTCTCCCACAGTAAAAGCTCAAAAATTAAGTGTTCAAAAAGCGAACGATCCGGGCAGCTCAGATGGTCAGAACCACCATCTCACAGTCAGTTACTGATGAATATTTCAAAAATTGTAAGGTAAGCCCTCGCACACCCACCCGGGTGTCATGCTTCGTCATCGGGCTTCCTCGCTCACCAAAAATGGTTGTAATGGTGAACCGGCTTCCCTGAGTTAGGAAAACACTTGTCAGGGTCACAAAATAGTAAGTAGAGACAGAGGGATCCCACAAGATGTGATAAAAATCTCCTGGATATCCCAAAAACACAATTTATTCCCTGAGTATTAGGGAGATGGTTTAAAACAAATGTATGATGCCAAATGAGAACTAGTTCTCCTTCACTCAAATGGTCAACTTGTTTTTGCCAAGTGGCCCTGTGACAGGTTCGTGGCATTCATCAGGACCTAGTTCCCTTATTTCTTATGGACACGCTCCATGCAGTCATTCATACATCATGCAGTCAATGTTAATAAATAATTGCTGTTGATCAGTTTTACACTTGCCACTTTGAAAGAGGACCTGTAGTCAACATGAAAATAAAAGGCAGACATACAGGACAAAATAAAATGTTGAAATCAATGATAACAATGTAAGATGCAAACAATACTAATATCACTGGTAGTACACAGAAAAGCATATAATTGCATGCCACTGTGAAAAGTGATATTGCACAGCACACATGTGTATCATATATTAAAGTCACTGAAACCTGGATTGCCCACTTTGCTCGAGCCGTAAAACATCTCTGATCAGGAGACAGTCATGTGAACTCCGGATGGTGGTCAAAGTAAATTATCACTTTTCCCAAAGATATGTTGAATCACCACAGTAGCAAAGTCAACCACGGTCACCATAGTGTATTTTGAGTGTCAGCAGCAGCAGCGGTTTCTCCATGAGGGTGGACGAGTGTCGCCCCCCCCCCAACCGCTGAAAGCTGTCCATGAAAATATAAAATGGCAATGAAATAAATTATTTCATTGCCATTTTATTTTTCCAATGTGCGCGCCGCACACAGAGCCCTGAGCAAAGAAAGGGGCATGTCCTCAGCTGCCGGTTGGCAGAATAGAGGATTGGAGAGCTAGTCAAATGCTCCAAAGCGCACATGTCAGTTACGACGGCCAGTCTGACATGCGCACTTTGCAGCTCTCCACTCAGCTGTCTTAGACAGCTCGGTGGAGAGTAAGCATAGGTCTCCGGGGCCTGAAGGAGTGTCTGACCAACCCGCTCCATCCAATCCTGGTGCTTCTCGCATGCAGCATTAGGGCAGTGCCAGGATTGGTTTGGGGAGTTTCACAGCAGACTGCAGTTTCAGAGAGGAGGACCAGACAACGTGTGGAAGTCGGTAAGTCCTGTTTATTTAACTTTTATTTGTTTTAAATGTTAGTGTTATTTTGGTTGAAGGTATGGTTTGCTTTGTATAGGCTTTTGAAGGGAGGGAGTGTATTATTTTGGGCTTTTGAGAGGGAGTGTTTAATAATGGGCTTTTGGAGGGAGGGTGTGATTTATTCTATTTTTTAGGGAAGTGGTGGAGCACTTCGATCACCCCACCACTTTCTTAGGTTGCCAGCCACCATTGGTCAGCAGAATGACATTTGCAGTCTTTCTTTCAGGTGTTTGCCCCCTTTATGTATCATTTATCAACCTGCCATCCCTTTAGTACTTCAGAGGCTAATCTTGGACCATAACAATGAATAGAAGTGCTACCATCTACGAGTGGTTCTGTTTCAAATGTCAGGCTTACCTAATGATGACCAGGGAGTACTATATCACCTGGCAGCTCTAATGTCGGAAACTCCATTGAAAGACGGTTTATTAAAATTGTTCTAATCTTTCTTAACTATGCCGTAGTCCATTGGAAACCATGATTGTAGTTTAGCTAAACAACTATCACGCAACAAAATTCCACACCATTTTACAATAATCCAGTACTCCAAATAATGAGCCAGCACTCATTGTTTGCACATGTACAGAAGAAATTGTACAATCCTTGAGCAGGATAGCTTCTTCTTCTATGTTCACAGGAAAATTATTGAAAATTAGTAAAAAATCATATCTTCGCTACCACTGACAACACAGAAGTGCTGTATGCTCATTCCTGCCAAACAATCAGAAGCCTGTTAAGGAAACATGTTGCTGAAACAAACACCTACCTACAAATGTGGTAGATACATGAGTGGAGTTTTGAGATCACTCATTTTCTCATGTTCATACAATCACTGGCACTGAGCTTATAGGAGGGCATTCCAAGAAGGATATTACAGTGTGAGATTCCCCAAATCATGCATACTATAGAGGGGTGGTATGAATCTCACATATTGGCTCATTACGATGTCGGGCAGACATAGCGATCTGGAACCGTCCAACCTTAGGTCGGAGGTTCCGACCTCAGTATTAGGATGCGACCACGCATAGGGCACTTGCAAACATCCTTTTTACTATGGCAGCTCGTGCGGCAGGCGGAAAAGGCCCACAGCACAAGCTGCCATAGTAACATGGATGTTTGGAAACATCTCTACACCAGAGCACGGATGCCTTAGGTGCCTCCCAGCCCGATAGAAGAGGGCCAGGGGGAAGGGGGCCTTGCTAGGGGCCCTCAATGTCACTTTCCAGTAGCCTTTCCATGTTGGAAAGGATGTCATGGAAAGGCTGTTGGAAACCAACATTGTAATCCTGACGGCGGAGCCTAGGTTGGCTCCGCCATCATTCATGGGATTACAATTCCGCTTCTCTTCCGACAGGCTCTCTAAGCCCATCGGAAGAGGAGCGGAATCCCCCCATGGGCTTCCGCCCGACCACCGTCATCGTAATACGACAGTCGGAGGGGATCCTCGATGTCAGGCGGAAAACCTCTGACATCGAAATCAGGCCCAGAGTCACAGTTTCCGCTCCCTTTATTTCTCTATCAGTCTCTGTCGCTCTCTCTCTCCTTCTCGCCCTCCCGCAAAACGTTGTAAAGGTTTAGGTTTCCTCAAGTAGGAATGGGATGTGAGAGAAGCTTGAATTGTTTTAACTATTTAGATAGAGAGACAGACATTATTTTACATGCACTTCTGGAGATTTTTTTGTGGTTTTAAACAATGGCGTGTCTCAAACCACAAAAGGTGTCTGTTGATAATAGAGTTGAGTTTAAAAAGAAGTTGCCTTTTGTGATTGAGGGAGATTTCACTGATCACTATCTCATTTACATGACAACTGTTCTCCTGTAAGTACTATTGTGGTCTGTCTTTGACTGTAATTTCGCAATGCATATTTGGAAATGTATTGGGGTTTTGTATTAAATACTTTTTGTATTACTTTTTTGTGGAGTTCCTGATTTCATATTGTTCTGTGGATATTTATTTGTATGGTCTTTCCTTAAGGAATATGCTTGCATTTTTAATGGGATGTATATGTCCTTTTTATGCTTTAAGAAGCAAAGCATGAATTAACCTGACCTGTATATTGACTAGTCCTTTGCAATAATGCAATGTGAGACTCTTGTGAAGGAGTCATGTAAGCAATACATAGTATGTAAGAGGAGCACTACTGTTTGCAATTTAAGTGGAGTGGTTAAAAACAGAGTATTGGAAATAATGGACAGTCAGTATGTTAAACTCATATCTGTTACAATTAATTTCCCATGAAGATAGGATGAATGTCTCCCATTCTCAAACATGGCTTGCTCACTCACTCTTAGTAAAAAGAAGTGTGTACACGACTTTTTCTTTAAGATATTAAATGACTTTAGAGTTTACAGTCCCCTTTCAGAGCATCGGGTCTATAGCCAATATCTAGTGATATTCAACTAGTGTTTTATTATATTCATTTGAAGTCTAGGAGTGTTTGTATCTCTGGATCCTGCACACACTACTCGATAGTAAGCTGGGGCTGTTTTGCTGACAATCAAGATCCTCTAAAGTGATCTACTGATTCAAAAATGAAATGCACCTCTATCTCTTACTCTGTCCTGAATTATTTAATGAACAATTAGACTTATGTTTAGAACTGAGACATCTATACATTTGACAGAGCACCTAGATGAACAAGAGAGTTGGAACTCAACAAGTAATGGATGAGAAACGTCTAAACATGATAGTAAGTATTCTTCTTCTCATCACTTTGCTGTACTATATCAACTGGTTTAACATGTAGAAGCACATCTGATGAGGCTGAATTGTTTGTGATGTATAGATTCTGCACAGCAGAGCCTAACCAACACAGTGAATAACATGTATCATGCAGCAGAGTCTGAGTACACCTGGAACTGGGAGCTGGTGCTGCTCCTATAGTCTCATGTCTCCTGTCTGCTATCTGCTCCTGAGACTTGCATGCTGAGTGCCTTGAATGCAGTGTCCAGCTCTGACTGCAACTTGAGGCTAGGTGAGATAAGGCACAGCTAATTAATGCATGTTGATTGTGGAGAGCTTGTCAGCCTGTGATGGCATGATGCTGACAGCAGTTGAAGAGTGTTAAAGTGGGGAATGTTTTGGAGTTCACCCTAGTGAGCAAGGTGTGCACAATGAATGTCAAGTGATCAGCAGCAGAGAGCAATATGTAGAACCTCTGTAAGTGACATCTCTCTCAGGAGCATTTAATGCATCATCAGACTTGATGACATTTGAAAAGTGGGCAACACAGCATGAGAGTCCTGCATAGGGAGCTTGAAAAGACTTGAATTGAGTCCAGATCACAGTTTTTTGGTGTGCTGGGATTGTGAGGATGTCATACACAGGTTTCAGAAAAAAACAAGGTTAGCTCCTAGCACTGAGAGTAGTTTCTACCACCTATGGCTGAATTTCTGAGTCTAAGCAATCACTCTAAGCACTCAAGGACGTGTTAGCAATAATAGTTTTCAATGGCTTCTGCTATTGTTAATGGTATTGAGAGTGAACACATTGGCGTGTAGTACCATAGTGCTGTGATGGTAAGAAAAAGCCATGCAAAGGCCTTGAAGGTTTCCTGCTACTGCTTTATACCAATAATAAGTCACAGTAGGATGGCAGAGGTAGGTAACGGGGTGGTGTAAGCAGGAGAAGCATAGGATACCAAGAATCAATGAAAGATGGAGAACTCAGTTCCTCAAATGAAGTCTGATCATCCTGGATGTTGGTCCTAACTAGCAGCCCCGCTTTGGAATGAAAGTCCTTGTAGAGATACTGGTTCTTTTCTTTCAGTGATTGTTATTCATTTTTGCCACTGTGGGAGTGCCTCGATAGCCCAAGGATATTGAGAGTACTTTAAAGAATGACAGAGTGCAAGCTTTCACATGATTTCTAGTTATTCCATTAAGAGCAAGGTCATGGAAAGTATTGTGTGGTTACGGCTCCAGGAGCATATAGACAATAAAGGACTGTTGGATATCAGGGATCTCTAGACATTGGTTGGAGAAGCCCTTGCTGGACATATTATAATTACTCTGGTGGGCTAGACAAAACAGTTTGATTTTCAAGAATTGGCTTATTTGGATTGCCTCCTTGTTATTGGACGGAAATAGTTTGGAAAGTTATGCAAGTACTTTTCCAAGCCCATTGTATAGAGCTGTGGGGTTCTACAAACCTGCATACTGTCCCCACCCACTTGCAGTTTATCTATGCAGCTGATAAATGGGATCATAACAGAAAAAAGTACCAAATGTATGCACATGTGCAGTCTCCCGCAACAACACTTTTCCAGTGCTTCTTTTTTGTTTTTTTTGGTAATCGTTTGATTCTGTTATTGTCTGTAGCTTGACTGCTCCTGAAGAAGCTAACCTTCACTATAGGCCGTGCAAATAGCTATTAACTGATCATACTTCTTTCAAATTTGGGTATTACAAGAATAATGGATAGCCAGCAAGCTGTCTGACTTCCCTGAGAAGTTGACTATCTTTAGGCTCGTGGCAACTGGGGTCATACTGGATCCTTGGCACCAAATCCCTGTTGGCTATTGCCCTCAATGAACTGAGTTCCATTTTTGACGGTACAGATTTTACAGGAGCTCTCAATCACAACTGATATTGTGATTCAGGGACTAGCTAATGCTGCCACAGACAGCACAACACTGGAATGTTTCACTCATTCCAGAAAGGGCGGTTTCTTGGTTTCTGACCTCCTCACGCCCTCCTTTCAGGTCAGTCAATTCTGCAGTTTTGTGCAAGATATTACACAGTTATGCATATCCTATATATCATGTGTTCCTATATTTGAGCATCTTTTCTTTCTATCAGCAGTCATGAGTTCAGTCACTATGTTACCATTTCATTGTAGGTAAAGTAAATCCAGTGTAACTGATGAAAAATCAATTGAAATAATTATTACTACATTTCGAGCATGCACAAATGGGTGTATCATGCTGCTCAAAGAATGGCTATTATATCTTCTTTTCATTTCTAATTGTAGGCTACGTGATGAAAATAAACTGGAATATGCATTGAATATTGTACAGTCAGAGTAGAATCAAAACCTTAATAAACACATTCAAAAGAAAAGGCGCGACACATCTTCGTTTCAGCATAATTGCTTTGGTAATATAATCACACAAGTAGTCAATAAACTACATTGTGAGACATTTTTAAATTCAGGAGAAAAGTTGTATGTTATGTAACACAATCTATATTTACTTATTCCTTCCATATACTGCTTCAATAAATGCATGGCCTTTACATATGTAATTGGTGAACAAGCTAGGTGGTGTATAGTCAGGATATGTGTATTTGGAACCTACCTGGTAAGACTGTGACTTAGACAAAAGGCTATGTGTTTGTCTGTTCATTTGCTCCAGGTCATAAAAATTAGTTTTCAGCATTTTTAACCGGACTCTTCCGCATAATTGTTTGATTGCTATGGAACATTCTAGAGTTGCATCAAATCACAATAACTATGGAAATTATGCACGGTGGGGAACAAGAAGCTAAGGTGCCTCAAGGGTGAGCTGGCCTCTAGACAGAACCTGTTATACACAACAAAGACACCCAAGTGATTTTTTAATAATTATTCTAATCTGTCACATTATGCGTCATATTCATGTCATACCAGCCTGCTGCTAGACATACACAAAAATGTGATAAATGTCCTCACACACCACCAGGTGACATGCTTCATCCTATGGTGAAGCATGACACCTGGTGGTGTGTGAGGATATCCCATCACTTTTTTGTGAATAACACATTCTAGGGCCTTCCAGAGCAACAGGGAACTGTGATGTCACCAAGGAATGTTGGACTGGTTTTAGTGAAAGTACAGTACATGAGTGTAGGAAATTGGGTTTTTGGTTGAGCGTTGTGTGAACCCATCTCATGCAACAAACACAGGGGCAGATTTATTATAGAGCTGTGTTGCCCTTGCGTCACTCAAGGTAACTCAAGGGCAACACAACACTAAAGTCAGATTTACCAAGCAACGCAAAGCCACCTTGTGTGGCCCTGCAGTGCTCAGTAAATCTCAAGTAACGCAAGGTAGCGCAAGTTGCTGTTTTGTGTTACTCTGCAGTGGGAAGGCATTTCATGGGTGAAGCATGGGTTTCCCTAAGCACCCACCCAAGGATTTTGGAGCATTCCAAGATTTACCATCAGTGGTAGACCTGGGAATGCACCATAACGCTATGCCTTCTCAGGGAAAGCATAATGGAGAGAAATATATTTATTTCTCCTTGTTTTTCCTCTTTCTATGTGTGCTGCATTCTGCAATCTTGCCTGCAAAACAGGCTTCCTTGCACCATGATGCAACGGTTCCTGTATTGGCGCTTGGCAGCCAAAAGTGCACCAGCACAAGGAGAGGACAGGAATGTGGCACATTCCTGCCCTCTCCTTTCCACGCAGCGCAGCAAGGTGTCTTGATGGGTTACATTGTGTGACAGTTTGATAAATCTGGGCCACAATCCTTGTAACAGTGAACCACAAAAGATACTTCATTAACCTGTGCTTAACCCCCTAGTAGCTTGGCACAAAAGCAGTCAAGCTTAACCTAGAGGCAATCTGCTAAGTATTTATGCAGCACACAAACAGATATACAGTGAAAGCAAAACACAAGAAAACACCCAATCAAATTGAGAAAAATAATTATGTTTTAATAAATAATTTGAGAGCAAAACGACAAAAATCTAATCAGTAGAATAGGACATATTGAATTTTAAAGGCTTATAGAAAAGTAGCACCAAAAGGCGCAAAGCACCAATTGAGGGTATCCCTGGACTGGGACAAAGTCATAAGTTCAGGCTGACTGAGAATCAGCGCAGGCCGGGATCAGGACCAACTTTAGCATGCTGAGAGTTGTACATTGTGTCCACGATGTAAGATTTGCACTAGGCTGCACGCCGTCCGGCATTGGTTACAATGAGGCTTTGCGGTGAAGCTTTACGTTGCTCAGCGTCAGTTCTTATGAAGCTTTCAGTTGTGGGTGAGCGTTTACATGGCTTCACATTGCTCGATGTCTGTTCTGATAAAGCTGGCAGCTGTGCAGTGAGGCTTTGCGGGACTTAGTGTCACTCCGTGACAGTTACGATGAAGCCTGCAGCTGTGCGGGGAGACTCTGTGGGGCTTGGCGTCGCTTGGCTTCAGTTTCAATGAAGCTTGCAGCTGTGCGGTAAGGCTTTGCAGGGCTTCGCATCCTACTGCATTGGTTTTGATGAAAATTGCAGCATTGCCCTGAGGCTTTGCGTCGATCCGGTATTGATGGATCCTTTGGTCCAGGAAGAGTTCTCTCTGATGCCAGCCAAGGGTCCAGGACCTAGGGAGGCACTACTTATGGATCAGGAGCTCCCTCTAGCAGAGGCCATCAGGGCTCAGCCAGGTCTAGTTGCTGGTCCAGGAAGGTACAGTGCAGCAATTGAGCTATGCAGTTGCAGGGAGACCTCTGCAGCTTGTTGTGTCCCTGTAGCTCAGAACAGTAGGTCAGTCAATTGGCCGTTGGAGTTACTTTGGTAGTCCTGGGTTCGAGGAGATGGCTGTCTCTCTCCTTAAAGCAGCAAGGTAGGCCTCAAGCAGCAGGGCAGTTCTCTGAAGAGCAAGGAAGGCCTCAAGCAGCAGGGCAGTCCTTTAAAGCACAATGCAGTCCACAAGCAGCAGGGCAGTCCTCTGGTAGCAGCAGGACAGTCCTCTGAAATACTAGACAGACCTTCTGGAACCTTCTTCAGGTCCAGCGTAATGAAGAGTAGGTCTGAGGGACCAATATTTATACCTGGTGCCACCCTATAAAGTGGGAGGAACTTCCCCATACATCTGGTTCTGGATATTTCCTTTCTTCCACAGCCCTCTCTCCAAAGGGACTGGGGTGAAAATAGCCTGGTGCCAAGTTCTTTGTGAGTGTGCTAGAAGCAGTTCCTTTGAAATGTAAGTGTGGCAGGGAACAGCTTGTCTTCTCCCACCCTGTTAATATGGCCCATCCTGCCAACATACAGTCCCCTTTTGTCTCACTTTCTGGGAGGAATTCACAAAGGCCAACTGCCAACTTCACCGAGTCATGTGAGCCAGGACACAGGCTGCAGGCATCAAATTGTTAGAACAAAAAAATTAGAATTTTCAAAAAGTGTCATTTTCAGACTTTTGACTTACAATCTGACTTTACCATTAAACAGGATTTTATATTGCAATTCTTTTGAAACCAAACATGACATTTCTACCTGTTCCCAATCAAAAGGTAGCACTTCTTCAATGTTAAAAGGTAACCCAATGTTATCCTATGGGAGAAGCCGGCCACACAGTAGTGAAAAATTAATGTAGGAGTTTTTCACTAACAGGACATGCAAAACATAAAAACGCATGTCCTTACCTTTTACAAACAATGCACCCTGCCTTGTGGGCTGTTTAGTCCTAGCTTAGGGGTGACTTATGTGTATTAAAAAGTGAGGTTTAGGTCTGACAAAAGGTTTATTTTGCCAGGTCAAAGTGGCAGTTTAAAACTGCACACAGGCTGCAATGACAGGCCTGAGGCATGTTTTAAAGAGTTACTTAAGTGTGTGGCACAATACGTGCTGCAGGACCACTAGTAGTATTTAAGTTACAGGCCCTGGGTACATGTAGTACCAATTTACTGGGAACTTATAAGTAAATTAAATGTGCCAATTGGGTGTAAGCCATTTTTTCCTTGTTTGAAGGAGTGAGCACAAGCAGTGGTAAAGGGCACATCGTACTAAGGAATAGAGAATCATTTTCAGCAAGCAGGGGAAGAGAGGGCAAAACGTTTGGGGGAATACCACACCAAGGCTGTCAGGTCTAACAATGAGGCACTTGGGATTTGGTTGAAGAATGAGTATAGCTTTGTACCATCAAGTTTCCTGTAGAGCCATATTGAACGCCAAGAAATCCAGAGTAGCTGTTTATTTGAGACCTATTCAGTCCTCTCTAATGCTTGACATGAGAGGTGTGTCAAGCTCATGAATTACTGACCTAATTCAGTAGAGCTAATCATCAGTATGGCATTGGGATTAGAGCTGGCCACTGTAATTTTAGGACTACAAGTAAACTATGAGGACCCTGCTCAGTAGTCATTGATATAAAGTTATCAATAGATGCTGACATCTGGTGATGTTATATGTGATCTCATCAGTGACATCCTCAATGAAGGCATTAAGACAGCATAAGAGATGTAATTTGTGATTATGAGCAGTGGATGTCGTGTGCCAGATTCATGGCCTATGTAGCATACCATAGATGGTAACTTTAGGGTTTTTAGGTTTTAAATTGGTATCATAACTTCACATTAAATGTGCATTTGTCTGTTATTTTCTACTTACAAATACATTTTAGTAGATTATGAGCCACATTAAACATTTCCTTTGGAAGTATTCTACATACAACTCCCATATTTTTATATTCAGCCATGTCTAATCCTCAGTGCCAACACCCAAAACCCTTAAATCATACACAAATTGTGATGTCTTGGTGGTTACTTATTGTCTTTGCAGTTCTTCATCTGGTTCTTTATGGGGTTTTTTCAAATTGTTTCAAACTAACTGTGCTAAAATGATTTATATGTAAAGGTTTCTAATAAAAATTGGTGTATTAGAGTCCTAAAATTCAAATAAAATTTGCACCCGCTTGATGGATCTACACAAAATGACATTTGTAGAGTAAGTTAAACATGCACAACGCCAGCCAATGTTCATGCAGATTTATCAAACAATGACAATATGTGTAAGCTTATCAAAATACCCTTTTCAATTGAAACTGTAATGCAACCACATTATTTACATAATTAATATAGCTGCACAAATTAATAAATGTGTGCAAAACTGTGAATATTGTGGAAACACATGTTTTTCAAAATGAAGGCATTTTCCAACATCCTTCTCAACTCTGTATTTTAAGTGAATTTGTTATTTAGGGACCTGACTGATGTGAGGGAACAATAGAAACAAAAAAACCTAAATATCTCCTCAACTGGAACTTCCCAGGTCCAGTTCTCTTTTGTTTTCCCATAGGTCCAGAAAGTGTTCTGAGACAGGTACTTTGGTTGCCACATTTATGCCTGGCACCAGCCTGTGGGTGGAAAGGGCTCCTGCCCTCTCACTAACCAATAGAGTAAAAGTTTCCAGAGGCAGCCCTACCCATTTTTGCAGCACCTCCTGTGTGCTCCACTGCAAACAATCCCACAATGCCCCTCTCTACTTAAATCCAAAATGATTAAACCCTTCTCCCCTTTTGCAGAGCATATCACAATACCTTCTTTCAATTGAAGCTGCAATGCAACCACATATTTTTCATATTTAGAAAAGCTGCTTGATGGGCTAGAAGGCCATATATCACCAACTACAGCTTGCCACACCCCAGTACACTGTAATGGACCTGAGTTCTACATTTAGGTTTGTTATTGTTATTATGTATTGGTTGCCTTTGTATGGCGGGTACTAGGGGTTTGATCGGCCAGGGGGGTGGGGTTGTTGTTTGTGATGTTGATATGGTATTGGAGTTGCACAGACATGCTTGTCTGGCTGTCATTAACACCATTGCCACTCATTTACACACAGGGTGAGGGGGCCCCACTACACAGGGCTGCCACACAGATGGGAAGAGGCCTTCGGGCTCCGACTGATAGTATACACTGTACAAGTGCACACCTGAAAGGGATACGACTCCACAATACACCTTCTTGACATGAAATCTGTGCGACATGTCCTCTCCTATTAAGCGGTACCGTATTCATACTATCCTTAAAAGATGCCATTCACATATTGCCTTCCTGCAAGAAATGCACGTGATGCAAACAAAACTGCACAGACTCCACGCGAAATGGAGAGACCACGTTTATGGCACCTTATGCCAAAGGGGTTTTAATCTGGATAGCCCTATGGGTTCGGGTTGTGAAGGAGTCACTTAGGGTAGACCCAGAGGACAGATATGTGGTGGTGGAAGGACGTTTGGATGTCATGCCCCTTGTGCTGTTCGCTATTTGTGCCCCCAACACTGGGCATTTCACAATCCTGGATTTCCCTACTCCGATTCTCTTCCGTGACCCACATACTCCTAACATTTGGGGCAGAGATTTTAATTGGGTTCTGGACATTAGTAGGGATCGCTCTGCCCTGCTGACAGAGGGAACAGCCTGTCGCAGGACCACTCAGCACTCTCGGGACTGAGTGACAAGTCATAGATTATATGGATCACTGACAGAATATCGAGGAGCAAAATATCGCCCTGGCAAAATATCGAGGAAAAAATATAGAATGCCAGAATATCGAATTCCTATCTACAAACAGGTAAGTACAAAAATATCGAATCCAAAACATCGTTGTAAAAATATAGTTAGTCAAAATATCGAATTTTTTAAATGTCTTAAAAGTAATGTAAAATTAATAAAATAATACATATAATTAACTAAAACATACTTAAAAATACTTAAATAACCTTGGGGCTCATTACGATGGCGGGCGGAAGCACAACCGCCGTGCTGGCGGATGCAAAAACCACCAGTTACCGCCGGCACGCAGCAGTCCACACGCCCGTCCAATTACGATGCGTAAAGTAGGCCAAACACCGCCGGCAAGCCAGCAACACCGTCCGCCATCAAAGTGCGCCCGTACACGTAGCGGCGCAGCACAACTGACACACACCGTCCGACGAAACACGTCCCGCCCGGCGTATAAATTACGATGCCGCAAACAAACGGCTCCCACGGCTAAGAGACACCGCACGTGAAAGAGAGGCGGTAACACGGACGCAGAGCACGGAAAACGAAGAAGCGGCATCCCGAGCATGAATCCAGCACTGCAGGCCCTCCCCATGCTTCTGCTGATGCACCACCAAGGACGCAACGTACCGCGGAGACGCAGGTAGGCACACACACAACAAGTGCACGCAAACAGCGCACACAGTGCAAGGGCGGAAAAAGCGGACAACCCCCCACCAGCGCGTGTACACTACACATCCACCATCGCATCCACATATGACACACAGGCCAAATCCTAACATCGCGGAACACATGTGTACACACCACCTGGGACTAGGAACCAACCACCCCGTCACGGCCACAAAGCGCCGATGACGCCGCCACACATGCGCACAACGCAGAGGCCAACCGCAGCGCCATGCATGCGTCGCACACAGACACAGGGACACAACCAAGCAGCACACACATCAGCCCCACCCCGAACGCACATGACAGGCCTGCCACAGACATGTCCCCAACGCCCAAATCACGGACAACACCCAACGCCACACAACCGACGCACACATGTCAGTGAAGTCACGCAACAGCAGGACACACCCCAGTGTAACAAACATGGCGTAGCACACAGCGGCGGCAACACCAACTAGGAGAAGCAGGGCCCCTTCGGGAAGAGGAACGCCAGTACCACACTGAAAAACCCATACCACCCTGCACATATGAACAAGACATATAAAACGGAACACCAAAGAGCACGGGGACCGACAACAGGTGGCCCAAGAATTACATCCACACACAAGGCCCAACGCAGAGCGGAAAGGCAGCCTGCCGCCCACACAAGGGAGAGCAGACAGCACTGAATGACCTTCCATTCCAACACCGAAACCACAGCCCTACGACAGAAGCCGGTGAATACAGCCATTGTCCAAGAATAGACCAACACAGGCATGCCGAGGAGACCGACCACAGGGCAGATAGCGCATATCACAGAAGCACACAACGGACGGGGAAGAAAAAAGAAAACACTCCCCCATGTCGGCCACATGCAAGTTAATTGGAAGGAGTCACACAGCACCGACCTTGAACTGTCTGAGAAGCATGTGGGAAGAGGGCCCGTGTCCTCCAAACAAGCCAACAGAACACAAGTCCTGTCTCCCCACGACTACACAGAGCTCACAGCAACCCCGGAGCGTGCACATTGCAGACTGCACACACAGCCGGAGCACGCCACCTCTACGAACCGCTGCGAAATGGCAACCGCAACACACCTACCCAACTACGCCGAACAGCTCAAGCTGTACCAAACCAACACGATACATACATTGGGATGCGATCTCCTGTCCCTGCTGAACGTAAGTTACCGACTGACTTACCGCATCACATTGTTCAGCTGCGTCATGCCCGTCTTCTACTGTCGGAGGTGTCCCTACCAGCATCCCGTCGAGATATGCCTCTCCAACCCGGCATGTCTGAAGGCGGACCTGCTACCACTACTCCTCCCTCTGGACGCACACGACAGGGCCTGCTCTGCCTATGGGGGCATGGCGTATGTGGCCAACATCGCACGCGCACTGAAATGGAACCACTGTGCCTCCACACGACGGATCATCGAGAACAGCTACATCGAATGTCACCCAGCATGCCCCATCATGGTCCTCCAAGGGACAACCTACGAACAACACCTTGACAGCCACCATCCGCTTCATTGGCTGGCAAACATGTACACCACCAATGACATGGAAGCCCTGCTGGACGGCATCGCATACCTGACAACCTGTAAATACGTCGGACCACAACGCAGGTTCCCCGAGTGACCTATGAAGTCCAACCCCGCACCCATGCTCAGCTTCCGCACGGACTGGCCAGTCACCACCACAACAGCCATACCAAACGACCGGCAACTGTAACCACACCATCAACGACATCGCCATGACATCGGATATGACCGGGACATGCACACTGTTCCCCATCACATCCAGGAACACCGCATGCATCGTGGGAGGCAGTGGCATGGGCTCTGTGCATCGCACCCACATGGACGGAACTGCACGAACAACCAGGACACGACATGGATCCAGCGCACATGGACACACACACCGCTCAGTGGACATGAATAGGTCGCCTGGAGTCTGTGGGTGCTGCACCCCTCCCACCCCCGCCCCGGGAATCCCATACCAGGACCTTTGCATGGACGACAAGTGCATACAACAACAACACGACCCCAGTGACTGTGACATGTCCAGTAACCACCACAGTGCAACAACAAGTGGCACGCCGCTGCATGCACGCAAGCACATGCCCTGATGTCATCTCACATGCACGCGTGCATGAGGAACAACCGCAGCAAACCTGTCACATGGAACTGAGATGGACTGTGCCCATGATGCCGAGCGGTCTGGTAGGCTACATGTATACCGTCTGTGTCAAAGTCCGCAGCTCCGCAGCTATACGTAAATGTACATTAGCACAGCCTTGGCCAAGCAGATGTAACCCCACACCCTATCCCATTTGTAATCATGCTCAGTATATCCTCAACATGTATTCCGCTGCCAGTAGTGTCCACTATACTGCATCACAGAGGACAGAAGACTCAATATAATGTTTGAAACCAAAACTGTCTCCGCTGACTCATTTCACAAGTACGAATGAGAGAGGATGAGAGTATGTGAAGTACACGGCAGTCGTGACATGACCATGTAGTCCACTGGTATTGGATGTCAACGCAAATGAGTAGCACTACTGTGGAAGACACACATGTGTCGTGTGAAGTCGTATGGACGCAGTGCTCAGGTGGGTGGGTGCGACGGGTAGA